>VWZP01009947.1:1612222-1831236 GCA_013396995.1 Dicaeum eximium | reverse complement strand
TTTTTTTTTTCTTTCTGTACATAAATTCTGCAGTGTGGTACAAGTCCTGTGACTTCATCTTTTTGCTGCTGTCGCTCCACCCGACACTCCTAAACTGCAATGCTAATGCTCTTCCTTGTCACCACTTTCTGTCTTCCAGCCCATTTGACAATCTGCTTTTTCCACCTGCTAATTTTACCCTTTCATCTTATTCTGTGCAGAAAAGTCACTGATCTCCTACTGTTTAGAGACTCCCAGTCTCAAAATTTCAACCTTTAACACAATTCCAGCAATTACTGATCAATTACAGCAGAGTGGAATTAATTTTTACAAAATGATTTTGTGATTTAGGAATTTTCATCTTTATTTGTTTGACACTAGAGCTTCTCTATTGCACTTTGGAGTGAGGAATGGTATCAGATACTGGTTTTCCCAAACTTGTTTCTCTTAAACTCATGCTTCAAGAAGGAATTCTCTTTGCTGTATTTATATTCACTATACTTTGGAACCAGGCAGGCTGGGTGTTTGGCCCTTCATTTATTTCCCATTTAAACCTCTTCCAGATATCAATTATATGACTAATTGATTATCCATAGAGAAGCTTCATCTTTTCCTGCTTAGGTAATTCCTCTCAGAAGCAATGAAAATTCCATTAGGCAACAATCTATTACACCAGTCAGCCCCAGCCAATTTCCACTTCTGATGTGTTTCCTGTTTTTGGATTAAGTACAAGCCATGTGCAGCAGCAGCAGCAGAAGCAGCACTCATTCATTCAGGGTATTTTTGATTCTGCCTCATGACTAAAATCCCTACAACTTAATAATTCTAGTGGTTTCTTCTGACAATAAATTTTTTACTTGTAAACATACAAATCTGTGATTTTTCCATTTTCTCCCTAATCCAGAGGTGTTCACAGAACACTGCCCATCTTGCAAGGCTTTGCACAGTGGTATCACCTTGGCAGGAGGTGCTTCCACATGGTAGGACTGAAACTGCTCTTTTCATAATCACTCTTTCAAGAGCCTTTTATTTTAGTATTTGTTTTGCTCAGTGCACACTAAAACTAATGAAATATGGAAATAAATCTTCTGTTGGTGGAAAAGATGAAGTGTTTTCCCCACGTTTCCATGGAGACAATCAGGCTGCCATAAATGCACCTGAAAAGGCTCTTAGTTCTGTAGAGTTTGGCTGTTCTGAAACCATTCCCTTACAAATCCTTCTCATGCTCCTTCACCTGCGTTATGTGCTGCTTTCCAAGAGTCCCAGGCTGGTTTCTAGACACTGAGTTTTGCTATCTCCATTTTAAATGCTGAAAAAGATACTGAGGCACAGAGTGACAAAATCATTTATCCCAAGGGATAAAAAAGGCAATGACAGAACAAGAAGACAGTGTAAGGGTGGCCTTTCTGTGCTGGCCCACTGACTAGGACAGCCACTACCCCTGCACTGAGATGCTAAGAACACTAAGAAAAAGTGCAAATTTGGGAATTCTTCCCTGACATATTGTTTTACAGAATGTTATCAGTGTTGTAGATAATTCATTAAGTAGAAAATCACAGAAGCATAGAATGTTTTGGGAGGGAAGGGACCTGAGGGATCATCCAGTTCCAGAGGAAGGGACACCTTCCTCTAGACCAGCTTGCTCCAAGCCCCATCCAACCTGGCCTTGAACACTTCCTGGGACAAGCTTATAAACTTTATATGCAACAGCTCTGCTTCATTTATACTAGAAAATAAGCATAGGAACTTAATGGAAAAAGTGGAGTTTTTCTCATTTCCAGAGGAGAATGTCTTAGCTGGTTTCACATTTAAATACAGGCACGTGGAGATGGGCAGCAGCAGCCTGGCTGGGAATTGCTGTGACTGTAACAACATTGATGTTCAGTCTGTCAGAGAATTCATACCCAGAATTTTTATGGCTTGCTTAGCTCTCTACAATGCTGTGTTAGAAAAGAGTTGTAATTATGCATACTGAAATACTGATTTGTAAAACCAGTTTGGTCCTTATTTTTTACTATTTGCTGATGGAATCAGTATTAACAGTGATGCAGATTTTCTTCTGCATTACCTCTAAAATTAAGCATTAAAAGATATACATATTGTTCATGTTTTGAAATGAGATTTAATGACAAAATATCTATAGAATAATAAAATGTGATTGGTTAAATATTTTCCTCTGGAAAAATACAGAGGAGTTCTACACGGTTTCAATTTTTTTTTCTAGTCATAGTTCACAGTATTAAATTTCATTATAGCTTTTAATCAGAGTTGGAAAAGGGTTCAGTATCTTATGAGTTAGCTATCTGAATTAAATCACAGCAATTTTTTACCCATTATAGTACCACTTAAATTACAGTATAAATTCCAAAAACTTGGGGAGTATTACAGAAGTGTTTCACAACATACATTGCAACTTCTCTCTGAGCACGCTATAATATATATTTGTATTAATCTGAAATGGGAATGGTGTATCTTTAACTATACATGAATTTCAAATATTATTTTCTGAAGAAGGTATAACCTGGTTTGTTTGCATTGGCCTTGGAGTAAAATAATTTGTATTAAATGAAATCCCGCTAAATAAATTACAATTCACTCCAGTGTAACAGAAAACAGAAATAATCCAAGTCAGTTCACAGGAGAAATTATATCCAGCATTTCAAACTTAACCATAAGATGGTTAAGTCCAAGCATTCAGAAATCTCAAAGCTAAATTAAATATACTTTCTCCTTTTTCATTTATTTATGATGATATAAAGTCTTTTGTATGGCTTTGATGTTATTAAACCTTTCTAATTTTTACTTTCAGTATTTTCCTAGGGGCAAAAAGAATAAAATCTTTCAGGCATTTGGAAAGCAGCACAGAGTTCTGCTGTGGCACTGGGATCTGGAGGTTTAGGGGGATCAGGTGGTGTCACAGGACCCAGTTCAATGACAGAAATGCAAAACGCAGCCTCAGCTTCTCCCAAAACTTAAATGTGACCTGGAATTCTTTGGCAGTGTGAGCAGCCAGCCCGCTGTCCCGGTGCAGAGCTCCCAGTGTCACAGCCATTTTATAAGTTTCTTATATGGAAACTTGCTGGGCATTTTTCCTTCCACGGGAAAGCTGACTTCTCTGCAGATTTCTGTAAAAACAAACCTGTGTCTGTGTGTGGATTCAAGGACAACAGATACATTCCTTTGCCCGTCTCCTGATACAGGAGATGTAGTTTTCTCTTTCTAGCCAATGATGTAGAGGTTGTAATCTCTCTGACTTTGTAAGCATTGAGAGTCTTGCTCTGACATGGTGGAGGAAACATGTAACTCTGAACGTGGGCACCTTAGCCCTAAAACCTTCTGAATAATGGAGTCATTCTAATAAATCATATCAGCCTTCTGATACTGGAGTCAGGGAGCCTCATTCAGCACCCAACGCAGAACCCAGAGACACAAACAGCTTTCCAGGCACCAGATCCTTTTAAAACAACACTCCCAGTCCGTCCCCTTGCCCACACTCGTGGGGCAGAAGCTGAAGTTGGCTTCACCACCCAGGGTGGGTGATCCGCTGGGGACAGGGGCTGGCAGGGCTGGGGGCACCCGGGGCACGGGGTCAGTGGCCCTGCCAGCCTGCTCAGGCACAGCAGGGAGAGGAGAGCACTGGAGAGCCCTTGAGAGCCTGGGACAGAGCCCTCATCTGCAGCCTTCTTGTTGCTTCCATGTCTGTAATGGAGTCTCTCACACCAGTTTATGTAAACACAGCACATGTTTTATTAACTGTCTTTTTGTTTTCATTCCTTTCTCCTGGGCGGAGAAGGTTTGATGGACCAGTGTGGTTAGAGAAGTAGTAACCTCATCCTCCAGTCCATGGTCGTTCCCAAAACCTTATAGAACACTAAGTGTAAATAAAACTTAACTTTTTTCCTGCCTTGAGTAGAGCTGTGTCTGTGTAGTTCTTGACGTGCTCCAGTATGGCCATGCCACGTGGGACAGGCTGTGTCCTCCCGGGATGGGGAGGGGCCGCAGAGCTGAGCCCTGGAAGGAAAGGTCACATTCAGCTCTGGTCCTGTGCTGAGCATCCCTCAGAGCACACCCTGCAGAGCTGTGCTGAGCACCCCTTAGAGCACATCCTGCAGGATCCCTTACAGCACATCCTGCAGAGCTGTGTGAGCATCCCTTAGAGCACACCCTGCAGGATCCCTTACAGCACATCCTGCAGAGCTGGGCCCTCCCTGCAGGCAGACACAGAGGTTTTGGCATTTCCTCCCGTTTCAGCTAAAGATTAGAGCAGTGTTTTGAAGCTCTCAATTCTGTCCCAGGAAGTTTGAAGCTGGACCATCTGAGGGTTTTGGGGACTCTAAACCAGAAGCTGTAGAGCTGCTGTCATTAAACATAGCCAAAACCCTCTGAGTCCCAGAGAATGGGGTGATTTTTATACCCCACTACTTCCTGGAATTAATAATTGAATGTAACATCTAACCAATATCTTTCTATCAGGGGCCTTTTCTAAGCCTGTTTTGCCTTCAGCTCAGTGGGATATAGAAACACACCCTTGGGTATGACATGTGCAGGCACAGGTGACCCCACAGAGGAATGGCTTGAGGGGAGCACGGTGGCACTGCTGCAGGAGCGTGCCCCACTGCACTGGTGGCACTGGCCATCCTTCCATGTTGGGGAAACCTTTGCCTTGAGGGCAGGAGGGATATTTGTGAAAAGGGCTCCTGCACTGAGAGTTGTGGTTGATTATCACACCCACCAGTGGAAGCACATTTCCTAACTTCCAGTCCTCTCCTATTTCTCTTTTATTCGCCTTTTTTTTTCATTGCATTTGATTTCTGTATATTAGTCAGAAAATTTAATTTAAATACCAAGGGTTCTTATCCTTTTCTTCAGAAAGGAAATCTGCAGAGTCCTTTGAAGCATCGTCTGCCTTGGATGGCCCTCAGCAATGTCAAAAGCAATTATATGTCAGTTATAAAAAGCGATTTTTAAAGTGTCTGTAAAAATTAAAATAGATGTTTCTGTGCACTGTATCAGCATCTTCAGCCATTCAGATGTTAGAGTGCTGCAAAACAAAGCTGTACAAAAATACTACACAGGGATGGAGCAAATGCTGACAGTTTGAGATGTTATTGCCTAACTGCCTTGGGAAATTCCATTTATTGAAAATAATTCAAATACATGTTTGAAACATTCGGTAATTAATTTTCAGCTGAATTGATTTCTGTATCCAAACTGCTCTGAGGAAAGAGAGAGACACTTAAATATCAGAGCTGGTGGTTGGAGGATGTGTTCTCTCCAAAACTTGGGGGTGGGCTAATGCAAATTTTCTCCCTAATGAAGCTGAATGATTTATGCCAAGATTTGCAGAAGCAGAATAAAACCATTGCTGTTATTTACATTTATATGGTGGGAGGGTCTTGTAATCTGTTGTTAAATAACACTTTGTAAGACCAGAATTATTAACAATATCAACTCAGAATAAATGTTACACTCAGTTCCAACAAAGAGCAAAGTCTTCTGAATGGCTGGAAAAGCCTGGAATTCCATCGAGGGCTTCCTGGGACATCTTGTCCATTCAAGGGGGATGGGGGAGTCCCATTGCACTTGGATGGAGCCCCAGTGACAGTCTAACCCCAGCACATGGATTGGTTTGAGTTTACCACTAGGGCACTGGAAACTTACCATGCCTTCACAGAGAAGTGCTCTTTAAGTTAATATATATTGCCTTGTTCACCTTAGAAAAAATAGCATAAATTCATCATAAAGCTGAAGAAGCTCCAACTCCGATGGGAAGGCTGTGGTGTACTTCAAACAACCAAAATGTTAAAGCCAAAGCTGGTCTTAGCCAGCTTTGTCCTTTCCCTAGAAAAAATTCCTTGTAGGAATTTTTATTAACATGTTTCAGCTGGCTTAATGGCTCCTTCATATTTGCTCTGTGATATGGTTTTCATGGAAGCATAGATTGAATTCCTCCAAGGCACTACTCAGCTGCCTCAGTCACCTTCTCTTTGGTTTTCCTCTGCTGGAAGTGGACACACGATGCTGATTTAAAACCTTCCCTCCTAGATCTGAAAGTTGACATTAAATGCCATTTGAACTTCATGCTGAGTGGGAAGGAAGAGTCAGAGCTTCTGTCCACTGCCTGCCCAGGCCTGCTCCTGCCCACAGCTTTGCCATTCCTGCCTTTCCCTTCCCTGCCCATTTCCTGGCCTCTGCAGCCAGGAACTGCTTTCCTTCTCCTGCCTGCTTGTGAAGTATGGCTGGAAACAAGTAACACCTGATGATATTGAAATGCACACATATAATGTAATGCATCATTTAATTGACTTAGTTTTTATTATCAATCTCTTTTGTATTAAAACACACACTCAGCTCTTTGCATTGAAGACAGCAGATCTTGTTCTCCATTTCATCATCCCTCTCCAGCAGATGTTCTTTTCTTACACAGGCAGAACAGTTCCAAGGGGATTGCATAAAAGCAACTGCTCTCAACATTGCATTATGCAGGAGTATTTTGTCATTGAGTGATCATAGTACTTATTGGCAGGCAATTTTAAAAACAAACCTCCCAATATTTACATAAGGCTGTCTCTTTTTTATTGTGTGGTTCATTTCAGCTCCACTAAACAGCTACACTTTTGTAAGTACTCTCTTCCCCCTAAGGAATGGTCATAAAAACAGAATCAAGCTCATAAATCTTGTTGTGAACTAGTTGTACAGTTTCTGCAGGATTACACATCCATTGCTGTGAGACACTGGAAGTATTTATTTGTTATCACCCTATTAAAGTCAAATGTGTGAAAAGCAAATTTGCTCTGTTGTGATTAACACAGTGACCCACCAGCACAACATATGGAACTGCATCCTTACAGAGCAGCTTCCTCCTATACTGCCATTGACTGAACTAAGATTTTTCTGCAAGCCATAAGTCTTTTTTTATTGTGGTAATAAATAAAAACATGAAATGTAATAGAAAAGTATCTCAAACGCCGTTGGTAGGTCTTTGTTCAACACTGATTTATGTTGCAAATCCACAGCTCTGGTGAATGGTGCAAGGTTCATAAGGGAGAGTTCTGTGGTCTGCTGTGTGGAGGTGGGACAGAAAGAGATTTGTAGACCTTTTGGTATTGGAAAGAAATGTCACCATATCATTAGGAGGTTTTTAGGAGGCTGATGCAATCCTGCAATCCCCGGTGTTTATCATCTACCAATTATTTTGGTCTCTCTCTGAGATTACCATTGAAGATTTATAGTTTTAAGAGAGAACTTAGGTTGCCCTGCATAACAAAAGCTAGACAAAAAAAGAAAAAAAAAAGGAAGGCTAAATGACAAGAATTATACATTTATACATCTCTATTTACTTCTCCCCTTTCACTGTCAATTTTTTCCAATTTCCTACATTTTTCCAAGATAAAAATCTTCTGAAAATTATTATACTGAGATGTCCAGTACTACATTTGTCAGCTGCCTTCTGGGATAGATCCTTACCTTGGAGACCCAGTATCCATGGGAAATGCTCAGAACAGGAAACCATGGAGCCTGGATTGAAAAAAATGGTGGGGAGGATGACTGAAGTGGATTTCCATCAAAGAATTTTTGTCCAAGTGAAACATTTCATTCCAGTGCTGGCTGGACACATATCTCCCTACATAAATGTTGAGTGAATGCTCAGCTACCCTAAAGTGGGATTAATTAATCATATCAGTTTCACCTACAGACTCAGCCTGAAGAAAAAGTGGAGAAATGTTCACATCTCAAAGCCAGGTTTAAGATAGTTTTGTTATGACTGTGCAGCCAGAGCTGAGTGCAGACTCCCTGACGTAGAGAAGGGATGGCTGTAGTTTTCCTTTCAAGCTGATAAAGTAACATCTTCTTCTCACTTTATTTGTTTATTTGTACTTTTAGCTTTTCATTTTCAAAGAGTTCATACTCATTGCTTTAGGACAAAAAGAACTGTAATGACAAATATGGTTGTTATGTTTCATCTTATTCCCAAGGGTGTGTTCTTCTTCCAGTGATGAGCATCTGCTCCTAGTCATGTAGAAATCTGATTAAAAGCATGATCTTTGATTAGCATATTTCAGAAATTGTTTCTTATTACAAGCTCTCCTTAGGGTTTGTGATGCTTAGCAGTAGAACAACCTTCCAAATGGATTTAACATGTTGAGGAACTTTGCACACATATAAATCCCTGCTTTTAACTTTTATGTTCATATGGATCATGCATTCTGCATAAGTGGGAAAAAGATCTCAAGAAATAACAATCTACATCATGGGGTTTTTGCTGTCTTCTGACAAAGTCCACAGTTTGGCTTGTGTTTAGTAAACTACTGTTTTGAACTGCATGTAAGGACTGAGGATGTATTTAAGGGGGTTGCTGGGGCATATAGGAAAACAATTAGAGAAGCCAAAGCTCAGTTCAAGCTTAATGTGGCCAAGAAGGCCAATGGCTCCTGGCCTGGATCAGGAATAGTGTGGCCAGCAGGAGCAGGGAGGTCACTCTGCCCCTGTACTCAGCACTGGTGAGGGACACCTTGAGTGCTGTGTCCAGTTCTGGCCCCTCAGTTTGGGAAGGACAATGAGACACCTGAACGTGTCCAGAGGGGACAACGAGGCTGGTGAGGGGCTGAGAACACAAACCTGTGAGGAACCCCTGAGGGAGCTGGGGGTGTTCAGCCTGGAGAAAAGGAGACTCAGGGGTGACCTTATCACTCTCTACAATCCCTGAAAGGTGCCTGTGCCCAGCTGGGGTTGGGCTCTCTCCAGGCAGCACTGACAGAACCAGAGGACACAGTCTCAAGCTGTGCCAAGGGAAATACAGGCTGGACATTAGGAAAAAGTTTTTCACAGAAAAAGTGATAAAGTTCTGGAATGGCCTGCCCAGGGAGCTGGTGGAGTCACCATCCCTGATGTGTTTAAAAAAAGACTGGATGTGGCACTCAGTGCCATGGTTTAGTTGAGGTGTTAGGGCTGGGTTGGGCTCGATGATCTTGAAGGTCTCTTCCAACCCAGTGGTTCTGTGATTCTGTGATTCTGTGAATGAAATAATTCACCCAGCACATCAGTTGCTTTATTTATTATTGTCAACATTATTATTGTTCTCAGATTTTAGAAGCAAGTCACCAAGGTACAGAAGCTTGAGGCCTGATTTGTAAGGAAATGGTGGCTAGGATTTCCAACCATATCGTTTCCCATTGCTTTCCTTCCTGATAATTATTCAACAGTGCTTTTTTCTTTTTGGATAGACAATTTTTAGATTGTCTGAAATATTTGAAAGTTGTGTTCCTTTTACCAGTAATGTACAGTGTGATGCTATTTCAGAACTACACGCACTTTTAGTGCCTTAGAAGACCTAAATAGTTCCTGAAATGGATTCACCAATTAGTGTACATTTTACTGTGAAAAAATGCAAAGTATTGTAGCTGTGCATGATGTCACATAGACTATGTGGGCCTAAATTTTGCTCCTTATTCATGCCAAACTAGTATTGACTTTCCAGGCTAAACCTCCATCCCCACTCCTCAGGTTTTGGCCGATAGAACACCGAGCACAAGGCCAGGCTGCTCTTGCCAGCAGCCCAGTGCTCCTGGCAGCTCTTAGCCCCGGGCTCCCAGCCAGTTTGCACAGTGATTTTTGTTGATGCAGCATTTTGCATCCAGGATGTGTCACCAGCAGAAGCAAACGATGTGCATGGGCTCCAGCCACAGAGCAAGGCCAGCTGCAGGCGAGCAAAAGTTCTGGCCATTAAATTTGTGTGTGGGTGTGACCTTTGAACTACCTCAGCCTCTGAAGCGATGATGTGGTGACCCTGCACTCTCCACGTGGTGCTCACTCATTAAAGGCTTTGCAGAAGGAGGGTGTTTCACTGGTTTGCAGTTTAAGGATATCCAGGTAGACAGCCAGCTCAGGAAACTGTGGCTTGCCATTTAAATCCCTGTCAAAGATCTGCCTCAGTCCTTAACTCAGTCTCCAGTGAGAGTGAAGTAAGAGGATTAAGAAGGTGTCTCTCACTGTTTGTGTTCTGGGAATGTAAAGGGCAGGGAATCGGATACTTCTCATCTGCCTGGCTTAAAAAAGACACCAAAAGGCAGCAGCAAAACATCCCTGAAGAGCCCTGACAGCCTTTGGTCTTTCCAGTGGGACAGACCCTGTCTCCTCAAACAGTGCCTATGTATTTTCTTAATGACAACACATTAAATGTTGCTGCCTTATTGTTCTTGGTGTAGGAAACAGATGGTCTTTTCTCCTTCCTTGTTCACTTCATCTCTTCTATCAGTTTTAATGGTTTAAAAGAAAAAGCTTTTAACACTTTTGGTTTGTTTTTACGATTTCCCTCTCGTTTTGCACCAGAGGCATTCCAGTAAATACATATGCACTAGTGAAGCTTAATTGCCCATCACAAATGTGTAATGGGTGTTAATGTGGCAGGAGCTTGTAGCTGTGGCTATTTAACCCAGCACAGAACAGCTGCAGCACATCAGACCTGAAGGAAAACAGAAGAATCCTCTGCTTTGTTGAAATATATTTGCTCTCAGATAAACCTGGTACATAGCAAACTGAAACTTCTTCCACTTCAAAGAGTCTCCTTTGAAAGGTTCTCTGATTATTCGGTAGAAATGGGGAACAGGTATCCTAAAGGGCAAGTAAGAGCTTTATACCATCCCCAAAATGGATCCAAGAGTTACCCATTTCCAAGAATGGACCAAGATGTGAGGAGATATGGGAGAGGGAAAATGGGATTTAAAGACATTGAAGAGGAACAGAAGTCAAATCCATGGCAACAGAATATCCAAAAAGAGCTTCTCTAAAAATCACTTTTCAAACAAAAATGAAATTTCTCTGTATGACTGGTATGGCAGAGACTTTGCTTCTGACATGTTCACATAACCATATTTTGAATACTTGTAATTCATCTTGGCAGAAAATGTCTTATTGCTGATTTTTAGAAACCTTCTTTTGGAGAAGAATTAATTTAGACAGATACCTTTCAAATGGGACATGAGCCTGGACATATTTGCTCTGAGATGGCAACTCATTGTGCTGTCTAATCCCAACTCTGACAGCACTGCTGGTGGTGCAGGTTGTTGTATGAAAGCCAGGATTGTTTTGTTGTTAATATTGCTCTTCTGCTCAAGCATTTTAAGTACAGGAGATGCTTAGCTGTAAAAATAAAAAATAAAGTGTAAAAGTATTATGCCTGTTTTACAGCAGCTGTGAAATTAAATTTATCAGCAATGGGCATTGTATCAGTTATTAGTTATCTTCTAAAATACAGGTAATTTTGTTACTTGAGTATGTTTTATCCAAACATAGCTTTTCTGTGAAATAAACAGCACGATATAATTGTTAAACCAGAACTTCATCCCAAAGTCTCATGTCTAATATTAATGTGAACAGCAATTAGATCACTGTTCAGTAATCAGTCTTTAAGCTCTCTGTCTATCTTTTTATGTAAGCTTCTCTACTTCCCATGCAGTCTGAAAACAGCAGCACATACTGTAAAATACCCAAATATTTGTTGGCTCCCGTGCAGGAGTGCTCGTTCCAACCAGCTGTCATCTGCCTGCCAAGAGACCCCTGTGTGCATTCCTCACTTTCCTTTTTTGACATGTTTGATGTTTTACAGCCCTGGATCCATCCAAAGACCCCTGCCTGAAGGTGAAGTGCAGCCCACACAAAGTGTGTGTCACCCACGACTACGAGACCGCGATCTGCGTCAGCCGCAAGCAGCTGGTGCACAGGTGAGGAAACCTCCCCTTGCTTTTGTGCCCGTCACAGACATCCAAAATTAATATTAAACTCCAAAATTAATATTAAAACCCCCATAATTTTACAACATTCCTTTATATTTTAATTTCTGTTAAAAAAAGGGAAAAAAAGAGGAGACAAACAGAAGTTTTGTATTTATAACTGAGGCTATTTTAAAAAGATGACCCAGAACATGCTGCACCCTGTAGTGTGGATTGCAGAATTCTCTCCCAGTTCTGGGAGGGATTTTCTCCGCGCAGAGGGCTCCAATTATGCATGTTTTAAAAACTGAAAACATGAAATATGGAAACACTGTGCCAGAAATATCTATACTTCTGGTAACTTAATTAGAAGTAATTAACAGAAGATTAATGAAGATTTTTTAAAAAAACATATCAAACCTCTGAAAAGCTGAAAAGTGTTGGTGGAATTTTGTAGAGCAACTACTTGAGAAGTCTCATAACTAGAGAAATCTCCAGATCAGATTGCTGAATGACAGGATTAAGAGCAAATGGACTCGGTAATATGTTACAAAGCCAGGATGTTCCAATTAGACCACAGAACTTCACAGAGAGAAGCTACAAATAGAAAAAGCCTACTGATCATGGGTTAAGATATGTTACAGCCAAGAATTGAGAAATTTATAAACAAATGTTGAGGAAAAAAACTAACTTCTCCCTATTTTGGAAGGAGAACTAGTAGATCCAGTATGGAAAGTAGAGTTGAGTATCTCCAGAGCATGAGTCAAGACCCAGAATTAAACTGGAGGAATCAGCCCCTCCACTTGCCAACAGATATGTAACAGAATGAATTCTGTACTTCTGCAATGAGCAGCTCTGAATGCTTTGTCTGCACTTTAAGGACAATACATTGTCTTGTTTTCTTTATGTTTGAGTGATAAATGTGGGGGCTGCTCTTCAGTTTCTCTCTGTTTTTAGTATGGAAGAAAAAAATTGCCTGTAACACAGCTCAGGTCCCCAAAGGTTGTTGTCAGCCAATATTGTAGTTCAACAACTGTTTAAGCCAAACTAAATTCAGGATGATCTGATTCCCATGTACTACATCTCATCTTATCTCACTGACACCTGGTTCAGGAAGCTAATCCTGTAAGGAAAATTTGTCTTTGATTGATAATACAAAGTTAGTGGTATAATGTGCATGAGGCAGGGTGTTCAGTATTTGGTTTTCAGTATGGAATGATCCCTGGAAGGAAGTTAGGAGTCTGCTATGTGCAGTGCTTACACTCTAATGATATTTTTGGTATTTTGTAGGTTATATTTTCTAGTGAGTATGGATTGAAACCTGGTTTAAATCCTTGCATTATATAGTAGTCCTTGCGGTGTAGATGTTGAGCCAAATGCTTTCTGAGCTATTTCCAGTATTAAATGTCTCCAAAGTAGTCAAAATGTTCAGAGGAATGGTGCAGAGGAACTGAATATTCTTTCTTTGCAGAAACCAGGCTGTGTTTCATATGATCTCTCTGTGATTCCTCCACTGCCTGCAGCTGCTTCAGCAAAACTCTGAGTAGCACTGTGACTGTGGAGATGAATCGAAAAGTACTGAAAACTTACTTTGAAAATTCTCCAAACAATTTCCAGCAAGTTTTGCAATGCTGAAAGAACTGCTGATATGTCACAGTGGCACATATAACCCCACAGTGGTTTTATTCTCCATGTACCCAGCTACCCTGGCCTCAGAGGATAGATAGGTCAAGGAGGGAAGTAACCAGGGCAAATTGTCTGTTGATTTGAATCAGTGGAGTGACACCCCCTGAAGGTTTTCATCTTTAGTCTCACAGCATTCTGTTTTTTCTGTGCCTGAGCTCATACTGCTGTACATCTGACTCCAGTCATATGAAATGCTGTATTAATCAGGAGTAAACACATTAAAGGGGTGGAGTTGCACCTATTTAAAACCAGTGAAAATCTGAATATATCAGTGTGGGCACATGTAGTAACAATTACCAACTAACACGATGCTGTTGTGATTGTTTTGCACATCCACGGTGCTTTTGGGTGTGCTCAGGAGGATTTTTCATTTCATGCATCATTATCAACCTGCTGCAGTGGCTTTACACAGTATGTTGGCTCAGCAAAAAGTAATCGAGAGCAACACCTTTGTTACTGCTGAGCCTCCTGGTTTGTGTCACCCAGTCCTGCCTGGCTGCAGAGCTTTTTCCAGCCATAGTGTGTTGCAAACTCTGAAATCTCCAGTACCAGCACGATGCCATTCCCATTTCATCTCCTTTCTGCTGGAATGCCTGCTTTTTAAACCACTGCAGGAACTCAGTGGCAGTGTAGAAAATTGAGTTGCATGGAAATGTGTTATTTAAGCTACCCAGACCCTGCCCCAGGGGCAGTCTGGCCTCTCCTGTGCAGCATCTGCAATCTCCTTTTCTGCTCCTCCTCCCCTCCACAGTCACCTCGTGAGCAGCCCTGGGTCTTGAATCATGGAATGGTTTGGGTTGGAAGGGACCTCAAAGATCATCTAATGATCTTTAAGCCTTCTCCAGCCCTCTGCCCTTTGGATCTACTGATACAATCAGTTGGTTCCCCAATTAACCTTGCTGTGTTCGTAGATTTTTTTCAGTCTCTTGTTCCTTTTCATACTGATTCTGAAAATAATTGGTTTTCATTTGGTTATTATGTACAATGCGGGGAAAAGGGCATAGCCCAAAGGGAACTTCACAAAATAGCATCATTTGGATTCCTGTTGGTATATTTATCCATGTTAATTGTTTGTGTTTTATTTGTATGTATTTTCTTGAAGGGCCTATCACAAGCAGGAAGATGGGAGAACCCAGACAATAACAGGGAAAACCACTGGGTAGTTTATTAATTTTTTTCTTTCTCCATGGGCATTAACCAACTACTTTTTCTAGTAAGCTTTTAGTACTTCAGAAGTTAAGGCAGAAGCTGTCTGAGAGGTATTTCAGACAGATAATAGAGTTTTGTCAGCACATCCTCTAAGGCATTTACAGTACAAATTGGACTGTACATTTAGAGAAAAGGCAAGACTGAGTTGTAATTGAAGAGTGTGAAAAAGATAAATTTGGAGGTACCATCTTACATGCTTAATAGTCCTTGTAGTAATGATAGGGTCTTATGAAATCTTTTGGGTGGATTAAAACCCCTTTCAATTTGGACATCTATGAGGAAAAGTCTTTATTAGTTCAGTTTTGCATGAAATGCAGTAGTTAATATCTCTCAAAGTTGTCTCATGCATTCTCAGTCCCATAATACTTTAGGCCGTTTGTCTCTGCTGGTGCTGATAGTGCAGCGGATGGGAAGGAAAGATGTCACTCTTGGGCTCTTTTCAAAAGAACAGAATGAGGAGAGAGGATTGATGTGAAAATAGTGGCCATATTAACATGTCCAGGGCTTACAGCTTTGTTCAGTCCATTTGACTGGCAATGACCAATTAGTTCATCACTGCAGTGTAAGTCACTCACAAAGATAATCACACATCTTTGCTTCTCTGCTGTGTCTTAGAAATCCAGCTATTTACTCACTACTTCTTCAGGACTTTTAAGGATAATGCTGCTGACAAAAGAGTCTGCTACTGAGTTTCTCACTTATTTTTTTTTAAGATCTGGACAAGTTCCCAGATAAAACATCTGTTCTTCTAAATTACACATCAAAACCTCGGTCTGACCAGCGTGGCAGTGTTGGCAACTACACTTACCCACAAGGAGCAGACAAATCTCCCTCTCTTTCTTTACAAATCCTGCAGCTCATACACTATTTCTGGTTAGGGAGGATCATGTTCAAAACAAGTCAAGTAAAACATCCCCATATGTGAAACAGAGCATATTTGTAGCATTGCTCTGGTTTGCCAGCGAGCACTTTAAATTGTATCCAAAAGGGGCAGGCAAAGCAATCACTGCCAGTGACCCACCTGCTTTGGAGAACTGCTGGGAGCATTACAGAAAAATCTCTGACCACAGCAAATGCACTTTTAGGGATTTACTGAAAAGTTGTGCACATAAGCAAGGATTAGAAACAGTGCTATTCCTCAATGTCTATGATTACATCAACAATCACCTTTTAAAAGGTGCTAAAATAGGGCCTATAAACCCAACCCTGTTGTTTTGCTGTTCTCTCTAACTTGTGTCTGCCTGTTTTTTCTCTTTTTTGCCTCACTGCTAAATGCTAATGAGGGGTTGGCACAACACCAAGGGCTCCTCTGGGGGTCACAGCTTCCTGTGCAGAAATCCCAGCTCCCACATTCCCAGTGCCCTGACTGATGTCATGGAGGGCTTGGTCCTAAGCTCATTTAATTCTGCCTGATTTATGTGGTAATGTTTATCAAAGCCTGAGTAGGTGAGAAATCCATAGGAGAACCAAACCTGGGTGATGATTAATTATCTTTGGATCAACTAATACCATCAGTTGTTCCCCAGTTAACCTTGCTGTGTTCAGAGCTCTTTTCTATCCTCTTGTTCCTTTTAACACTGATTCAGAAAATAATTGTCGTTAATTTGTGTATTATGTACAGTTCAGGGGAGAAAAGGCATAGCCCAAAGGGTAATTTAGATGAATCATAGAATCACAGAATCACTGAATATGCTGAGTTGGAAGGGACTCATCAGGAGCATAGAGACCAAATCCCAGCCCTGCACAGGGCACCCCAAGAATCCCACCCTGTGCCTGAGAGAATTGTCCAAATACTCCTTGAACTCTGCCAGGCTTGATGCTGTGACCACTTCCCTGTGGAGCCTGTTCCAGTGCCCAAACTTTTCCTGATATCCAACCTAAACTTCATAAATATCATAATTATTTTTCACATCTCCAGTGGCCTTGGTAAATTCTGGGATGAATTCACAGTTATGAGTTAATTTTTACTGTGGTTTATGAGCATCAAATGAATTCTTTTGCTGATTAATATTTTCAGAATTAAGGGAAGAAAACTGCACAGTTCAGAGTCAAAAGACAATCTTTTGGCCGTTGTTTTGTTATAAAAGAAAGCCATTTCAAATAGGTTGGATTTTTTTCCCAAGTAACAATACAACAATATTTACACATATCTGCAAACTGATTTGAACTCTCTAAATCTGATGTTTCCTAGGGGAAAAAAAAATAGAAAAGGAATGTTTTTATGAAAAACTTTTCATCTACCTCTAATGCTGAGTATTGATTAATCTGCTGGCATAGATTTTTGCTTCAGAAGAAAGGGCATTGAAATATTTGATTAAACACACAATCACAAGACCAAACAGATTGCATTAAGTTTCTTTCAAGCAAAGCTATTGTACTGGGGAAATTGCCAGAATTTAGGTTTATTATGCCCAAGGGTAGCTCTGATAGAATCTTGGAGAGTTGCTTTAATCCTCAGTGAATGAAAGTTCTAGTCATGAACAGGGTTGAGTAAATGTTTGTTGTTTGGGGTATTTTTTTGTAAGTTGTTAAGTCTAGTGCATTACTCTGTAAAGAGTGTTATTCTTACTAATATCCAATCCTTCGTGGTACATTGCACAGTTTAACTGTGGCTCATGCTGTTTGTCCAGAAAGAGAAATGAGAAGCAGGAAAAGCAAGGAGAGAGGTCACAGCCAAGTGCAGTAGATAATGTGATGTGCCAGGGGTGTGCAAGTGATGTGTGCAAGTCCTTGGAGGAAACTGGAAAGCTTTTAAAAGTATTTCATCTCCAGATTGCCTGACAACAAAGGTACCTCTGCTACAGTGCAGGAGCTTGGGGTTTTCCAACAGACAAGTAACAGACAGGTGGAAATAAGGAATGTTTGTTTTGTTATGGAGCCCAAGTTGCCTTTTAGTAAGACAGAGAACACATGGTGTGATGTGCCATCAATCTGTAAGTGCTCAAGGGGACCACTACCTATTAAGAGAGAACAGCCTGGCACTATCCTTTATTCCCCATTACAGTTATTTCTAAAATTTTGATTATGAAAATTATGATCTTAGCATGAACTCTCAAAGGTTAATAGCTTTTCCTCCAAGAGAGTCTCCATCAGTAACTGCCCGGGATTCAGTCCAAAGATGCTTGAATATTGGAGCAGCACTCACTGCTGTTAAAAGCAGATATTACTCTACTGAACAGGGTAATTTGTAAACTGTAGGTCTCCCTCTCAAAGTGGTCCATTTCTCAGTTTCAGCTCTGCCTACATTAAATTGCTTTTAACTAAAGAGACCACGTGGAGAGGCTGTGGAGGGACTGGCTTTCATCCCACCTGATGATACGAGCTCACTCAGTTCCGAGCCTTGGGTGAGCTGCTCGCTGCCAGGGGTTTCTGCACAGAAATCCTCCAGCTGATTACTTTTTGGAGGAAGCTGACTGTGGTCTGTCCTCTCAACAGATGAGAATACATGTTCCTTTTAGGCTGTTTTCTGGCTTTCCCAAGCTCTAGGTATGCTGTTGACTTTGGTGTATTTGAAAACTCAGAGGTAAAAGTCCCCTGAACAATTCGCAAACTTATGAAAGATCCTTCCTTGACTTTAAGTACTGCAGTCATCTTTAAAGCTAAATTCAGATTGGATTACTGACTCAAAGCAAAAAGAGCCCAAATTTTACACCATGCATTTTGGTATTTCCATGAATTGCCAAACTTCTACAGAAAAATGTACACGTGAAAAACCATGGTCAGGCAGAGCACAAGCACAGACATCTCCCATGGGAATTGCACAAGATTGTCACTGATTGCCTGGACTTTCTGCAGCCCAAGGCCAGTTAGCCACTCTGCTTGTCTCTCCACAGAGCTGGTTCATGCCCCATCAGCTTTAGACCTCATTAGAGTAGTGCAAGGTGATGGGCTCTTCCTGGACGTGAGTAATTTTTGAAATATATGGTAATGCACAGCTCTTTTATAACAGATTTTGGATGCATCCTCATCCCTGTCTGCACTGGCCATGCCAGTAGGTGAACTTGTCCTTGCTGTCAGCAGGGGATTGAGGGTGTTTTGCTCACAGCCACCAAGCACCAGGCTGCTGGGTGAGCATCTCACTGCTGAGGTCATTGGCTTTCACCCTGCAGCTCCTGCCTCACTGTGCTCTGCTTTACCCTGAGGCTGCTGCAAGCACAAAGGAAGCACAGTGAGTATTGAGACAATCTCCTGTTGCTCCTTTTAGACCAGTTTCAGAGCACTCACTGAAACCACCTGAATACTTCTGGGTACCTTTGCTATTATCAGAGCATTTTTGTATTGAACAGAATGAGAAAATAACTTATTTTTTCTACACTTTAACTAGCATTTATAAATAGTTTTTTTCATTTAAAGATACTATTGCTGAATGGGTTGAATACCTTTTTGTAATATTCCCACTCTTAATATTTCTAGTTGTACGCTTTTAGCACTACATAAAATGGGCTAGAAGTGACTTCGTGGATCATTAAGTCTAATCCTTCTGCAAAAGTATAAAATAAACTTTTTCATAAGCCTATCAAGCTCTGTCTTAAAGATAATAAGATTTTTTTGCCTCCTGTACTCCATTTGGATGAATCCTGAACATCATCTAAGCCTTTCTTGTTGGAAACCAGCTAATATCTAGCCTAAGTTTATTCAAATCCAGCTAAAACTTCTGGAGTTTTCCTCATTACTTATTTTGAAATAATGACCTTCTATGGTTTTGCTAGATTTGGCAAATGTTCATAGTCTTTTCTTATAAATTAAGCTCTCTTCAAAAGACTTGCCTGCCTCAGTTTTCCTTTGTAGCAGAGATCATTGGGTTTGGCTGCTGAGATCAGCAAATAAGGAAACCCAAAATTATCATTTTGTCTTCTTGCTGTTTAAATTCTTTTTAGATCTTTGGTTTTGCAGTGACTCTGAGTCATCAAAAAAGATGTTAAGATTTTAATCTTTATTTCTTAAATTAATCCCCTCTTTTAAATGGCTGTTCTATCCATGCCTGCTTTAAACCTCTGCTGATTTTTCCATCAGCCCTGTTGGAATGTGTGCAGCTTGGAAGTCCTTATTCCATCTGGGCTTTCACCTGAGCTTTCTGGAGCTCTGGCTTTGACACTTTTTGATCTCTAAATTGATGTATATTGTAAATACATATGCAGTTTGCTGCTTTAAGCACTCCTGCATAACATTCTGTATTTGTTTCATCCTTCATAGAAACATAAACTAATCGCCTTTCTCTGTAATGCAAAACACTTTTTTATTAATATGATAACAAAAAGGGGGCCAGGGGGAAGAGTTTGAAATAAATGCCATACCTAGTTCAGCATTATATATAAACTATTTATAAAATGCAGTGCTTAGAGCTCTGAGCTTTTTCTAATCTGTAAGCTAATGTGTAATGATGGAAAATGCATGTCTGAAAGTTAATGTGTGAATGAAAGTTTGTGCAGCAGATTCAGGGGAAACACAAGCCAGCAGGAAAACTTAAATATAGGAAAGGTAAAATAAGGGCAACATCATGTTTGTTCTTCAATGGTTTTACTGTCTCAGTGGGTTCTTTTGGAGACTGCAGAATTGGTAATATATAAACCTCTTGGCATAGCTCTTATCAGCTTGTTAAGAGCCACCATCCAAAGCTAAGTTAGCATCCAAAAGTTCCTGTTTCCCTCAGGATATCTGGAAGAAGGCAGAGTTAAAAGTTCAGTCACCTCCTCCATGGCATTTGTCTGTTCCTGACTTGGATTGTGAGCTGTTGATGGCACAAGGGATGTTGGCTTTTGTTGTTTGTAAAGCTCCTCTTACTCATTTAAAGTGAGCAAGAAATGAAAACAGTAATTGGTATAAATGTCATCTGCTTGGCAAATGTCACGAGATTTGCCAACAAATGAATAGTGAAGAAATGAATAAAATTGGAAGGGATTCACTGCCTCTGAATCCTCATTCTGTAAGAAGCTGTTAGGCTTTGCATATGGAGTAGCCTCATAATTCTTGGATTTTCAATGCTTTTTCAATCAACCTTCATACATCATCATCACTGTAATTAAAATACAAACAGCTTGGTGTAGGATCCAGGAGAGCAGTTCCACAGCTCCAAGCTCACTTGAGCTGTTGTCTCACTTCTTCTATGACTGTGTTAATCCTCACATCAATTGGAATCTGCAATATTTTGGGGTTTACCACAGTTAAGGATGTATCTCCTGATTCACTCCTTGGTATTCTTTATAAAAATTGTAACCCTAGAATTGCTGGAAGGAAATTTGTGATACAATTAATATGTCACTGTATTTTTGCTTTTTATCCCTATCTTAAATCTGTTGAGTAATCCAGTCAGTCATAAATTACTATTTAATGTTCACAAATGACCTCCAATGCCCCAAAAATTATTCTGTGCTTAAGCAATAATCTGTTTACTGTAGGTTCTAAATTTATTGCTGGTTTTTGCTTTAGAAGCCTCAGGACATAAATGTGTTCAGTGGAAGTCTTTTTAGTGCTAATAAAAGCCATGCTTTTGTAAGACTGGGACTGATGTTTACAGTAAAGGAATTTTATTTAAGTTTTTCTTCAATTTCCAGCATCCTGTTATATTGGACAAAATGTTACACATGCAGTATTTAAAATCTGCCTTTTGGTAAATGACATTATACATTCCAATTGCAGTCAATATTACAAACAATATATTTCATATGAAGTTTGCAAATTAGACCTTAAAAATGCTGCATTTCATTTGATGCTGGCCAGTTTGCTGCTTTTTCCAGACACGTGTCTTCTGTGTGATGCAGACTCAACACACACAAAAACTGATCTTTATTGTTTGCAAAGCAGCCCTTTATTTTACCTTTGCACTGCTGAGATTTGCCAATTATTGCTTTTAAAGCCTTTCCCTGGCGGTGGAAGGCACCAATAACAAATAACTGAATAACAACTAACCAAAAACTGAAATTCTGGCCAGGTGGGTCAGACCTC
Source organism: Dicaeum eximium (assembly GCA_013396995.1). Classification (NCBI taxonomy): domain Eukaryota; kingdom Metazoa; phylum Chordata; class Aves; order Passeriformes; family Dicaeidae; genus Dicaeum; species Dicaeum eximium. The sequence goes on along the minus strand of VWZP01009947.1, from coordinate 1,809,712 downwards.
TTGCCCTGAGCATTCACAGCCTCCTGCCCACGTGTAGGGCTCTGCTGGGGGGAAGCTTTGGCTCCTCCAGAGCTGAGAGTGGTTTCCAGCAGAGTTCTGCTAAATTTCACATCTCCTTCAACATCCTTCATTTCAGGCACAAAACTTCACTAGGAAAAATGATGAAACTGTATCCAAGACCACCCCAAGGAATTCATCAACAAGCTTTCATTTTTGAGTTAAAGCCTGCAAAAAAACTTACACTGTGAAGACATTTCCACAGAGGTTTGCCAGTTCCAAACTAGATTAACAACAAAGACATGAATGTCAGCTAAAATACGAAATTGGAAAAGATAGTCTTTGGTGTTTGATCCCTTTCAGAGCCGTGTAGTTCCATCTAATGGCACTCTTTTGAAAGAAATAGCACATGAAAACAATAAAAAGGAGCTTCTTGCATCAATCGTTTTCTTATTTGGTGCATGTTATGTTATCAAAATTAACTTTTAATCTATTACTTCCTGCTTCTTTAATATTTCAATTTCTATCACTGTATTTTTATTAACAAGATTATGATTTTCTCCTCAGTGCTCGGCCAGAGCTCATCAAGAGTTCTACCTACAGATTTTCAATTTAGTAATTTTCTATCAGATTACTTCAACTAGTGAACTTCAGATGAGATTATTTATGGACATGAGCCACCAAAGTACATTCTGTTCCAAGCTCTGTATGTAGGCAGTTCTAAACATGATTAGAAATCAACCCAAAATATTTTGTTTCTTTAAATGTGTTTGCTCAGGTGTCACTGTTCCTCTCCCAGGTTATGTACAGAAAGGGGATGCTGAGCCATTCACCTTTTAGGCACAAATAATAATACCTGAACACTTTTGAAAGAATATTGCAAGGTTTAAAGCAGTCTTGTAATATATGATAATTTAATTCCCATGAGCATCTTCTTCATCTTGAGAGGTGGGGCAGAAATAATGATAGACATAAGGAAAACATTCCTGCTCATTGCAGGGGGTTGGACTCATTGATGTTTTACAGGTCCCTTCCAACTGAAACTATTCTATGTCTTTGATCTGTGTATTCATTCTAAGCTGCTTAACCAGATACAGCGTAGAGCTGTCTAAAATAAAAAAGTAAATAGTAAATATATCATGATAGATTCCATTACATTAATGGAGCATAATTATCACAAAACATTTCTACAGATCTGTGTTATTAAATCTTTCTGAAATAGCAGGGGCAGGAAGATTAACAACAGGTCCAATTAGTTAAGAGAGAATTATCAGGCCTTCATTTTGTTATCAATTATTGCATTTATGTTCTCTACTTTCACAATGAAATCCTAAAAGATTTATTGCAAGTAAATACAGAATGTTCAGTAACTTCAATTTTTAAAAAATCAAATTTTCTGGCACATTCCATAGAGTTATTTCCTACTCCACAGAGTGGTAAAAAAAAAAAAAAAAAAAAGTGAAATCTTGCACTACAGTCACTGCAGTCAGTGTAAAATTACCACCTCTATGAAATCAAATATTGCAATTAGATAAAGTACTTAAAACTGTAGGGGTTTTATTGTTCTTGGATTAACTCTTAACTTTGTAGAATTATCTGTGTAGGTTTTGCTCTGTTTGCACTTGACTCCCTGCTGAGATTTTTTTTTACATTGGAACATTTTCAGAAAGTGGAAATAGAAATAAGCTCAAAATGAAAACAAGCTTTCAGCTTTAAGCATTGAATAGATGTGTTCTGGAGTCTTCTGACAAAATGGTTTTCCTGTCAATTCAACAAAACATTTTCTAGCAATGTAAAGAATAGTTCTTGACAAGAAAGTCTCTCACCTCAGAAATGTGAGTAGGATGACAAAGAGACTTTGAATGTAGCATGTGAAAAAGAGAGGTTCAAGCCTTGTCACTCAGGTAAAATAGTCTGCATCTTCTTTGAGTGGCTGTTGACTTCTCTTTCCCTGAAAGTCTGGAGGTTTTCTTCCATTCCTTTGGTGTTAATTGGAGAAGAGATTTGATCTCTTCATTAATGATGCCAAATTCACCCAGTAGCCTGATGGTTATGGCACTCAGGATTTACTGAGCCTCTACTCTGTTGTAAATAAAATCCACTCCCACGACTTCCCAGCACACCTTTGAGAAGTCAGTCAAATCAGAATGGTGCTGTCATCACCTCCTGTCTTCATGGAATGACAAATTTATTTCATGCTGAGCTTGTGAAGACAGTCAGTAGCATATAGACAGCTCCAACTGACTCGAGTATTCAATTATCATTTGCACCTAGAGAAAATAAAACATTATCTTTCCTTATTATCTCTGGAGATAGAGTATGAATTTGCTCCTGGAAAAGTGTTGAGAGATATTTTTACTCCTCTTTTCATTATTTGGAAGTGATCCAGCATTGCTGCTTTCCTATTTTATTTCTAAAATGATAGCTATTAACCACACTGTGTTATGATTTGTGAAATATGACATCCTTTGCCTGGGTCTTCACTGGTTTCTGATGAATACCAGCTACTGAAAAAACATCCCTGGTCTCCTTTCTTTTCCATTTCCTGGGACAGTATCTTTAATAAGTAATAATATTACAAAGTAGACTTCCCAATAGCCCTCAACTTATCTTTTTTTCTGTGCATATGAAGAATAGGCAATTTCTGTCATTATCTCTCTGCATACTTTTCCAGGGACAGCAGATGCTTCAGAGTGCTCTGAGGACACCTGCTACACCTGCAGGATTCAGGAAGAGAAAAAGCTCACAAATCTTGTGAACACTTAGTGATCTGATCACTCTAATTACTGCAGTGTTTTGCTTACATTTTATTTTAACTCCAGCAGCAAAACTTGTCATGAAACAAACATTCTTTGACAGTCCCTGTGCTTTTCTCCTGTCTAGGTCTTCACTTAGAAAATAAATTATTTTATCCCTTAGTGAGGGTTTATGTTATCTCACACATCTGAATGAACACTCTCCTATACAATGTCATGCAATTTTAAAATAAAGAACAGTTTTTGTACCTAGAGGCTCTTTTACAACCGTGTCAAATTTCAAAACTATGTTAATTTTCCCAAAAAGAAAAATACATCCAAGGGCTAAAACATGCTGTGCATTTCATTGAAATCTCAATTCTTTTCACTGTATTTTTATTTGTCCTTCAAACTTAAACTATTGTGCAGCCTATTTTTTAAAGGGGGTCATGGAAGGTTGGTCACAACAGTTTGGATTTGGATTAGAAGAGTTTTCTACTACAGCCACAGTTCTGACCCAGACTGAATCAATAATCTGTAAATTTTTCAAGTAGCAACTCTACTAGAAAAGAATAGTTTTGTAGAGGTCTTGCTGAACATATTTCAAGTATTGAAGTTATGTCACTTCTGCAAGTAAATCTTTACAAACTTTTTATTAACACTGTTCACATTCAGATTTAACATATTTTGTTCAGAATTGACATTCAGCCTGTCACCAATGCAGATTGGTGACTTCAGATTCTCTTGCAATTTTGTCAATTTTTCTTCTGTTTCCCCTTTTTTTTCTCCTTTCACTGGCAAAAAAAATGAGCCTTTCAATTTTTTTATTTATTTTTTCTTACTAATATTAGTAAGGAACAATAGAGTCTGCTTGGGTTTTTCATTGCAACTGCAACTGTCAGCTTTATTATGATCATATCTAGGAAAATGTTCTTTAATATGTATAGGGAGTGAGAGTAGGGAATTTTGCTTCACTGATTTATTTGGCCTCTAGCTTTAATCACTATGCAATCCATCTTCTTTTATGAAACAAAACAAACCATTCTATTCTGATTAGTTGGTTATTACCATCAGTCATCCTCAACTCTGGAAAACTCACTAACCTTAGTAGTAAAACATAATGTGAGTTTTTTGTTCATTTGTTTAATGAGTTGGAAAGTCAGGTGAACAGAGCTGGTTAGAAATAGATGAAAACATTAATGAAGACCCAAACCTGCTCCTCTAGTCTTGCATCCAGCCCCTTGCCTTGCAATTCAGCAGATAGAAATACAGGGAACTTACACATCCTCTGCTTCTTCTTTCCTCTTTTTTATAAATTCTGAATTTGTACCTTATTGGCATTTAAATAGATGGTTCATGTTGAACAAAAAGGACACTTTATAGTTTTGTTGCATAAATTATTCTGTCCATTATTCATTGCCCTGTGTTGTAATATGTGTGCCATTATTCTGGATAGCTTTAAATCTCTTTTCAAGTCCTTTGACAGATTTTTGTAGTCTCAGCTACCCCAATTTACCCAGAGCCCAGGACTGCCAAGCTGAATTACACCACGGTCATTCCTGCTTAGCACCTCATCCATAGTTAATTTCTTGAGCCTCTGTGTTTTATCTGTGTATAAATTTTTCATTTGCAACAACACTTTATCTTAGCTCAGAAGTCTGGGGCGTTTGCTAATTAGTTCCTTGGTTAGTTCAAAAATTTTTGCTTAATTTTGAGCCAGCTGCCTACCTGTGTAGCAGGTTCACAGTCCTTTAGAAACTCATCTGGAGGAAACACAATGAGAGCTCTTTCATTTCTTAATGAGTTTGACCCAGCCCCGTGCAGCACCCCAGAATTGTGAGTGCAGAAATGGAAACACCCCAGAATTGTGAGTGCAGAAATGGAAACACCCCAGAATTGTGAGTGCAGAAATGGAAACCGTGCGCTCCTCACAGCCAGGAGAGACCTGCTCTGACACGGACACCTCAACATCACCATCAGCATGAGATAAACTGCCTGCAGATGCCTGTCAGGAAATACAAGCTGAAGTTTCAGACTTGCTGATATTCCGTGTTTAGAGGGCCCTCTGCTAAATTCCAAAAGGTAGAGAAAAAAAATGAGGATTGGTAGAGCGTGAATCTGAAGCACAGTTATCAATACAAAAAAACTGCCTTACAGCTGCTATCATGCAACCCTCAGAGGAAGATTTAACCACCCTCTGGCTTCCTTTAGATGGAAGGAAATGGGCTCATGAAGAAGGTATCTCAGGGCATGTAAATTAGTTTTCAGCTCTGGAAAGAAACAAACTCATATTTTGTATTTTACCTTTGCAAATATGTCCTTCCCTCACCAAAAGTATTATTTATTAATTAGTCCTAAATGTAAGAGTACATTTGTACCCTAAGCAGTGTACAGATTGAAAATAAGAGAAGAATAAATTGTAAACAAATTAAATGAGAGAATGATTGCTTAGATAATCTGAAAAGAATTTTAGGAAGATATAGGACATCACTAAATTCATTATTGCCTCTTGAGCATTGTGGAAAGAAGAAAGATAATGTGCTCTGGTTTGCAGCTGGAAAGGGAGGTTAAAGAACAAGTCCAGATAACAAATGTGATGACAGGGAAACAGCAGCTGAAAAAGGAAGATGATGTGAGAAGAAATACAGGATATTTGGTCTTGAGCTTCTAATGTGGTCTGAGAGGAAATGTCAATAATAGTGCAAAGAGATAGAAGGATAAACCAGAGAGGACACCTATAAAGTTTCTCAGACTTCCACAGACTCAAGTGTAGAAGGGTAAGAAGACCAAACTATTACAGGTAAAGCACCAAAATGACATTGAGACACCATTTAGAGAGAATATAATACTTAATATGATACATCCTAGCAGAGAGAAAAAGAACAGGCAGGAGTAGATGAGGAAATAACTGCTTCTCCTAGGGGCCTCATTTTTGAGGTTGAATGAAGCAGAAGAAAGTTTCAGAAGTAGGAGGGAAAAAGTATGAGAAAAAGGAGATTGAGGGGGAGGACGTCAGGGCAAAGCAGTCAGGCTAAAAGATCGAATCAAAATGTTTAAATATACCAGTGAGTAAGAAAGGACACTGCAATTTTTTCACAAATTTATAAAATTTTCCTTAAAATAGCTGACCAGATCTTGGGAAAATTGGCTAGAGGAGAAAGTCAGCTAAGCCAGTCAGGCAGAAGATAGACCAGAGTCTGTAGGATCAGAGAAAACAAAAGTGTTTTTTTGAAGAAATGCAACAACATTTGGGGAAAAATAATAGCATTAATTTACAGTGATAAAGAATTAGTGCAGTCCCTAGATTTCTGCCTCAGCTGCAGAGAAACTGTGGAAAGAATAAGAATGGAATTCAAGGAATCAGTAATGAGTAGCTGAAGGGAAATTTGGGTGGCAAGAAGTGATGGAAAGTAAGGTGGCACATTTTAAGCCAACAACACCCAAAACTGATTCCTCTGTAATAACTCATCAGCAAAGTTTTTTGCTTCTTTTTTTTTTTTTTAACAAAACCTGTTAAAGTCCCAGGTAATGTTATGCTTTCTATCTAAATGTGCCACTGATTGAGTCTTACTTTTTCACACAGTAAAATCAACTTTTGAGGAAGCAGCTACAAAATGCTGAAACTATGAGAAGTATAAATGAGTAGTTGCATTTCCTTTTAACTCCACCTGAACCTCCATGGTTGAGGGGCCTCTGGAGCTATGTGGCCAGAGAATGTGGGAAGAAGGGATGGTTTGTAATGCATTGGTGCTGGGCTTCGTGGTTCGAGGTCCCAGCAAAGTGAAACCTCAAACACTCAGTGGAAGCACCTCATGAAATGTGTATCTGGCAAGTTTCTGCAAGTATGTCAGTTGAATTCATCTTCAAATCTTACCCAAAGGTGTGTTTCCCCGTGTGCTGTCCCCACGCTGGATCCTGTGCATTCAGTTTGTATCAGGAATTATTGTGATTATCTAAATCCTGTCCATCAGTTGGCACCTTCCTGAAGCTGTAGTCACCTTTCATTGACACAGCCTGATATAAGATGGGTTAATGCTTCTGATGGCCTCATTTGAGAAGCTGGGAATGGTATGGATATTATGAGCTCCATCTCCAGCATCCAATAACCAGACTGACAGCACTGAATACGGTGAGAAATTCAGCAGGATGTTTAGACATTCATAGTACTGAGCTCCATAAATCAGCAGTGCTGAATAAGCAACAGGGGCATTAGCCTATTTAGATGCTAAAAAGGATGGGATTTTAAAATTACTCAGCTCCTTATAGTATTTATAACTGGTTTAGTTTGCATGCACTTCACTAACATTCATTTTATTCTGACATAGGAAACTGCATCCTGATTATTTCCCCAAACCTACCTTGAATAGTGGATTTTGACTACACTCTGGAGGTAGCTTTGGGATTGATTATTTTTTTTTAATTGTCTGTTGTTTGACAAGCCAATTCCATTCAGAAATCACACACTAATTCTTAGGTAATCGATGGTAATTGTAAAAGTCCTCAGCACCTTAATCTGCTGTAGCTTTCTTGAGAATTTAATAAGCCTATCTCATAATATAATGTGTCAGAAGGGGCAAATATTTTGCTAGCACAGCTTGTAACTGATTGTTTGAGCCATGGCGCCAAGTATTCATAGAACTGGAGTACTGTGCAGTCATTTTTAAACAGAACCATTTGATTTAGTGCCTTAAGGGCAAGAATTTTTTACTATATTTTTAAAATTCATTTACTTTCTCATCCCTACTAGCAAAATGTCAATTTTTTTTCTGAGGATTGCATGTTATTTGCCTTAGGATAAGCAAAAGCAGCATAATGAAGCAGAACACAGCTGTCTGAGGATGCTTTGGGGGGGCAGCATTGATTTCCTCCCTTGCAGTTGCAAAGTGACAATAAGATTTCTGAACTTTTTTGCTTCAGAGGAAAAAAAAAAAAAAAACAAAAAAACCAAACTCTCACATTTTGGGCAGTAAGGCCTTTTGGAATGTAGAATTAAGGGTTGAGTTGCACATGATGGAATAAATAAGGCTGGGTTATGAACTGAACTGAAGGACATGGAGCTGGGCAGGACCCCAGGGTGGGGCTGTCACCTCTTTGAGCCCATTCCTTTGTTCCATCAGTTCCATCCTGCCAAACTGCTGAATGTCTGGGGAGACATGAGGCACCAGAGCTGTGATGGTGCTAAACCTCACAGACTTCTGCATTAGGCCAAGACTGAGGATGGTTTGAAAGCTCAGCTTCTGGGAGATTCATGGGTCACGTTGGAGCTTTAAAGTGTTATTAAATGCTGCCAAGAAATCTGCCTTGGATTTTAGCCTTACTCAGTAACCTGCAGCTGTGTTTGCACAGCTATGGTTGTGCAGGGTTCAACACTGGGACTAGAAATATGAGCTGGAGCAGGGAAATGGTGGGAAATGACTGCCAGGTTTGGTGAAAACAATTTTAAACCTGTCTAATTGCATTAAATGGCATAGTGAGGGTGGATCAGCTTTCCTCCCCAAACAACCTGACAGCTCAGATTAATCTCACACTCCATCAGCAGTTCAGCTTCCTTGGAGATCTTGGCAAGTTCTGCCAGCAGGAGGAGGCAGACCTGATCAATGCATTATTTTTATATCAAGGTAATCAAATCCTGGGCAAAGAAAAGCTTCCTTTATCCTTTTACAATGTATTCTTCCTTGGCAATAGGGGGAAAACCAGTAAGCTATCCTAGAAGGAAAGAAAGAGGGCCAGTGCCAAAAAAAAAGGTGGTAAATTTGCTGCACACTTCACCTTTATGTGCTTAGTGCCAAGCTCTTGCATCTCATCCAGCATGTGAAGTCCAGGACTGGAGATTCCTGCAAACTGAGGAGTGGTGAATAAGATTTCAGCTTTAATTACAAACTTCCTGTTATCTCCCCTCCTCTTTTGAAATTCAAGGCACTTCATTTTATCTTTACATAGTTTGGTATCTGAGATTCCTTTTTATGTTCATGGAAAAATAACGATGAAAAGGAAAATAATTCTCTTATAAAAATTCATGAGAACAGGCAGAGTTTGGAAGCTCTGTTATTTATTCAGGAGAGCACAATGACTTTTAAGAACACTGGGATTTTATGATTGTGTGGATTTTTTGGTTTGGTTCTTTTCCTTTGTGCACTTTGCCTGTTTTCCTACCTGTGCAGCTGTTGAGTATATGTATTAGGTCTAAAAGTTGAAAATCATTTAGAATTTAGATTTAAAAATGAATTGTCTATAAACTCAATAATCTGTCAGCTAAGACTGTAAGTGGAACTTTCAGACACCATTTTTATGTGTTGAAGTGCTCAAAGGCAGAAATCCCTGTGCTTCTCTGATGGCCTTCATAAACAACCTTACCATTTTTAGTCCAGTAATAAGTAAAGCCAGAACCAACATCTCAGAAAGGTACTTGGACTGAGACCCTGATACTGTGCAGAGTGAGTTGTCCTGGCAGTTTAGGAGTATCCATATTTAAATTCTGTAATTTATCTGTTTAGACACAGACTTTCTGAGTAGCCTTGCTCAAACAGCTGCATTTGGGGTTCTCCGGCTGCTGTTGCTGGATCTCAGAAGTCACCTGCAGCAGCTGCATCACCTCAGTCAAGCTCACAAGGGTTTTTCTGGCCTTCCAGGCCCTCAGAATCTGTGTCAGCTTTTCCAAGTCGTTTCTCCCTTTAAAACACAGACAAGGTTAAAAAATAAAAAGATTCCTTCATCTTGCAGGACTGATAACCCTGAGGAGCCTGGGCCCCCAGGCCCTTTGTCCTCTTTCCAGAGTTGGTTGCCAGCTGGACCTGGTGAGATCCATGCAAGAATCTTCAGGGCATTTTCCCTGCAAGATGTGTCAAGGGGTGTTCCTGCAAATCATACACTGTACAACATCTTTCAACCTTCCCTTCACCCAGCTGACAAGTTCCTTGGAATGTTGTTTCCCCCATGTTTATTTTATAACATCTTCTTACTGTTGGTAAGAAAGAGAGGCTTGACTCTTCCTCTTCCCTTGGAAATTCATGTTTTTCATTTCACTGGAATGCCACAGGGTACACCTCAACACTTGAAATTTTTGCTTTAACTCTTCCCTAAATTTGCCATATCTAACTTTGTCTTCTGGGTACCAGTTGCTTTCTGGGAACACTCCAGTGGCTGCTGGCTCTCTGTGGACAGGCTTAATTCCTGATATAATCTCACCAATGTCATTGTTTGAAAGAATAGCAAGTAAGTGGAGTATCCATTCACTGTGGGGCCAGTCTTGAACGAGTTTCATTCTGCCAGAAGGGTCCCCAGCCACCACCACCAAGCCTCATTAAAACCTTTGCACATCTACCAGTGAGCAGTGGCCTTTTTGTTTCTTATGGCTCTTGTAAGCCAGATCTGCTGGGGAGAAGATATGAAGGCAGCAAGAGAAAGTAAAATCAGTTATGTGAAGTTATTTCTCTGAATATTGAAATCAGGGAAAGTGGTATTAGTACAGTGGGATGATGCTGGAATGCAAGGCTGCATATTATTCTTTGTATCTGAAAGTGTAAAACCCAGGTAGAGAAATCACTGTAATCATATGTCTGTTCTCATTTTACAATGTTTCTATTAAATAAAGAGTCTGTATCATTCAATAGCACAGTACCTTTCTTTTTCAAGGTAATATGTGTAGGCTATTTTCTTCACAAATCTTGACTGGTAGTGGCTCAAGGTATACACAGCTCTTGTGAAAAATATGAAAGGTTCTAGAAATGAGGCCAAGCTCTTAACTCGAACAGAATACCAAAATGATACAAAGAGAGAAGAGAACATTGCCATTTATACTGGCAAATTTCAGGTTTGTCATTCTTTTCCTCGAGAACAAGAGAAACAACTTATGCAAAGGCAAGATAAAAAAACCAGGCAGGTACTGGTGGCTTTATCTTCAGTGTGATAAGCTTCCTTCAGGGGGACATGAGCAATCTATGCAGGAGGCATGGAGAAAGCACAGACAGCACATTTTAAATTGTTCCCACTGTGAATCCTTCCAGCCTCAGGAAGCCTTTCAGATTTGCTTCTTCCAGAGCTCCTTCCAGCTTCTGGTACCAGCTCTGGTGCACTGAACTTTTCCATTTTGCTCTAATAGAGCTTAAAATAGTTTTATGTGACAGGAATTTTTGTTTGATTTAAGGTCCAGAAAGAAAGAAGGATGGATGAAGGTAATCCTAATCTTGAGGAATGTCTCTGTGAGAGCTGTAATTGAAAACTCCAGTACACAACTCAGACCCCCAAAGACAGGTTTACCTTGCAGTGCCTGTCTCAAACCTGCCCTCCAGGGAACCTGCAAACCCCAAGGATGGTGACATGGCCCTTGCTTCATGGAAGAAGTCTCTGGAAGAGACTGTTGGGAAGAGATGGCCTTTCCTGCAATCAGCCCAGCAAGGAGGGGGAATGTCAATAAAAGTTCAGTAACACCAGTTCTCCATGAAATAATTTGGTTTTTTCAAGGTAGTATTTTGTACATAGGGCCTGTTCTATCAAAATGAAAATCCCAACCAGCTCAATACTGTTCAAATAGGACCTGAAATAAGTAGTTGTATGATTTTAAGCCCAGAAAACACAATAGGTGTAAATAATTTACAACATGAATTGAACCAAATTCTGTGGTTGTGTAACATCGCTGAAACACCAAGTTAAAGAACAAGAAGAGACAGTATCAACCTCACTATTTGTTTACCTGATACTTTCTGGCAGAAAACATTGTGTAACTTATTTGTTGGGGTTTTTGAGAAACTTTCTGCTTTTATTTGCAAGCAGACCTTTGAAAACTCACCTAACAGAAACTCCTTTGGGTAAAGTGGCTTTTTCTTCTCCAATAAAATTACTGAGTAAGTTCTAAAGTCCTAAGGAGAAACTTCTATTTACTGTCTGCTTCATCCTAAAGTTTGTCAGGACTTTCAAAAGCAATAGCCTGCTAAAGGAACCTGATTTGTGATTGCATTAAACCCATCAATGCTTAATCTGCTACTTTACTGTATGTGCATTTGGGAAGAACTGATCTTGAAGCCAAGTAACATATTCTCGATGTTGTACATTTTCTTCTTAATGAAAAGTCTGAACAGGTGTCAAATATAAAATTAAACGTAAAGAAACTGTAAATGTAAAGAAACAAAACATAACTATTTTCTGCAAGTACCTTTATTTTGACCCCTGGCTTTGCCAGAGGTTATTTCCATATATGCTTTTCTGTACTGTCCCTGAAAAATTGTTATCAGAAAGAAACAGAGATTCCCTAAATAGCTCAGCCTATGTCATCCAGTCAAGGGTCGGTCAGGAATTAAGGCTTTGTATTTTTGTTGCTTTTTTTTTTTTTTTTAATCTAAGTCAATTGAAGATGTTTTGTTTGACAAACTTTTGCTGAACCAAAGACACAGTTCAAACTCTCCAGCAGGCTCTCAGTGCCCAGAACTGTTGCTCCCAGCCAGGCTGGGCAGGGCCAGGTGATTCCCATCCTTGGGGCTGCCAGCTGCACCCAGCTGGGGCTGAGCTTCTGGCTCCCCAGGACACACCTGGAAGCCATAAAATCTTGAGTGGAGCCACTTTTGCTCGATCTTCTGCGGTGCTTTTTGCCTGGCCAGGGCTGTGTGCCTGGGAGGGGTGTGCTGACCCACAGGTGCTGGGGGGCTCTGCCTGCCCCTGCACCCTCCTGGCATCTGCTGGTGGCACCTGCAGAGCCCCAGGCACTGTCCCTGCTCCTGAGCAAGCCAAGCAGATGGCAGCTCCCAGGATTGTGGCAGTGTCTGTGTAAAGGGGGATGAACTTCACTCACAGTGCCTCTCCCTGTGTAAGTGTGGGTGCTTTAAACCGCTGGCATTTCTTTGTGTATTGAAATACCAAGAGGATGAGTTCTGTAAAACTTACCAACTCCATAATTCTTCTGCCTTCTGCTGCATTGGTTCACCTGTCTGCAAAGCAAAAGCAGGCAGGGTTTGCCTATAATGACCAAAACACTCCTGTGTTCCAGCTTCTGGAATAGTGGAAAATAGTAGTTAGATCCTTTCAACTCTGAGTCTTAAAGCAGGATTAAAGCTGGTTTTCAGAAAAAAGAGAAAAAACATAAAAAGGCCTAATTTGCTTTGGCCTGGCTTGGTCCTGACACATTGATTCTAAACCAAGATGATTAGCATAGCAGAGCATTCCCAGAGTGTGTGAATGTGCACTTCCATTGAGAGGGGATTTGCTGGCTGGCTGCTTATGGCAGCCAATGTTCTTGTCTAGGTTTTAATTTGTTTGTTTGTATGTTTGATGTGTTGTTAGGAGTTATAGGATTGGAAAGCTTCCAAAAGTCCTATCCAGCCTCTCAAAATACAACTGCAGAGAAATACATGTTTGTTTTTGGAAAATAGATGTTTATTTTAAAGATAGGTGCTCAGCTGTGGTTTTGGTGGGGGTCTGGAACCTGGTTATCCTGTTAAAACTTTCAGCTGTTGCTCACTTGGCCAAGCTGACAAAAATTACTTTTGACTTGCTTCAAATACAATGGCACTTTGCACTATAATTTTGGAAAAACATGCAGCTTGAAAAGAATATATTAATTTTTGAAAGCCAGACTGTTTCTTGCAACAAAAATGGCTGCTGTGCTACCAGTTCCATGCACCTGCAGAAATGAGAGAGCTGCAGATTTCTTCCAGCATTCCCTGCCTCATTACACACATTCTATGAAGTGCTACTAAAATGGTTTCATTTTTATTTCAAATTAATGAAATGCTTTGAGATCTACTCCACTGTAAATTCTTGTTATTAAACATCACTATTTCAGAGAATAGACTTCCTTTTATTATCAAAAGAAGATCCTGAAGATGAATGTGGGGGTTAGGAAGAGTGAATGTTTCCTTCATTGTGTGCAGGTGAAACACAGCGAGTGGGGCTCAGGTGGAACCTGGTGGTCCCCAGCTGAGGGGACAGCCAGGCTTGGTGGTGTCTTCCAGGCAGCTGCTCTGGAACAGAGCTCAGGCCTGAGGCTGTGCATGTTCTTTATACTCTCAGTAAAGTGATGGAAAGGGCCACCAGGCTTGATGAGCTGCTGGAATGGCTTGAAACAATCAAATTTAATTACTTTTTCTCCTTTTTTTTTTTTTTAAGTCATGATGGGAGAGTGAAAAACATCATCAGCTTCAAAAGAATTTTCCAATAGGAACTGGCTTTGCAATATGAATCTTGAAGGAATCAGAGAAGGATTAAATAAATTAAGAGGAGGGGGCTGTAAGGCTGTGCCGAGATGGACAAGCAGCCCTGTCCTGAGTGGATTTTTATTTTAATGTTATAGTTTAGAATACCTGATGCAGTGTGGTCCACAAATGCTGTACAATGTGTTTTATACTTGCCACTCAAACCCTGTGATTTTTTAGGCATCAGTCTGGCTGAGAACTGCAATATATTTAATTTTGATGAGGTTCTCGTTAGTTCACTCACTCCTCTCCATCCTCCACGCTTTGTGGCTGATGGCTTTGATGATGATGGCACTAAATCACACACTTCAAGTTTAGCATTTCTTGGCTGTTTTTCTATAACTAATTCTAAAATGTTCTTCTTAACAGTTTTATGTGTCGCAAAGGATCTGTATTTTGAAATTGTGGAAGTTAAAGTCAGTGAAAAGTCTGCTTTATGCTATGACCTCCTGCAGTCTCCAGAGGAAAAGCACAGCTTCTTTTATTTTTGTCTCCAGACTCTCCTCATCAGTATCTACAGTACCACATTCAAACGTATTTTTGACTCTGAGTTTGTGCATTTCCAGAAGTGTAGGGCTGTAAGTAAAGTAAATGAGGAAATTTTCCTGTCAAGCTGAAAAAACAAAAGTCATGCCTGTAATCCGAAGAGCTCAAGAAAATAAGATAATGGTTACATTTTGATAACAAAGCATGGTTGGGGGCTGCAGAGAAATCAGTTACTGTGGAAAACATAAATAAACAGTTTGTACAGCCTCAGCATAAGAGATCAGATCCACAGAGCTGCTTTAGGGGGTTCAGTCACCACCTATCACAGCATTCAGCACCTGGTGTATTTGGTACCTTTGTGAGGCAGAATGCATCTGAGACTGGGAGTGCTGCTCTCTGCATTAAGGAGACTTCTTCAAAATAACAAGGGAATGCAGTCTTAAACACTTGGCTTCTATTTTCATAGTTTATTATATCATGATTGGATTCCTTTTGTGGACCCAATCTTCTTAATGGTACTATTCATCTCTGGCAAAGGTTAGACTTGAGGAAAATTAGGACTGAGATGAAAGAATAGAATTTATATTATTTAGCAGCTGAATGTGTCATTACATCAGAGTTGGTATTGTGTAGCAAATTGCAAGCCGTAGTGAAATTGCTTTAAAAAATATCTGTATATATTTTTCCAAAACTGTGATAGAGTCATTCAGCAGCACATTGAAATGCATTTCTAGCTGAACTGTTATATCTTTTTTTTCCTGTGGTACAAGAACAGATGGCAGTTATTTTTCTTACCAGTCTCCAGCAAAGCTGCTGCAATGCTTTGCCTTCCCTTGTAAACACTTTCAAGTGAAAGACAAGTACACATGACCAAAATGAATCTGCATTGTAACACTGGACTGGGGTTTCTAAAGCAAACTTTTAATCAGCTTGCAACATTAGGCTGGTGACAATTACTTAATGTCCTATCAGTCAGGTAGTTCATTATGACAGGAAAATGAGCTTAGGCAGAATCAATGGCACGTTTTGCAGTAAGTTTTTGGAGCAGATGTCTTTCTTCATAGACATTTTTAGTGCAATAATTGAGTATTCTATAACCTGAACACAACTGCAGGCACTCCCCAGGGGCACACATTGGTGGATTTGGAGATGCTCTCTGTGACTTTATGGCATTCCTGGGGGACTGTGATTGATCTGAGAACCTCAGCTGATCTTCCAGCAGCTGGTGTGTCAAAAGGGCTCCTGCCCCTACAGTGGCAAAAGTGTTTTGTGATTCTGTACATTTTTATAAGCACAGTATAAATTGCAATGTTTTTTGAAGGATTTTGTTTTAAATCACTACCTTAGCACTAGTTTGGCAGCTCTGAGAAGGCCTGGTGAAAATGTCTCTAAATGCAGCCCAGTGTAATGTTGCCTGGATCTCCAGAAATGTTGTATTCTGAAGTGAAATAATTTCTAGTTATAAATCTAAATGAAAGCACCAAGTGTTGTAAATCTAGGGCTGCCTACCAATTTATGACTTTTTAGATTGCCTGCTGCAATGTGCCATAGTATAAAAGCATTGTTAGGAGCTGTATTTAATTTACTTGCTTTAAATGATGGTTTAGTAGACTTGGCGGTGCTGGGTTAATGATTGGACTTGATGATCTTAAAGGTCTTTTCCAACTGAAATGATCCTAAATTAATGCTGCACTGAAAACCCAGCTTTATTCAGAGAAGCTCTAATTCTTCCGTTTCTCACAAACTTTTCTAAAACCGTGGCGTGTCTTATTGTGGATGTGTGGATGGACGGTGATGGGACAAACTGAGACAAGAGATCTCTGTGGGTCTTTGCAAGTTTTGGAGTGTGCAGTTTATTGCTTGGGGTGTGGGTATAGGGGCCCTGCTAAGAGCTGCCAGCCACAGCTCAGAGCAGGACCAAGAAGAGAGAGAAAGAGTAGAGCAAGAGAGTAAGAGAAGGGATAAGAGAGTAAGAGTAGTGAGAGAGAGAAGTTCCCATTACAAAGCATTAAATCTTCTTCTATACTGAATATTCTAATTTACACTAACTAATCTAGTACGAGATACAAATCCTAAACAATTTACATACAGCCTATAAGAATCATTACATTAACATACTGTGTTACATTTTAAACCCTAAAAACTGTTCTTTGGACCCCTCCTACCAAGTGGGTAGGGTCTGCTCTGACCCTTGGGCTCTTGGTGAGGAGGACAGCATTGCTGCATCAAGAAGGGATCACCTTCTGCTGGCCATCCTATTGTTTCCTAGTTGTTCAGTAACTGAGGCTTGGCATCTGAGACATCGAAACTCGCCTTCAATTCTATTTCACTTATATGTTTCATATTCTCAAAGTCTAAACAGTCACAATTATAAGGCTTTCCTATTTCACCTTCCCCAACATCTTATTTTACAGCCTTCGGCAAAAGAAAGGCAACTTGGCCCAGAAGCATTGGGCTGGAGCAGCCAGCGTGGCCAAGTGCAAGCCCTGCCCCGTGGCCCACGCCAGCGCCGTCTGCGGCTCCGATGGACACACCTACAGCACCAAGGTGAGCCCTGCCTGCCCCTCAGCCCCCCAGCAGCCCCAGAGGGTGCTGAAAAGCCTCCTGTTAGTAGGCAGTTGTCACAAAAGAGCATGACACGAATCACAGACACACAGCAAACTTCAGCTGTGCGAAGCTGAAGGCGAAGAAGAGAAACTTTATTTTGATTCACACATTATATAGAGTTTTGGGAATGGCCATGGATTGGAGAATGAGGTCACCACCTCTCCAACCACACTGGTCAATGAAAAGGTCCATCAAACCTTTCTCCTCCCAGGAGGAAGGAGTGAAAAACAAAAAGACAGTTAGGAAAACATCTGCGTGTTTACAGAAAGCCTCGTGAGAAACTTTATCGCAAAAATTAAAACATCAGAAGGCTGAAACTCAGGGCAACAGGCAGTATTACATTGCACTCCTCGTTAGTACAGGAATATTTGTCCGTGTAAAAAGTGCTGATAAATGTAGGCTTTTTCCTACAAAATTATTGGTGAACAGCAAATCAGAATGCCAAATCACAATCTTTGGTGACTTTCCTGGTTCGTGTTTCTCTAAATAGCCTGTTCTCTGAATGAAGTAGAACGCTGTTAATATTGGTGATGCAACTGAAAAAGAAGTATCATTTGATGGGATTGGCTTGTTTAGACAAGAGGATTTGGGGATAGTTTTTTGTTTTTTTTTTTTTTTAAGACTTGGTCTCCAAATCATAAAATAACTTAGCAGAATCATTCTTCAGTGATAGATTTATTTTTAATTGTCTCTTTTTTACTAGACTGCATGGGTAACATATTACAATTCATTTAGCCTGTGGCTTTAATAGGCTTGTGTGCCAGATGCAGCATATATGGAACCATAAAAAAATTCCCATAACCCAGTGGGGATAAATTGACTCATTGTTATACTGAAAATACGATCACCTTAGGGCTTGACTCAATAAAAGAAAATGTCTTCACAGCCATTCAGCATTCCAGATCTCCCATTAGCAAATAAAGCCTTCCATGCCTTGGATACATGTCCCAAAAACAGCACTTCAGGCACTGGAAACCATGTTTTGGGGAATACCCTTAAGGTTCTCTTATCTTCATGCATGCAAAGTAATGTTTGACAGCCACTAAAACTACCTTTTAAAATCCAAAAATAGCCTTCACAAAAAGAAAAAAAGACCAACAAACAAACAGGAAAATAAAGCTTTTGGGCAAATAAATTCTCTGCTGTGTTGTAACAGCTACATTATTTTCTCAGCTGGGCATCTTGAATTCTCCACTTATTAATGGACACAAATATTAAAATGCTGCCATGCCTTGGTAATTTCAGCTTCTCTCCTGTTCTGGCTGAAGGATTTCCATGGCCAGAAGGAGCAAATCAGAGCAGAAGCTCTCATCTGTGCACACAGACTGCAGGAAAAATGGCCACATGTTGCCTGTTAAACAAGTTACTCTTTAATACTCTCTGGGAGTGTGTATTGCAGTAATTCAGCTTTGGTATTTATGGTTAAGATGGGGTCATTTTAAAAACAACTTTTTCTGTCTGAACTCTCGAGTCTGTAAGATGTTCTGTAGTAAATAGATTTCATTTCATGTTCTGTCATGCTATTAACTCATTTCTGTGCATTTTACCTGCCCATTTGTTAGCTCCAAATGGGTTTTTGGCCTTCTTTATCCCTCACCAGAAGATCTAACTGTTTTTCATCAGACATACTGCCAATGTTATAAATTCACCAAGCTATTGTGATTATGATATAAGTCTGGGAGCTACAATGAAGACATGAAACATTTCCTGGTGCTGACATGTTTGACTGTCAGGTACATCTCCCAGAAGTTGCCTGCTTGGGTTATAAGGATTTTTTCAATGTAGATTTTTTAAAGATTGATTCTGAAACAACCTTGTCTCATCTTTATTTATTGTATGTTTTACCATCAGTTGCTCCTGTCCTAGAAAAATTCAAAATTTTTTTTTTTTTTTAGAAGAAGAATTTTGATAAATGAGCTGAAAATACTTTAGGGAGAGCATCAAAATAAAATAGTATATGTTAGTGTCCTAACAAATAACATCTTTATGATCAAGAATGATCATGGGTGTCTAGTGGCTTTTACAAAAAAAAAAAAAAAAAAATGCTGCTTTCCTCAAACTCACTGTTAGAATTCACCAGACAATGTGATCCCTTTTTCTTGCCTCCAAGTCAGCAAAATCAAAGTTTTCTCAGTAATTTTCTTTCACATGCCACTGCTGTTGGCAAGTGTTATTTCTGGCCCTGCAGAGCTGTCACGTTCTGGAACTGACTGTGAGAATGAAGCTTCATTTTTGAGCTGGGTTGGTGTAGGCAGAGGTTCAGGATGTTTAACTCAGCCTTGCTGAGTTCCACCAAACACATGGAACCCTTCAGCCCCAGAATTTATTGAGGGCTAGTCAAAGGAATCTTTCGTCTTTTTAATCTTCCATTGGAAAATATCCAGTGGTGTTGATTTCCAGCACAAAGACAAATGGTAAAATGTTAAAAATTATGAAAATGCCATGCTCATATCTTGTGCTGCAATGATTTAAGTGTCACCTAAACTATAGGAGACACAAGGTAATGAGAACTTTGATGGCTCTAAAGTTGATTTAGCTTCCTGTGTGGGGGTTGTACTGCTTAAAAAATCCCTCCACCCTTTAGGCATCAAACCTTTCTGGTTCTTTTTCGGAAATCTTGAAAACTTGATCTGGATTATTTCATCTGCTATGCACAAGTGCTAAAGTGGAAACTGATAAACCTGTTGGGCTGCAGTGTGTGGTGGGGTTTTTATTGTTCTAGTTTTGTTTTCCAGATGACAAACTAATTCTTCTAAGCAAGGGGGTTGTTCAGTTACACCAATAATTCAGCACTTCTGCATGACAAAATTTGAACACAGATGTGGCCTGTATGTACTCAGTCTCTGTACCCTGTTTTCAGCATCTGAAAAATTAGTGTTTTTTCAACTTGCAGAATTTGCTGAAAAACTTTATAAATTATCACTCTCCCTGTGAGCTTTGAACTCTAAGAGGCTTAGGTTTATCAAAGATTTCACTGATTTTTTTTCCTAGTTACTGCTTGAAATGCAGGTGTTTTAAAATGTACACCATCTCTCACGTAATAACTTTGTGCAAAGAAGTTTGCTGGGGATAACAGCTCTATTTAATATGTGACAATACAAAGCACTTCCATAGGTTATTACAGGCAGATTTTTCAAAGCTCTTTAAAGTACTAATGAATTAAGCTTATGAGGTACGTAAGCCCTGTAAAGAGCTCGATGTAATTAGTTAATGTTTTTGTGAGCAACACATTAAGAAGAATAACTTTGTAGATGTCAGTTTTATAGGAACTTTAATTAAGCTTGCTAATAAAGCAATTACCTGAACATGACGATGACTGTACTTAACTAGTCAGAAAATGAAAATTAGGATGATCTTAAATTACAAAACATACCACCTAATGACTAATGGTCCCTTCAAAGATGGAAAGGTACATTGACATAATTATTATGTTTCTAATTATGTACATTGTTGTTCTGCAAATTTTAATTAAATCATTGTGAACTAATTAAATCCATGATCATGTCTCTTTCTGTTTGAAAAGGTAAAAATCACATCCTGTTGTCATAACATTAGGTAATAAATTTGATATTAAGGGATGTACAAGAAAAAAAATTTCCAACAACCTTGGAACAGAAGAAAAAAAATAACAACCAAAATAATGAGACAATATTAGTTAAATGTGTGCAATGTAAAGGCTGCTACATTTAATTAGGAGGGGTCTGTATGCAGAAGCACAATTAGCAAATACTTGTTAAAGTGTCTAACTGTTGAGTATTTAGTGCAATGTTGTTTGGTTTTCCATGACCTGTCCTTGAGCCCTGGGGTGCTGCTCCTCAGCCATGTTTTTGCACAGCTTTTCCTCTCTGTCATTTGTCTGAGGGATGACTTGGCCTCTTCTTCTTGTTTTCCTCTTGGTGGAAACCAAGATGCTCAGCAAAGGCTCAGCAAGTGTTGAGGCTTCTTGTGTGCCCACTTAGATAAGAGTTAGGTTAAATTCTCTGCTAACTTTTAGCTTCGGTCTGGTTTTGTAAGGGAAAATTAAGGAAATAAGAGAGAAGGTGGGAGAAAGGAAAGTGAGACATAATAGGATATGATTAAAGAGTTCCAGGGGGAAGAAAAGTCATCCTTATGCATCTGCTCCCTGTGTACATTTTAAAGATTGTTGGTAGAAGGTACAAGAATAAATTATTCCTTCATATATCTCTTTGTGGAAATTGATAGATTTTATGGGATGTGACCATTCTGAAGGAACGTTCTACAGGAAAAAGATTTTGCATCATTGTAACTCCTTCCTTATTCTAGCAGCAGATATTCAACATTATCCCTGTCTTGTAATTTGACTCCCTGTGTTGCAGGGGGGTTCCTAACTGCAGCAATACATCTGACAGGAGGCTTTCAGCATTGCTGACTTCATTCTCCCAAAAAACCACTGGGAAACTCCAGAGGGCTGTGGGAGAACTGGAGTTGGGCTGATGTTGAGTACCTTTGTACATCCCCTCCTTTGGCTCTGGCACATCTGGCTCCTGCATTCCCAGCAGGTCGATGTTCCCTCAGCCTGTGCTCTGGGCCAGTGAGACTCCAGTTGTGTAATCCAAAAGCTGTGTTGCATAACCAACTCCTAAATAATATATTTTGTCTCTCAGAAGACAAAACAGGCAGAGTTCTGTGCTGTGCATCCAGGGCTGCACAGTTTATTTGGCTTGAAGCATGAGGTGAGCAATGTTTTTTGATCAAGTGCTGTGTATCCTAAAGACATCCTGTTGTTTATATGGTGTTTTTCACTGCATGGTCTCTAGGAATGAGCAGAAAATTGGAAATAAGGTAGATTTGTATTCTTCTGTACCTTGTAATCCATGTCAGTGTCTTAAGATAGTTACGTGTAAAGGGCATTTTTGCATATGCTTGGAGAATGGCATTTCTCTTTTGGTCAATTAAGATGCTTAAAAAATGGCTTTCTGCCTCCTACAGTCTTTCCAGTGATGCCCCTTAAGGGTGTCTTGGCCACAAATTAACAATCCAGGACAAAGATCTGTGCTTTCTCCTGATTGGGGTAACCTTTGTTAAATTCTGAGGGAGCTGGGAAATACCACTTTTGAACTCTGCTCACATAATCATTCAGTTCTGCAAATTCCTGAGCTTCCTTTCAAATCCCATTTAGTTCTGTGTTGAAGTGAAGAAGCTTTTGCTTTTCAGTGGTGTCAGATAGTAAATTCAAAACCCCAGACAATGCTCTGGCAATTTTACATCCTAACCAGGAAAGAGCCAGCCCTGCATAACCACTCATCTGTGCACTGCAGCTGCTGCTGTGACAGCTCCCCAGCTAAAGCCCATGAATAAATACATGTTTGCAAGGATTTTTACCTGACATTATATGAATTGTGAGAGCAGCCAGAGCAGAGGCTTCTGCAGTGACTCAACAGATAGAGGGGGAAAGCGAAGAGCTCTGGGCAATTTTCACAGAGTAAGGGCTGCTTTGTCGCGTTGCCAGGTTTGAGATTCTGTGAATTAATGAGAAATTGCTGTGGCCCAGGACATGATGTTCTCTCAGAGACTGCTTGTTGCTATTCCTTTAGTCTTTGGAGGAAGAGTCTTCATGAGCACAGTTCTGCAAACACAGATTGGGGCAAAAAAATGTAAAGACAACAAAAAATGAACAAAGAAAGGAAAAGCAACAAAAAAGGCATTTTTAATCCCTTAAATAAACCTCTTACAAAGAAGATACTGATTCTTTTTGTTGGAAACTGGCTACTTAAAGCTCTGTTAAAGCCACTGGTCAGTGTTGGAAGGAGATGGGGGTTGCTTTGGTCCTGCTGAAGCCCGGTGATCTCTTTGCTCCTGAATAAAGGCAGGACAGAGAAACATTGGAGGCATTCTGGGAACAGATTAAAATGGATCACAACCTGGTTGTCTTTTTCCTTGCTACAGTCTTTTTTAAGAGACATTACTTAAATTTTTCACTGCTTTAATTTGTGCTGGGGTCAGTGAGCAAAAGGGCCCTGACAGAACCCAAAATTTATTCAAAGTTGTGTGTCAAAGTTTTAGCAACTATGAGTTAAGCAAGTTGATCTAATTGGGATATGCTGATGTTTATCTCCTTTCTTTAACCTTGCCTAGCAGGGAAAAGATATTTTTAGTTTGTTTTTCCATATTTTAGCGTTCCTCAGTCCAGAACAATTTAGCCTTGCACAGACTGGGTTCTTTGTGATTAACATATTGTGTCAGTTTCTAAATCCATATTTTCTCTTTAATTCCTGAATCTGTTATTTTGCCATATTAAGGCTTGTCAGAGTTGATTTTTTTAATTATCAAGTCAAGCCTAAAGACTCTGGAGGAGATTACAATTAAACATTTCTGTTAGGTGGGTTGCTGCAAGTGGTAATTCTTCCTTCATATTATTTTGATAACTTGACTATAGAGAAAAAGCTGCTCTAAACTCCGTAAAAAATCCTTCACAATAGATATCTGCAGTAGTGATGGATAAATACCATGCTGGGAAAGGCAGTATGAGAACCTGAGCAGAATAAAACAACCTTCAGGTTTCCAACCCACAGCCCCCATCACTGAGGGCTGGGGAGGGGTGAAGCTTCAGGGAGCACAAAGAGCTTCTCTCACATCCAACTCCCTTAAATCCTGTACAAGCCCATTTCCCCAAATGGCCCTGATAATACTCAGAGCTCTCTAAAGCAACTGAACGTGCTCATCTTTTAGTGCTGCAGAAGTGCAGGATTTTGGCCTGGTTGTCTTGAGTTTCACCAGTGCTCACACAGCACAATAAACCCTCAATAGATTTTAACTGAAATCTACTCTTTTGTCAGATTTATGGTTTTTTTCTATTGTGTTTATTTAAATTGACCAGACTTCATTGATAGGATTAATTTAAATGTATCTTCCTTAAATAGATTAAATTCATGTTTACTCACTGTCTCTAGAACCTCATTAGACCTGCTGCATGACAATGCAGCTCCTCATATTTTCATGTCAGTTGTTACAAAACCACCAAAAAAAAACCTAGGAAGGGACTGGGAAGATGTGTGTGGGGCTGAGTCCTACATGTCTAAAATATCTTGGCCAAGGTATCCACAAACAACAATATCTTGGGATTTTGTTATGGCAATTTCTGGCACACTAAAATAATTTTAATATAGATTTGTGTTTCATTCTGGTTTTGGTGTTTCATGGTGGTTTTGTTTCTTTAGAGGGAGGGGAATGACACATTCACTTTCTTTACATAGCAAGGGTTAATGCTGAAGAAGGGCAGCTTCTTGCAGAGAGTTTGGGCCCCATGCTTTTCTGATTTGCCCACATATGCTTTATTCAGAAGGATAAAATAATGTTTAGGATGTCACTGATTTTTCCCCTTCCTGTTTATGAACTTCTGCAGTGTTGAAGACAACATTTTTATTTAGGCACCCAGGTAAGTGTTGCCAGTAATTAGAAGTCTGAATATGTAACATTCCTGCTGCTGGCTGCTCATTATTCAAAAAAACTCAGAAAAACAATGTTTTTCTAGGGAATGTGTTTAAATATATATGCTGAAGTCTTACTGAATTAAATAAGACTGAATCTTATTAGCATCTTGAAAAATGCAGTTCTGGGCCTGTTTTAGGCTGGAAGATGTAGGCCTGTCAGCTGTATTTTACACAGTAAATGAACATCTTGTTTAGAACATCAGTTCTATAGATTGTCCAATATAGATTGTCCAAAAGTTCATGGTTTTTCCTGGTGTTGTTTATCTAGTGGCTTAATTTTTTTTTTTTTTTTGGGGGGGGGTGCATGTATTTTTAATTCTCATTACAACATTTATTAGATTTCTAAAAAGTATTTGTTGATGAAAACATATCACCAGCAATGACTTGCTTGAACACATCACCCCAAAGGAGGGAGCACTAGATGTTGTTAAAATTAAAGCAGAACCTGGGGCTTTTTCTTGTCACGTGTGTGGAAGGAGCCAGCACTGAGTGACAGAAGACAATGTCCTTATTAATAAGCTTCTGCATTAAAATTACAGCAGGAGCACAGGGAGAGAGAAGCAGCAGTGAGTGTGACTGTGTACTTTGAGTTACTGTGTCAGTAATGATGGATGGAGCAAACAATAAAATCTGACCTGGCAGGTTATGCTTCTGAGGCTAGAAGCCTTAAGGCATTTGTAATTGGCTTCAGCCAGTATGTTAATGTAGGTGGCTTGGAAAATTAGATTATTTGAATGATACAGGCTGGTTTGCATTTTTAGTATTCAAAAGAAAAGACTAGAAACTCAAAGGGACTGAAGTTATGAGGCTTGTTCTTTGTAAGCTGCCTGTTGTCCCTGTATAATAGAGCAGGCAGAGGAGTAGTTTTCAGATGAGATGTTCACAGTGTGTAGAATATGAGTTATTTTAAATGATTTTGTGGGGCATAATTCTTAAACAGTGTGTGGGAGGTGCAATACACATAGTTTCCATTACACATATAAATCTCATTATTATCTTCTTTATATTCTACATCATGCTCAAATGTGCCCCTGCAGTATAACAGGACTAGAAAACACTTCTTGGGGTTGACATTACTCAGTGATTTGTCAGTGTGGCATGAAGTGCTTAAGTGAACACATTTCTCATAGCTGAGAAAATCTGTGCAGTATAAATGCACAGCTAAAGTGGGTTTTAAATAGCTGTACACAAAGTAATTCCATCACATTAAATATGTTCAGTTGGTATTAGAAGGAGATCACATTGATCTTATACACATAATATTGAGGAGATATTGTGATAGTTGTTGCAAGTAGAATGATGTGCATATTTTACAGTGAAAGCATTTTATAGCATAATGTCAGTCTGAGCTCCCAGAGTTTTCATCAAAATCAGTATTCTGAACTTGCACTGAATCTAAGGCAAAATTCAGAGATAAATGTCTCTTCATCCTCAAAATATTTGTACCCTGGGCTGGAAATCAGCTGAGAACCTGCCCAATGATAACTTGCATGTTGACAGTTCTTTCTGAGGAGATAGGGCGTGAGTTTGGAGAGGTTAGGGTGGTGGGGGTAGTGGGCTGTGTGTGGTTTGGTTTGGTTTGGTTGGTTTGGTTTGGTTGGTTTGGTTTGGTTTGGTTTGGTTTGGTTTGGTTTGGTTTGGTTTCGTTTGGTTTGGTTTCGTTTGGTTTGGTTTGTTGGGTTTCTGTTAAAGTGAAGTGGTGGAGGTGGGACAGAGTGCTCCAAATCATCAGAACATGGAGTCATCCAGATTACCTTTTGGTAATTTTAAGGATTGGGTCATTTCTGGAGGGCTTGGTCTTTCCTTCCAGGGTTATTCAAATCCTCTTCTCCATTTTCCCCTCCCTATACCTCATGTACTCTGCTTTGAAGTGTTTACTCCATCCCAGAAAAGGAAATGGCAGGAGGGAGTTTTGATTGTGGAAGGGACCTGGAGCATTGCAGAGGTTGTCAAAGGTGGTTTTGGACCGATGGCCTTAGGAGAGGATCCATGGGAAGGAGGAAACAATGCTGAGAGTGTTATAGAGGAAGAGAAAGACATAGGGAACAGGAATTCATAGAAAAACTGGACTCCATTTCACTGTTTACAGAAAAACTTGAACAAACTGGGCCTGTGCCCAGTCACTGGCAATTAGATGATACAAGTGGAATTTGCTTGATTCATTGAGGGTTTTCTTCCCAGAGGTAATACTACACAAAACAGAGAGGTCAAATATTGCATTCCCTTCATCCAAGATGTTTTTATCATAAATAGTGGAGAGCAGAGAACAGAATTTAAAATACATGTAGTCATACTTTTTAATTTTTGTTTCCATATGTTTTGGATTGTTCTCTAATGATCTATACTCTTATTTTACCCATTTTAATGTGTTACAGATAGAAATAAGTATGTAATCCTTACCGTGATCCTTCTAATTTGCTGTAATGTAATCATAGTATAAGCAGTTTCTGCTGAAAATATACTTTTATAATTTTTCCTAGGAGAAAAAAGTGTATGTTTTGTCACATGTGTTTGAGAGTGGCAGATGTTTTCTTATTATTGCAAGTTATGCCTTCTTTGTTGTTACCTGCTCAAACTGAGAAAATTACCTGTTCAAACTGAGAAAAGAACATGAAGTGGGTCATTTTGGGTCTAGCTGGCTGTACTCACTTTTTCTTGCAGATCTTAAAGAAAAGGTAGGGAAATAAAGGAGAGATGTAAGTTTCTGAGTTTAGGTTTCAGCAGTGCTGGTTGTGAGATCTCAGTATGAATTTCTGTAGCTGGATAGAGCAGATATATCAAAAGAGTAATGGTAACCTGCACTGTCCAGTGAAAAACCCCAACTTCTTAAAAATGACTGAGATGCTGGAAAGAAAGGACCAAAATGTCTTTTAAAGAAAAGTTTCTTTAGGTAGCACAGGCAGGGTAAGGAGCCTTTAGAACGTTCAGCAGTTGGAGGGGATGGTGGTGGCTTTTTTCAGTGAGTGATGTAGCCACAGCCCTTTGTTCATCTGCATTGCATGACGAGAATGAGCTTTAAAATGTGAGACATTATTAATAGAATAGCAGAGACTTTCAGAGGGGAGATGGCAAAGTTATTCAAGCTGTCTCTTCCAATTCCTGTGTAGGATAGAAAAGACAGGAAACCCTCGTAGGATACAGCTCTGATCTGGGTTTCTGCCCAGCCTGGCAGAGTTAACCCTGCAGGACCTCTGCAAATAATTCTCATGTCCTGGGGCAGTACATGGCAGCAGCACTCCAATTCTCCCTGCTGGATTGTCTCTCCTGCAAATTATATCCACCCCTGCCTCAGCTCTTGGGGGTGAACTGAAACTGCTGATGGGGCTCAATCAGCAGGGGAGTATTTTTGTCCTGTTCTTGCATGTTTGTCTGCAGCTGTGCACCACATGGTTCTTGAAAATTGGCCTGCAGTCTTAATATTTTATGTTGAGAGACAGAATTCCTTTTCGTGCAGACATGTAATCACACCATGTAGTGCATCTTGTCAGCCACCATGTACTATTCGGTTTTAGGTGAATCTTTTGGGGTTTATTTTTCTCTGTTATACACGGGCTAACTGAAGTGTTAACTTAGTCCCAGCTGATTGGAGAGGTGGAATCTGGCTATTTTTAGTGAGTCAATAGCTGTCCTTCTCCCACATGTGATAAAGCACATCTTACTCACACCTCCCTGGCTTAGAATGACACAGCACAATGTCTGTAAAAACCTGGTTTGGCTGTAAATATGCTGCAGTAGCTCTTTCTCTCCATCAGGCTTAATGTAGAAGTCAGATTTGAAGATTTGAAGCCCAGAGCTGCACTTCCAGTAACAGATCTAAACAAAATGACATCCTTGAAGCAGCATGGAGTGTGGGATGCTCTCCACTCACATTGCAGCTCCCTTTGGAGGTTGGGGCAGTGCTCAGCATCTTGAATTTGGGCAGGTGCAGGTGCCAAGTGCTTTGCTGTAAGAGGATATCCAAGGGTGGAGGAGATCTTTATTTATAGACAATAGCAGCACGTGGGAGTGAGAGGACCCACCAGTGAAATAAATAGAATATGAAAAGAAAAAATTAAAACTGCTTGTGTTCCAACATATTTTAAATATCAAATAAGTGTATAATCACTTGTTCAGCTTCTCAAACCAATGGTGTCCTCAAACTTGTAGTCATGTTTTGATCTGTGTACTGTACTTCCACCTTTCGGGTAGTATTCAGTGCATAAATAACTTGCAAGATTTCTTGACACAGGTCATAATCAACAGCCAGTTCTTGGGTTTTGTGGGCCTCTTTTTAATTTCTAATAGACTTGTAAATGGAAGTTCACAAATAAAACTGGCACAAATTGTTACTACTTCTTTTAGCTGCCTGTCTAAAAGTAACAAATCCAATTAATCAATGGGATTAATTATCTGTGGAAATTACATCATTACCAGGCAAAAGCAACACCAGGACTATCTACACATTTCAAGCAGAATATCTAAAGATATAAAATTGAAATCTGCAGAAAGTACAAAATTATTAATTTCATTCACAGGGGTTCTTCCTGGGGACTGTGGATGCACTGTTTGAAAAAACCTGTCTTATTAAATACCAATTAGATCAGATAAAATTTTAAAAGCCTCCTATAGATAAAGTCTTCAACTTGCTAATGGGCTTTTTTCCTCTTAACTTCAGAATTTCAAGTATTTTCAGGACTCTCCTTCGCCTTTCACACCAATGAAAAGCTGCTTGCTAGAAATTGCAATTCTAAAGTCTCTGTGTTTAACAGTCTCAAGAGAGATATGTCAGAGGTATCTGCCACCCAGGGGGTGATTGCTGCAACAAACTGTGTGAGGTTTGAAGATATTTAGGGATCGGATGTAGCCAATTTAAATTGCAGGGAGACTGAAATGAAAGGCTCTTTCAGCAGCTGTGCTGCCCTAGGCTGAGCTGTGGTCTGGTTTGAGCTGGGCACCAAACCTGGGACCATCTGATCCACATCAGGACCCACTCCTGCTCAATTTGGTATCAAAAGTTTTTCAGTTCAAAAAAATAAATAAAGAGTAGAAAATGACCAGTGAAAGCTTCTGTAAGGGGATAGAAGAGGAATGAATGCTAGCCTGTATGGAGACCTCTATTTTCAAATCTGAAATCTGTCATCATAAAGCCTATATAGAAGTGTTAGTGCCAGAAGCATGTTTTATTGCTTAAATCTATCTTGCACAAGCAACACTGAGTGAGGAAAACCCTTTTGAGTTATATAACTCTTTGATGGGATGCCTTAAGGTCTTTCTTTTTAAGCCAGTAAATTCTAGAGCAGTAATTTAAAGACTGCACTTTTCCTTAAATCTAAAAGCATGTTCTAAATCCTGTTGTATTTAGTTTGAACACTTACCTGAAAGGCCTGATCCCATATTTCCAGACTGAGTGACATCACCTGCAGACACTCAGACCTGCATTTTGACACAAATTTTGCCTTCTGTGAGGCAGCTGTCCCAGGTGATGGCACTGGGAGGCAAAGAATGTCACCAGCCAGATGTGAAATGGGGTGAACAGGAGACAGAATGAAGGCTTGGGCTGCTGCAGGAGGCACCACCGTGTGTGCTGGCAGGGGTGTGTCAGCCCCTACACCTGCAGGCTGAGCACATTCTGTGTTTTCACCTGCTGGAAGTTGTCAGTGTGACTAATCCAACAGACTCCAGCCAGTTGCTCTTGCCAGATCCTGGAATTTCCACTTCATCTGTGCATCAGAGCTGGAGTGAGACTCTGCACCCATCCACAAGGGAAGGCACAAGAACCTTTTTGGGTTTTGACGGGCACATTTTGTTTGGTTTTGATGGGATATCAGTGCTAAAGCTGTTGTGTAGATGCTGGTGCTTAACAAAGGGGTCAGGTGAGGACACTTCAGTTTTCAGACATGTTTGTGTACTTTCTTTGCAGCAGTAATTTTACTTATAGGAGCTACTGAATCCAGTCTTGCAGCTCTAAATGTTCCTGGCGATGCCAAAAGATATGGGCTGCAGGCTGAGGGCAGTTAACTGTTATGTTTTCACTTAGCTGTTTCTTTGGACCATATAGTGTCTATAAAAATAAAAAGAAGCTGTTCCTTGGGAAATGAAAATAGGAAATAAGGCAGGTAAAGATTAATTCAGGGGGCGTTTATGGACCAAGGATGTTGTGAGCTCATGAGGTTATACACAAAGATTGCTTTTGCTGTCAAACACAATGAAATATTTGATAAATATTAGATTGGTAAAATGAATAATGCATAAATTGATGGCTGCAACAAGAGGTTAGGATTAAGAATACCTGAAAATAATCTGCAGTAAACAGTTTTTTTCTGGCTAAGAGCTCACAGCATCAAAAAATATACTAACAGGAGATGTTCTCTTGCCATTATTCAATTAGCTCTGTGCAATTAGCAGGAAAGGCAGCCAAGATTTTTGAAGCACAAAGGCCATTGGTTGGAGCCATAAACTGAGACTCCAGAAGCACCCAGTGCACCACTATGAAGGTAATGCTGTGATCCCAGGGGTGTTTGACATAGATTTTCTCATTAATGGTGAAATATGGGTTGATAAGAAGTTTATCAGGTTTTAGGCAGCTATGTCAGATCACTGCAATGATAAAGTATGAATAATAGAGGGGTTTAGATGAGGCAATAGCTGTAATTCAGGAGTAAAGGGTGAAAAACTTGAAGATTTACAGGTGAGCATGAATCATATTTCTACTGTGGTGATAAATTTGGCATTATTATCTAAATTTCAGCTTTCTGTTTGTTGATTCCATTAGAACAGTTTTCAGACCTAAATCATAACTGCAAAATAGTAGGAGGTCATTTTGAGCAACATCCAGGCTGATCTGTGACTAAAGAATAGTAATTGTATTGGTTGGAAAAGTCATGTGAGAAGAATTCTTCATTTTTGTCTGTGTGGAGCAGTCCCACAGGCTGATACAACACAGTATTTGAATGATGGTCAGCAACAGTTTCCTGGTATTTCAACCCTAAATCTCATTCATTCTGGCTTTCTGTTAGTTTAACTTAGAGCATTTATTTTCTGTAAGTAGACAGTTACTGTAAAGTTGGAGAATTTATCTTCTCCTTATAACTAATCTCAAAATTGACTCTAAATCTAGTTTTGGTCATTGTTTCCATTTTCTTTAATGGGAAGCCTTTTTAATTAGTGTTTTCCTTTTGAAGTACTATGGTAAACTTTTCCATGTCATCTGTGTGAGTGAGCCCACAGCACAGAATGTGAAAGCTTGGAGTAAGTCATGTGACTTTCGAGGCACAGAAGCTTATAAATTTCTGTAAAGTGACTTAGAAGAAAGCTTTCTTCACTACCCATGGTCATCTCCACAGTGATGTGATTAGTGAAACCCAGTTCATCACTATCTAAACTGTCACCATCTAATTCTTCTTCAGAGAAGACACTGCAGGTTCAGCATTACATCTCACAGTCTACCAGTAAATTGAGTGACCCACTTAGAGCTGCCTTTGGAAGGGAGTCTGAGATGTAAGCTGACACTGGAACTCCAGTATTTTCTTCCCTTGGGCAAAAATCCTCAAGACTAAGCATACACTGTGCTTTAAGGGTGGCAGATCATTCTGTGAGATTTATTGCTTTGTTAATATGCTCAAGACATTATCTGTCACTGTAGGAGCTGGGAGCACTGTCTGGGGTTTTCTGTTCCTTGTTCTTCTCTGACTCCCTTATTTTACAACTTTAGCTTTGGGCTGTATCCTGGTATGCTCCAAGCCTTCTGTTTCCTCTGTATCAACAGTCACTTCCCTGCTTCTGCTCAGCTCCAGGATGCCACTTTTAGAAATTTTAAAAGCTAATCCTTTGACTTCACAGGCTCTTCTGGATGCATGGTTTAAGTTTGTCTGTTCAGGGACTTTAGTTTCACCTCTGCTTGCATGGTTTTGGGAGGGTGACGAGAAAGGAAAGGTCCTTTCCTATTCCTTCCTCCCTCCAATCAGCTGGTCCTCTTGATTTTGGGTGTTCTTTTCTCTCCTTATTTTGGACAGAGCTCTGTATCTGTAAATGGAGTCTGCCCAGGCACTGCCCCAGTATCCTCAGAGCTGCACTGAACAGTCAGCCACTTCCCTCAGTGTTAAAAATTGTCAAAAAATTGTCTCCACTTCTACCCCCACCTCTATTCCCATTTCATCTCGGGGCACAAGACACTTGGCCATAAGATCAACACATTTTTTAATACAGGTTTTACATTTAATAGCCAGATGCTTCCTTCTTACTGAGCATCATCTTTGCTGTGGGAGCAGGCAGAGGCCGTGGGATGAGCCGAGCAGTCCCGCATCATTACACAGAGGAGATGCTGTGGATATGAAAAGCAACAATGAATGCAGGGAAAGCATTTTCCTTAGCAAATCCAGGAGGCTAGGAAGGAAAGGCAGTTTTATAATTCATGTTGGGTGCCCTTGCCGCTGATCATGAATTTAGTCTTGATCTTGGCAAATCAGTCACACTTAAAGAATGACAAGGAAATGTAGCGCTGGTGACTGCCTGTATTGTGAATATTTTCAAGGTCTTGGCTAAAGCACTGTTCTAGCCCAAAATATAGGCTCAAGGCCTTGCTAGACAGGTACTCTTGTCAGGGGCAATTGTGACAATCTAATCTTTCTTAAATTAAATGTTTTCTCTATCGAGGGAGTCGTGCAAATCTGTCACGTCCCCTCAGTTTGCAGCCATCAGCCTGTGCATTGCTCAGGGATGGATTTCCTTGGTGAT
Organism: Dicaeum eximium; assembly: GCA_013396995.1. Classification (NCBI taxonomy): domain Eukaryota; kingdom Metazoa; phylum Chordata; class Aves; order Passeriformes; family Dicaeidae; genus Dicaeum; species Dicaeum eximium. The sequence goes on along the minus strand of VWZP01009947.1, from coordinate 1,776,544 downwards.
CCCATGTCCAGAGCTGCAGCTGCCTTCTGCAAGCTGCTGTCATCCTTCAGCATCACCCTGGCAGCACAGTTCACCCATTCTCGTCTCATTTTTAAACCAAATGATCCTGATCATGTCTCCTTCTCAGCACCTTGATGAGGGGAGCACTCCGTGCTGAGATGAGACAACTGAGAGCAGTGTAAGGGTGAGGGTTCACCCATCAGGCTGTCCCAGCTGTGCTTGGAATGAGAAGGGACTGACACCTTTCCTGAAGGATGGAGGGCAATTCCCACTGACTTGTTAAAGCCTCCCCATGGGAGAAAGGGCTCAGAGCCCCTGCCAGGCTCTCCAGGGCAAACGAGTGGGTGCTGCAAAGATGAACTCCACAGTCATTAGGTGATTGATTTAAAGCAGCACAGCAACTCTTTATTTCAGATATTCTCCTCATAGCACCTTCAGCCAGTGTACTAAATACTGTCAATCAAGAGATTTACATTATTTTCAGCATTTTAATTTGATTAATTCTTCAATATGTATATGTATGCATCCTATTGATTGTGAACAGCTAAAATAGGTCAATTTGTGCTTCTATCTTCAGCAATGTTCACCTATCAAAATACTCAGTCTCCATAATGTTCAAGAGAAAAATATCACTGCTAAAATGGCAGGTGAAGCTTCAAGTGCTGAGGTTGCACTTCTGGCACCAGTGCAAAGGGGAGGCAAGGAGTGCTATGAGAGATTGAGTCTGGAGTTTGGGAATCATGTAGAAACCAGCCTGAGAATTAAGCATCTGTTTCAGGCATTAAATGTCTGCAGGTTGGGCAGATCCAACCTCATTTGAGCACTTGTTATCAGTCAATGTGGGCATTAATTCCGAGCTGCAATCAGTTATCAGCTGGGCTGGCCTCACTTTTATTGGTTCTTTGGGGAGTTGGACCCTTTCCAAACCCGGATCAGAAAGGCAAGTCTGTAGTGTCTGACCACTCTGCAGTGCTTGGCCAGTGCTGCCTCTAGGACCCAATTTCCAGCCTCTCCTCTGAGCAGGCACCAACACTGAGCTTGGAGTTTCAATTGTAGAAGCAGGATTTGGGCAAAAATGCCCCAAGTCCTTACATTTCAAAAGTGGCATCCTCTGGACAATCTGGGTACTGTGGCAGAAGCCACACACAGATTTTCTTCTACTGCAAGAAGTAATTTCGAGGCTCAGTATGGAAGAGTTCAAGAAACCTGTTCCAAAAAAAAAAAAATCTTTGACTTTGAATTTGGTGAGGCTTCAGTAGGAATTTAAAATACTGTTACAGTCTGCAGGAGGGGTGATGAATTGTCATTTAGAAATGTAATTTCTGAGCTCTATTTAAGGACACTCAGGAATGCTGCAGACCTGTGAGGGGGGAAAAAGGAAGGTTTTGTCTAGAACATCACAAGCAGCTGTGACCAGCTTTGAGCTCAGCCATTTGGAACAAATGGAACATTCACATAAATGGGGGATAAGTGCATGTACCAATAAATGAGTAACTAACTGGTCAACAAAATGTACAGTACTAGACATGAGAGCTTTGCTGTGTTATTCTAGGAAGTAGCTCTTCCAAAGGGAGTTTAAATCTCTTTCTGAGGAAAGCAGTTCAAATATCAATGGTGTATAACTGGCTGTTCGATACTATGTGAAAAATACTCATTTATTATCCAGCTAGATCTTCTGGTTCTGGAGCTATTTATATTTTAGCAAAAAAAAATCTTAGTTTAATGGGCTGAATCCCCTTCAAAAGGGTAAATGCATTCTTCAAATGTTTTTCATGGACTTCTGAAGCATGAAAATATAACTTCAAACTGCAGTTTTACTTAGCCTTCTATGGGGGTAAACTATAGCAGCAACACCCTTGTATTCTTCTTTGCTCAGTCCTGTAATATTACACAGAAGCAGGAATAGATGGCATTTCCAGTACCAAAGGGTCTACTGATATTTATGAGGTCATTGTACTTGTCATGGCAGGAAAACATTTTTAATCTTCTGGAGCCTTAGAGTTCTTTGGGATTTTAAGTTTCATACATGCTTGATGAATTTTTACTGGCAAATGAGACGATTTATGCCACAAACTTCATCTGCCCAGTGGCAATCTGAGGCTGAGAATGTATTAGCCCTAATATTTAGTAATTTTGCTGATGTCCAGACTATGACCCTCATTGCAGTATTCCTTTATGGTATTCTTAAAGTAAAATTGTTCGATTTTAAGTTGGAAAGTTAAATGGACAAACACTGAGGAGTTTTGACCCATTTGTGGGGCTCATTATGTGCAACTGTTAGCAGGAAGGAGGGAGAAAACTTTTACTTTTCTAAAACTCCTGTAGCAATTCAGCTGTAAGGTTTAAAGGCTGCTTTCACAGAATTTGTGGCTCATGGGCTTCTCCACCTTGAAATCATTTGGTTCCAACCATTCCTTTTGCTAGGAGACAGCAGTTTTATTACCAGTCCTAGTGCCACTCAATGCCATGCTGAGCTAATGCAGGTACAAGCATGAGACTTGCCAAGAACCCATTTAGTAGTCTGAAAACCATGGGTTTGTGGAGAATGTTGGCATGCTTGTTGATTTATGTTTAAGGCAAGCAGTGGACTCTGAAAGGGAATCTGAAACAGGGTCTGAGCACTGCTTTGCTTGGCCAAGAGAGGTGTGTAAGAAAAGCAAAGCTGCTTTATGAGGCTTAATTTTCAGCAGCTGGGAAATAAACAAAAGTCTGAAAAGAAGCCCTGTATTTGAGTGCAGGTTTAGTACTCTTATCTGGTTAATTGGGTGTTGTCATCTCTCTGAATTTAAATAGCATCACTCCCTTCGAACATCCCATTGTATTTTCTGCTGGTGCAGAGCATTTGATATTTCCTGCTGCAGGATTGGCTGCACTTGAACAGCACTGTGTATTTGTACCTTTATACACACATAGGACTTTGATGCCTTTGTGGATGAAAGGAGTCATATAAATGGTAATTTTGTTGCATAATTGTCTTACTGAATATTTTTCAAAAGAATATTTAGGAGGATAGATGTAGTACATCAGGCAATTAATCATTCTAGTCAATTAAACTTCTTTGGGGTTTTTTAAGGATTAACAAGTATTTTCTGGTGTTTATAGAATATGCAATATTTCTCTCACAAAACCTACTTGAATACAAATGTTTATTCCTTACCTTGTATTGCTTCAAGGTTGCATCTTCTCATTAGAAATGCCAACAAAGTTATAAACTTTTTTGGGAAATTTACTGCCATGGCCTATGGTAAGAGTAGTATATTAATTGTAAAGGGTTTTATTTAGGAGATACGTATGCCATAGAATATCATATTAGAATAACAAAAATGCTAAAACTTTGGAGGATGTTCTTCAAGTCTTTACATTTCTTCAAAGTCCATGACCTATTCTTCTGCTCCCATAGGCACAGATGCCAAAGCTATTCAGACAGTCTCACTTTTGAACTCAGTGGAGTAGCAAAGCTGAAATAAAACGTGTTGTAAACTAGAATTTTGTGTTTCTTATTATGCGCTTCATTAAACTAGAGGGGTTTTTTTACATGAACATTTGTCATCTCCATGTCAGATTTCTTGAAAAACATGTTGAATTAACAGGACATGTTTAATGCAGTCCTGACAGAAAGGTTAATGAGAATTCAGAAAGCAGCAAGAAGGAAAATAATACATAGATGAAAACTACATGGAACCAGAGTAAGTTGCAATTTGGCTTGTCTTAAACAGTTGTGTTTACTTACTCCACAGTGAATGAAATCAAAAATGTGTTGAGCAATTCCCTCTTTTGGTAATATCCAGTACTCTCTGTCAGTTCATAGTGGAGAAGACCTAGAAGTGGGTGGCCATTAGTTGAATTGTTTTGCCAAAAAATGTCTGAGATGAGTCTTTCAGCCTGCATGCTTCGAAGGGAAAAGGAAAAGGATTTCTGCAACTGCCTCTGTTAGGATCAAGGTCTCATGGTTAAACATGGCAGAAGGAAAAGTGGGAATGAAGGCCAGTATCGTGGTCACATCCTGGTGAGAGTGGGTGCTGGTTTATGGCTGCTGCTTTCTCCCTTGTTTAGCCAGCCCAGTGACTCAGAGGACCGAGAAGGGGCATGGGACAGGGAAACCTTTGGCTTCCTTGCACTTAACCCTGACACCTCCAGAACCTGCATTTATATATGGCTTATGGAAAATTCCCCGATGTTCCCATGCCTGCTCCTAAAGCTGCAAGAATTTCCACTGAAGGGGATGATCAAAGCATAAAGTTTGAGCAGCTCTGTGTCCTTGAGCTGCCTGTGGCTGGCGACCTGCCCTGTGCTGGGAATGCTTTTGGGCAAGAACACGCCCTTCCGAAGGAAGTCAGCAGTAAGTGAGGATTGCAAATACAGTGTTTGTTCTTTTTGGGAAAGCTACCAATCTTGATGATGGTAATCACAGGTCTGCTTTTCTAACTTGATTAGAATCACAGTTGTGACTGCCAAATCAAACAAATTGGCATGTGATGGTCGGAACTTAAAAACCCATCAATTACTTGCACTGCTGCACTAAGGACAACCTGATTGCTGCTGGTGTTAGTTCCACTTGCTTCTTGTACATTTGGTGTGTAAAACCAGTATTATTTTTAAAATCCTTCTTTCTGCAGTCAAGGTCAAAACAGGAGAAAACTGTTATTTACATGGTGAGTCATCTGATACAGTTGAAGCACTCAAAGTTGTGTTCTTGACAGGAAGGGGAAACAAGAACATCTCAGAGTTTATTGCAGCAACTTGCAGCTCATTATACAAGCTTAAAGATAAATCATTTGCAGTGATTTAATTACCTTGTTCCAAGCTTGTTCCAAGCTCTATGCTTGCATTCAGTTAACCTGTAAAATTCCTTATTCCAGTATTCCAGTGATGTGATGTAATGGGTGTAAAAAAAGGGGATTAGCTGCTTTTGGCTAACTGGCTGGTAAGGGACATGTATTTTGGGATTTTTTTCCCCTAATGCATGGGCTCCAGAGGGATCAATGCCTGAGGTGCTTCAAAATTGTGGTCTTAAATGGTTTCTGACCTTGCTGAGAGGTGCCAGCCTTGTAGCATAGGAAAAGAACTTCTATTTTTTTTCAGTTTCAGAAGTCATATTTTGAGCTTTTCTAGCAAACTGCTTACTTGAGCCATTTGAAACATCAAAGGAGGTGTTTCTTGGCTTGGGTACATCTTTAATTTAAAGCAGATTTATTAAAGGCCAAAACAGGATAATACTGCAAAAGGATTAGCTGTGGGTACTTGATTTCTGAGCAAACAGACTAATTCTGCTTTCTTTGTATGGGTGTCTTTCACAGCAAGTCCATTCAGTGAGCACTGAACTAGGCCTGGGGTTTGGTTTTTCCAATTCTTTTTTTAATTTCTTGTTGTTTCTATTGTGTTCTTTAGAAATCAGAAACGTTGCTGAAAGCTTTAACTTCAAAGCTTAAGCCTGCTTACTCTCCCCTGGTTGCTATGCTCCAAAAGACATTCCTAAAGCTTCTTTGCTAGTGACTGTCAAATGTTTTGTTTCAGCGCTTCTTACCATTGGAGATTCAGTCTGGCTTTTGTTTTGATTACAAAATAAAAATTCTGAGAAGTCAATTAAAAAGCAGGCTGGCATTCTTAGGACTTCAGTCTTGTTGCTAGCCTGAAAGCAACCAGAGCAGGGGTACTGCAGAATGCTGAGTGTTTTATATTTGTACTTACACTTCAGATTTACTCTGTCTGTAATCCACAGACAAAAACGTTCTCTGGGACCTAAAAGTTCACTGGATACTGTACATTTCATACATCCATAACAAGGAATGAACACTGCTGGGGCCATGGTCAGTGAAATCTGTGCAAACCTACTCTATTAGTTCATCTAACAGATGTAATGGATAGGATGGGATAACTATTCTAGAGAACAAAATTGGTTTCCTGAAATCTGTTATCAGGGAACAAGGAGCTACTGGGGAACAGAAAAACTCAGACTGGCTTTCACCTCTCACATGCATAGACAAAGTTTGGTTAGAAAAAGATGACACATTTGAAAACCAAGCATGCATGCTGGAAAACCTGATGTATCCAGTTTTGCAGAGGGACTTTAGGACTTGGTGGTGTGACTGGCCTATGAATGGCAGCACAAGTGAACTCCTGAGTTTGCTGCTTACTGCACCACCAAGCTGTCAAACAAGCCAGGGTGTTCTTTTACTGTGTCTCCATCCTTTCCCCCCCACCGTTTTCTAGAAAGAAGTGCAGTGAGTTCTGAGAAACCATTGCTAGTACAGCATGCACGAGCTCCAAAGCCCAGAGTACAGCACTTGGTCTGGCCTTGTTCTCTGTCTCTCCTGGAAGTCCCCCAGAGCTTTGTCCACATGGATTATCAGATGTTTCCAGGTACTTCCTCCTTCTCCCCAATAATTTTATAACGTGGGCCCTGGGAAGCACAAAACTTTGTGACCACAAAATCATAGAAAGATTTGCTTTGTAAGGGAATTTAAAGAGCATCTTGTTCTAACCCTTCCATGGGTGGGGACACCTGTCACTAGACCAGAGCCACATCCAACCTGGCCTTGAATAGGGATGGCCAAAACAACACTCCAGCTGTTACTCAATATTTGTGGCAAGAAATGCTAGAGAAGAAATGGGCAGCATAGAACAAATTCAAGACTAATTCACCAACATTTCAAGAGGGGAAGCAGATGTAGTACCAACTTTGATTTGTAAACTTAGATACCTCATAGAGAGGGTTGAGCTTATATAATATCAGGACTTACCTGGACTTTTCCTGGTATTCAGTCTGCACAGCCATAAGTGGTCGGAGTCCCATCCCCAATCACATCCTGTTGGGCATCAGACATCCCAAAAGTAACTGCAAATATAGTACTAAATACTTTGCAATTACTGATTGACAGGGAGAGTTGACAGGTTTTTGGGATGCTAAGGTTTTGCCATCATACCAATTGCACAAGAGCCTTCAGGGAGCATGGCTACCCTTTATAGTGGTCACCAGCTGCTGCTTTTGGTCCAGGTATGGACAGATGGGTATGGGAATGACTGTAGATGGAGCATTGCCTCATCTGAAATCTAAATTGGTGTAGTCACCTGGCATAGCTAAATTGCTGTGTTTATGATGTGATTGACTGGGTGGAGACCCTGTGCTTGGGGACCTGAATGTCTGGTGTTGCCTTCCCCCTGCCATATGCAGGTGGTTGTTTAGCTGGTAACAGGAGCATCAGTGTGTGCACAGAGCCACAGATCGTTACCTCTTGATTATGTTCACTTTATCTGATGTGTCGTCTCCATGAGAGAAATTAAATTGCCTTTAGTAATTTGAAGCAAGTAAAAATGACAAATCATGGTTCTCATGTGATCGGTAAATGGCTGCAGAATGAGAATGAGAATGCATCTCAATTACATGGCTAGTACATTTCAAGCAGCATCGATCACTCCAAATCTCCAATTGTTTTTCTGTGATTTTCTTTACTTTTAATCTAAGATGGCTTTGGTCTATAAAAGGGAAAAAAAATATCGTAGCTTCGTTCCACTTTGAATAGTGCTATAAGCTATGAACTCTCAGCTCATGATTATGAGGAGTTAGAATAGGGAATAATTTCATAGAGACAAAAGCAACACAATATAAATCTAGAAATGAAAGAGAACAAATGCAGTAGGAAAGTGATTTTTAAAGTCCATGTCTTGAGATACAGCAGACCAGTGTACTGGAAAGCAAGAACTCCCATGTGCAGCTCACCTGTCATGCAAATCCTGCAGGGAGACAGCAGAGGAGACATTTAGCAACAGGGAAAGCTTTTGTGACTGAACACAGAGAATGGACTGTGGGGTTGGGTCACTGTGCAGCATCTCCTCAGCACCTCCACTCCTGCATTTGTGCACAAGAACCAGCTGGTACAGCCCAGAGCATGACCTTGGTACTCAAAAATGGTCACCAAAATCAAGGTGCCATAGCCTTTATATGATATGTGACAGGAGGAGGATGGGAGGAGAGCAGGGTGGTTTACAGATTTAAGCCAGGCTGGTGCTTTGTGTTAAATCTCAGTGAGAAGGGAGGATGGGTTTCTTTATTTAGATAAGGGACAGAAGTGCTTTGTCTTCATTTCCCATTTAACTCATCATGGTCTCATCAGCCAGTGAAGGAAAAGTTGAAATCAGCATTGCACAAATGTTACAACTCATGAATTGATTCTTCTGTGTCAAGTTTCAGCTCTGTTTGGTCTGCACTTCTCCAATAAGAACCCAAATTTCTTACAAGATGGTAAACCAACTGAGACATGCCCACACACACCCTTCACCTGGGTGTTTCCAGAGCTGGCATCTAAATTACTAGTAAAAACAAGTTCGATTTCTTTATGCTGCAGTAGATTTTGGTGCCTGGAACTATTTCCTTGCTTGATCATAGAATGGGGAACCATTTGTTTCCATTGTCACATTGCATTAATAAATGCTCCCTTGAATGTCCTTCACCTTCACATAATGTTGTGACCTTGAATGCCATATCATCCAGCTCACGCAATCAACTGCTTTTTTTTTTTTTCATTTTCTGCTTCACATTGAGCTGATTGCCACTTGTTTCTTGGGGCAATGTGTTTTGTATTAAAACAGAATTTTGTGCTTCGGTGGTCTGTCCAGAAGTCCCCAGATGAGCTGATTCTGCTCTGTCTGTCAGGGCAGTTTGCAGCAACACGAGTACACAATCATCTGCTTAGTTTGCAGCCCTGCCAGTCAAACACTGAGATGGTTCAACATGCCCACAAGCAGTCATCCTACTAAATCTTCAGCCATCAGTCACTTTGGGAAACTGTTGTTTGTTTTTTTTTTTAATGAATTATTCATTATTATTTTAAAAATATTTTTTAAATTTATTTATGAAGTCATGGATTCTGCTTAGGAGCAGAGCTGACCTTCTACAGAGCAATCAAGCTCTATGTTTTCTAAAATCACCCTTTGTCTTTAGCTGATGAAAAGAAGGAGCTCCTTCTGTTCTCCTCCTCCTGAGAAGTTGAAGGCTATTTTTAGAGAGGTGTGTACAGTTCTAATTATAATGCAGAGCCAAAAATTATGCAATTAATGCCATCCTGACTTGCATGATTGCTGCCAGTTGCAACTTAGCTTGTTCTTTTCTGAAGCCCAAGAGTCAATTGTTTCTTCTTTGAAGATGAACCTTCTGACTTTCCTGTTGCTCTGAAGATGGTACTTTGTGGTTTAAGCTTATGCTGTAATAGTGAAAAATGTGTAACTTTCTGATTGTACATGGCTGGGATCTAACAAAAAAAGCAGCTAAAATTTTTAATAATTAAAAAAAAATTGTTACATTTTAAAATCTTAAACCTGGCAATTCTAATCATAAGGACCTGAGCCATGTGCTTGGAGCACATGCAGTTGCTGATGTTACTGCCTGACTTATCCTGATATTTAAAGATTGCTGGGGTCTCATGCTTTCCTTCTGTTCCCTGGTGATTTTACTCAGAGGGCAAAGTCCTGCAGCTTTCCCTCATTAGAGCTGCAGGCTGGCAGAGGGCAGAGCTGTGCACTGTGGACCAATTTCTGGTCCTTGGAGCATTGCTGTGTGAGACCTTTTGGTGTTCCTGCATTTGGCTGCATAAATCTGCTCAGCCCATTTAATATCAGTGGCTTGGAACCTGGGTCTCTGTCTTCTTGACCCTCCACCTGGAAGCTGCTGTCTTTTTCTAGCAGATTGTGAACCACCAGCATGTCAGCTAAGAGTGCAGTGAGAGACATTCTCAAATATTTGTTGTTTACCTGAGATATAATAAGGTCCTTCATGTCACTCCTTGCCAAGAGGGGAATTTCTGAGCCCATCAGCTATAACATCTGCTTCAAAGCTAGAGCTAGCAGACATTTAAAAAGGCTTTAATATGTATTTACACAATAGATTGGTTGTGTTAATTAGAGTTTATTCCACAACTGGTATGCATGCATAACTCCCATTAATATCAACAGCAACTGTGTATTCTCATCAGGAGAACATAGCTCCTAATTAGAGCTCCAGGATTTTAAGATATCTTTGTGCAGCTTTTATTGCAAAGATTAAGTGCTGTGTGCTCGCCTGGTAGCTATTTTAATAGGAAACAAATGGTGGGTTTTGATTATAATTTTTTCCCTCAGCCTCCCTTTTATTTTTGTTGCAGTAGAATCTTGGAGCAGTGCATGTGCAGGGCAGGGGGCCTGGCAGTGGGAGCTTTGTCTGTGAGCAGAAGGGTGCCCAGAGAAATGAGATGACTGCAGCAGCCACCAACAGTGCTGGTCTGGCCATGGAACAGCCACTGGTGCCACCAGAAACCTGCCCAGGTGGCCAGTCCTGGGGATAGAGCTCGGCCTGTATTTTCCTTGTCTGTGTCCCAGGGCAGCTTTTCTCCTCCCCAGCACTCAGGGCAGTGGGGCTCTGGTTTGCAGAGCAGCAAAAAGGCAGCAGAGCCCACAGCAGGGAGGGGAAGTGCAGAGGGACCACACAGCCCTGTCCTCAGCCCAGAGTCTGAGACTCACCTCAAGACTTCACATTAGTGTCTGTGTTTTTAATGAACACGAATACATGTGGTTGACTGCTGTTTCTCAATCCTTATTTCAGGATTTCAGGTTTTACAGAGCCTGAAAAGTTTGGAGAATTCCCATTAAAACTTAATGTATGTGTTCAGCAGGATGCAATGGGACTGCACCATCTGACATTTCTTTGGGGATTTGTAGAAAAGATACTGAACCTTTTTCTGTTGTGGCAAGTTTTAAAAAAAACCCACACTTGATCTGAGTGTGTTCCAAATACTGTATTTTTTTTCCATCTGATGAAAACTGGAAGGAAAAGCTTATAAAAAAATAGTGATAAGAGTCCCAGCTAAGGAAGCAATGGCAAGCACAGCTCTAAAGCTTGTAAACAAACAACCCCTCTCAAAGGGGTGTCTGAATTCCAATGGATTCTAATTATCTGCTAAGACAGATAGGTAGGAAACACTACTGATATCAAGAAACTCTGGACTAAAAATATATACATGCTATAATTTTAAGAAATTTTAGCTTCTGCCTGTGGCAGCCACTGGGTAAAAGACAAGGTAGAAAATAATGAGCTTTTGTTATTTGTATGTGTAGTTTCTAAGAGACATATTGTGAGTGAACAAAAGATGCACCATAAAACAAACACTACACTGAAATCATTCCTGGTGAAAATGTAAAAAGCTGTGGGGTGCTAAAAATGCAGTGTCTTCCAGGCAAGAGCATTGTTCAACAACAGGTTTAGAGACACTGCCATTAATATGATGTAATATCTCAGGAGTTTAATGCTTAATTAGTATACTATAAAATTTAACCTCCTGTTTCAGTGTTCAGTCTTTCTCAAACAAGACTTCATGTTTATCTTTGTCATGTATATTGTCTGCTAATTCCTACATACCCTCCTGTTTAATTCACATTAAATTATTGATAGATGCAACAGAAGTTTGGAACCTAACACTTTCTCCTGTATTAGTGTGACTACAAGAAATTTTCAGTTATAGGTTTTTGGCTTGTGAATCAATCAGGAGCTGGTCTTTGATGATCCTTGTGAGTTCCTTCCAGTTCAGGATCCTCTGTGATTTGATGCACTAAGACCAAACAGGGGTCTCAGAGAGCCTCCCCTGGGGCATCCCTGGGTGAAGTGTTCTCCCCTCACCCCCATCCCTGGAGTTTGTGATGGAGCTCTGAGATTTCCCAGGATACTGAGAGTGCTGTGTCTGTGCTCTCTGTGCCTGATGGACAGGAGCAATGCTGGGCACACAGGATGTCCCAGACCCCTGGGGACAATTCCAGCTCAATTACACTGCTTTACACTGAAAGGTGCTGCCAGGGCTTGGATGTGCTGCTGTTCCTGGTTGTTTTAGGCAAATCCAGGAGTTGCATGTGTCAGGATGCAAAGTTCTTCATGGCATTAATGCACGGGGCTGTACCAAGATGTCTGGGAAAACATTCAGTAGTCAAACGTACACCCTTGCAGAAAAGATCACAGTAACCTATTTCACAGAATTACTTACTTGCAGGTTAGATCAAAACCTGGCTGGCAGAAGTTGAAAGCCAGAATGAAGGCAGAGATACACTGTTTTATTATATCATTTTTAAAAAATCTAGATTCTCTTCCAGCAGGGCTGGAGGCTGGAGACTAACAGACAAGAATAAAATAGGTAGAAATAAATTTTATGTAGCTATTTTCTTTCTCCCTCAAATGTGAATGCTTATGCAAAACACATTGCTGTAGATTCACTGACAATAAAGAGGGAATCATTATACGAGTAGTGGGTTCTCAGGGGAACACTTTAACCAAAACACACTCTGCAGTAATTTCCCACATCTTAGTTGAATAAATTAATTTATGAATTTTCTATGAATATGTTCAACCATTTCTCCCCTCATATACTTTATTGATCTCTATATACATTTAGCAACATATACATTTAGCTGCTTTTCCATTTGCAGTAAAATAGTTTAGAGATGTTTATGTGGGCCTTGGGGTTCAGAGTAAACAAACGCAGTTCACACACCAGGGAGGCTGCAGGAAAATACAAAGCTTGCACAACCCAGGGAGCTCTACTAGAGCAGTCCAGCAGAGAGCTGAGGCATATCCAATCATATCCCTGGCAAAACGAGTCCCCTGAAATGAGAGAGACCAGCCCCAAACTGTGAGGCTGCTCCCACTGAGTCCTGTCCACAATCACTGCAAGGAGCTTTGTGGCTCATGTATGCAAAATGTATAATGTCCCTTTGGTGTGAAAGACTGAGAGTTTTTCCAAGTACTGTGTATCATTTTATTGTCCATGGTCTGGAGAAAGCCAGCAGGCTCCTTATAGGCTGTAGATCCAGTGGCAGAATAATCCAAAAAGTCATTATTGCTCTACAAGACATCCTCTGTGCCCACTCTGCCTCTGAATATCACTTAGTGAGGCTTAGGCAAAGTCATTAAATCCAAAGTTGAGCTACTCATGTGGGTTATTACAGTGAGTAAGCACACCATCACATGCAAGTAAGATATCTCCATGTTTTCCTTTAGGCAAGGAATATGGAGTTACATACAGTGATTAGGTGTTGAAAAGTAAGTAGTATTATCCTAATTTAATATTTAAAATTATGGAGTTCTTTAATCCTCATCCCCCAACACCAAACATCCCACACAAGCATGGTGGGAATATAATGTGGTTAATCATGGGTGTAAACTTACTCACATGTGACTGCAGCATTGTGATCTTCAAGCTGGGCTCTCCTCCTTGCCCTCAGATAATACAACCCATTTAAGCAGTTTCTTTTTTTGGTTTATGTTTAGCTTTTTGGTTGTCATTTTTATCAATTGTCTGGAAAGCTGAGGAAAAACTTGCCCTGATGTTTCTAAGTATAAAGTCCTTCCTTTCTTAACTGGGCTTGAAATAGGCTGGAGCCATCTTAAAGGTTGGTATTTGAAGTATAATTGCTAATGCTTAGATACATAATTTACATTTATAATGCATAATAAAATATGTAAGTAATTGATGTTCTGTAAGGGATTAAATTATCAACTCCAGCTGCAGGAAGAAGATTTATGCCTGTGTTCTCAATAACACATTGACTATCAGAATATGCTGCAGAAAGTCATTGCCTTCAGGGCTGCACTCAGTGTTGTCCTTTCTCCTGTTCTTCTTTCCTTCTGTCCTCTCTCTTGTCTTTGTTCTCTGTGCAAAGTGTATTTATGGAGCAAACAGTTGAAAAATACGTACATATATTCCCTTCAGTCCTGGGAGAAATTGGTGTAAAAGGCAAGCTAAGCTTGCACACTTGCAAGCTTGTGTGTGGCCGTGCATTTTCTAAACGAGAAGGGCAGGACATCACAAAGAGCACAGAATCACCCTGATGCATTGAAGTTGAGGATGGTGGGGGGATAATGTCAGCAGAATGGGATGTAGGCACAGCACAATGGTCTCCTGCTGCTAGATTAAAGCTTGGGCAACACCGAGCCCTTTTAGCAGAAACAAATGCAGGCAAAGCCAAGATATTTGCAGTACTTTGAAAGCAGGAGTACTTGTAACAACATCCTGCTCTGTTCTCTTGGCTCCCACTGTAGCAGAGGATGATGCTGTGGGTTTCAGCAGTGGCTGCTGCCCTGTGAGCTCCAGGTGCCCACTGCACCCTCCGTGGTAACACCATGGTCTCAGGCTCTGTGTCCTTCAGCTGTGTCAAAGCACAGTGTCCCACTGTGTAAACATGTTGGCTGCTCTTAAATGAATCATAGAATTAATCTGCAATAGAACTCAGATCAAAGGGATTTTGCAGCCCAGCATTCCCATTTTCCTTGGCAGGGGGCAATCCCTGCAGGGAGGAGGTCCAGCCTGAGCACCACAGGCAACACTCCCCTGTGTATCAAAAGCCCTTGGATTCTGGTCTTGTAAAAGCAGTGCTTGAACAAGACCAAAAATGCAGCTGAATTTGGTTCATTGGGTATCAAGCCACAGAGAACATTTGTGTTTCTGCTGCTCTGTGCTGTTTTCTTTCATTTCATTTTATTACTGCATTAGTCCAGTGCCCAGCCAGTGGTGCTGCTGGGCACAGAATGGGGAAATACCCATGGGGCAGTCACTCCAGAGAGTCACATCTGAAATGTAGGGAATGCAAACAACAAAGGCTGGGAATAGTCAGTGTTATCTTATAAAAGTATTTGCTGTAGAGACTGAAGTTTTGCAATCTATCAAATGCCATTACTGATAACACAGTTTCTCATTTAATCGACAGCTGCTATTTTACATCTTGTCCTGATTAGTATTCTTGCTTTTTTTTGTGCTTCTAGTGCAAGATGGAGTTCCATGCATGTACTTCTGGCAAAACCATCACAGCTCGGTGTGAAGGGCCCTGCCCCTGCCTGCCAGGACCTGAAAGTTTAAAACACAAGATGGAGAAGGCTGGTAAGTTGAGCTGTTAATGAAATCATGGCAGATAATCTGGCTCCTGCTATGTTCTTAGAAAAATGTAAGACTTTTCTTAACTAGCATGTTTTCTATATAAGGCTTTCTGAGAAAGAGGTAAGGTACAACAAATCATTTTCTAAGCAGGTAGTGCTTTCAAACACCTTAATTGATGCAAAACTAACTCCTGCTTGAGAGAGTCTCATATGAAAACTAAATTCTGGCTAGTGAATCTCAATTTTAAATGAAAATATTTCAAATGGAAATATTGAAAAATTGTAAAAGAAAGTAGAAAAGAAAATATACTACTTGATGGTTCATTATTTTGTGAGTTAAAAAAAAATCAGTAGACTGGGTTAACTAAAAAGTCATTTAAAGTCACACATGTATTACATGGGATCTGAATTATCATTTTCATCTATATTTTTATTGATGTTAGCGTGAGAAGTCACATATATATTGAAAAGACAGATGTATCTGTGTCCATGTATAAATCTATTTCAATAGCAATGTCATTGCAAACGCTGCTGTATCAAACTGGAGGCTGGAGTCTCAGCACAAATGGCCTTTTTCCCTGCCAGCTCTCTGCTGAGTTCTCTGCAGGTCTGAAAGCCTGGTGAGCTCATCCACTCCCCCAGGTCTTTTCTGAGGAAGCAAGCACAACCTGTCTCAGAGTGACCTCATCCAAAGGGAATTAGTTCTGTCAGAAGAGAGGGACTGAAAGCAGAAGTCCAGCAGCAGGAGGGGAAGTGTCACAGCCAGGTTCTGTCTAAGAGTTTCCTCCCTCTATGAGGAAAGCCCTGTGGGAGGAAGAAGTTGGTTTCCTGTGGCTGTGGTTCCTTGGTAGGAGTGGAGATGTTCTGGTGAGCTGGCACAGTGAGCATGAGCCTGGGTTTAGGCCTGGTTTTGAGTCCTGTTGTGACCCCTCTGTCAGGACTGCAGAAAGTTTTACTCACTGACTGCTGCTGGGCTCCTGCCTGTGCTGGGAGCTCACAAAGCCAAAGTGCTGATTAGGCAGGGTTTGCTCTGTCATGTTGAGTAGTGAAATGTGAAATGTGTTTATTTGTCTTGTGCATCACGTGGTGTATTGCAAACAGGAAGATTTAACGATGGTCTGTTGGACCCAAAATATCTGTGAACCTCTCTTGACTCTTTCTTCTCCCCACTGTGGACATGTTCTACAGTTAGCAGGCACAGAAACAGGAAAAATGTTTCAACAATATTTCTTATGGTTAGTTCAGGCTCTGTCACCTCAGCTGAAAACCCTGCTGATCCTGCTGGTGGTTCTCCCTGCACACATTGCATACTCCAGCACAGCACCAGTTTTCACTGGTGGCCTCCATCTACTTTCTAGAACAAGTGTTACTCCAGCCTACAGCTTCAAAATTCAGGTTTAATAACATTTTTTGAAAATTGCAGACATTTCTGCCCAGCTCTCAAACTTGGACCAAGTGTTGTAGATGGCAGTGTTCTGAAAACAATATATAACTGTACAATTGCTTTGTGTGGCTTGAATCTTTTGGTTACAGAATGCCCACTGATAAATTGCCTTATTCATATTTTCTATTTCTTGTAGTCCTTATCAGGCTACAAGAAATATTTCTTTTTCTCTGCCCTTTCTATTTCTTTGCCCTTATCAGAAAGAGTATCAGATTAATAAATCTTCAGTGACATTTCAAGCTTACGATTTCATTCACACAAGAGAAAAAAGATTCTAATAACCCTTATCTTGATAAATGCAATTTGACAGGGTATATGTATTCTGAAACCCAGGCTTTTGTTTTGCCTGACTCAAACTTTAGCTCCAGCCAACAAGGCATTAATTTAATGAATTGGGTGATCTGCACAGCAACTTTCCTGAAGGCTTTTTCAAGAGGCCAAACTTCAACTAGCAATGCTCCTGCCATTGCCCTGGTGACAAGGATATTATTATTATTATTATTATTATTTACAGAAATGTACGCAAAAAGGATTTGGAATTGAGAATCAAATAATCAGTTTAAAAGGTGCTTTATAACTTGCTTTTCTTCTGGATCTTTGAATGTGCCAGTAACATTTCAGTTAAAGACTTCCTTTATATTCCTCAGTCTCCTTTCTTGTGACGTTGTCTCTTCAGTTGACCCACTGAGTGCAAAATGGAGTCTCAAACTGAATATTTCAGAGTTTTGTCAGTCTTCTAACAAAGTGCTCCCAGGAGTTTCTATGAGAAAACATGAGTAAATTCTACACACCGGCATAAATTTAATGCAGGTACAATTTTAGCAGCATCTAAACAGGGATTTGGAATTGTGTGTGCCTGCCCTTTGCAGCCTGGGGCCCAGCCAGCTTTCCTTAGTGTATAAGAAAATTATGAACTCTAGTAGCTGACCACAAAAAAATGCCCAGAGATTGCTGCTGCCTTTTTTAAGGTTCCTTTTTCTGCTGAACAAGGGGTGTCAGCTGGCTTTGGAGAAATGAGCCCTGACCCTTGGCTAAGGTGACCCAGCAGTGCTGGATTCACAGCTGGATTCAGTCATCTGATTCAATTCAATCAGCCACCTGATGAACCTGAGTGTGAGATGGGCAAGTCCATTCCCTGACAAGAGGCTCCCAACACCTGGCCATGGCAGCACTTCAGTGGTCTCCTCTTGGTCAGATCCCCATCTCTGAACTGGGAGCTTCTGACTACAATCTTCCTTATGTGGTATCTTAGTGCTTTCTCAAGTGTTCACACAAAATTATTTTATTTCTTCACATGCTACAATAATATCATTAATATTGCTGAATTAGCCTAAAAATTAGTTGTTTGATTTCTTACATAAAAATTCATGTGAAAAAACTCTGCAGACCACTGGGATGCATTTTTGCTCCTTATTTAGTTGCCAGGTTTGTGAAGTGTTATGTTAGAAAATGGTAGACTGCTAAACCTCATACCTTATACAGACATGCCAGTGGAAAAATACTAAGGAGAATAACAGTTCAATGATTCCAGCAAAGTGGAAATGCAGCTCTTCAAGCTCACATATCAACATTTTTATGCCTATTACACAACAAGGTTAAACATATGTGGTTGTGAACTTGCAGTTTGAAGAAATTTTGCATTAATCTTTACACATTCATTCAATCATATTCAAATATTATTTCATGATAAATTACTTTCAGAAATTAAAAATTTAAAAGAACATTTAATTTCCAAAGTAGTGTAATCCTAAATGTCATGACCTTTTTTTAATATGCTTGTGAATAAAATTGGCAGCAGCATCAAAGAAAAGCAATCTAAGTGTATGTGCTCAGAGGTAGCAATGGACTGTGGTGTCTCAGTCTTATTCCTTCCTCCTCCCTGAGCTGCTTCGAAAACATCCCAACTTTGAGGATGAAAATGAAGACTAATAATCACATTAAAAATTGGAATTCCTTTTACAGTGCTAACTGCTACTATGGAGACATTAATAAAATAGCACGAATGCAAGCAAAAGAAAAGTACAGAGAATTATTACCTTTAATGGCAAATAACAACAATAAAATCTTTCTACCATAAAGTTAAATCTTTGAGGAGATGGCAGGATCATGTTCTTCATTTTCTTAAATGGAATTTTGAGTCAGTGTCTGAGAGGTAGAAAACAGGTCTCTGTAAAGGTACTAATGGAAGATTTTGGAAAATAAGACAAGCCCTAATGCTTTTACTCTTTGCTCTTTTAGGCCCATTTAGATTCCTTTGATTTATCCAAACACTTGATATGCTTCATAATTCACAGCAGCATCCCAGCTTTACAATATGCTTCCATGATAGCTGCTGATTTTCAGCTCAGCTGCCCAGAGACAGAGGTTGAGTGTAAACTGCCCTGAGGTTAGCTGCCCTTCCAGAGTGTGTTTGCCCTTTGATTTAATACTATAAAATGAATAAGGCTATAATTTCAACAAAAGAAAAGGACTAGAAACTGGCTCTAAGTGACAGAAATTATTTAAGGCACAGAAGCTTGTCTGCTAGTGCTTCTCAGGTACTTCTTTGCAATAGTGAGTAGAGTCCTCATCAAGCAGAACTTATTTTTAGACCAGATGAAGCTTCCAAAAAACCCACCATAAATAACTTCAGATAAGAAACGAATGGTTTCAGTTCTTCAGAACCTCCTGGCAAAGGGAGAGGCTCTTGCCTTGAATGTGCTGTTCATTCCATCGAAATTCCAGCACGGTGCAGGGGCTGAGGTGGCTCTGGCAGGTGTGAATTCCTGGTTGGAATAATGTGGTTCTGCCAGCTTCCCCCGGTGCTCTGTGACTGCTGTTCAGTCTGTGTTAGTGGTGGAGGTGCTCAGGAAGGGCAGTAAGTGTTTAACAACCTGTCAAGGCTCTTTCTGGCCATACCCTCCCTGTGCTTTCCAAGTGCTGTGCTCCCAACACACCAGACTTCGTTTGTGGCCATCAGGGTTGCAGAACCACTGGAGCATGAATGGATGCAGCAATTCAGAGTAGGTTTATCCCTGTCTGTGCATTGGGTGCTTTTGACCTTGCAGAAATGCCCAAAGCAGCTTATAAGGAAATTCTATTATCTTGATAAGGGGAATATAAGGTCAATAGGCAGAAGGAAATATATTCAAATATGCCAAGTGTTGTTTAAATTTCTAAGGAGAATCAAGGGAACATTTTTGAGTTTCAGGAATAGGCCTTGGCAAGCTTGATCAAGAATCTACATTGTTTAGGGTATGAATTGCAGCATTTAACTACCAGCCCTATTGGGTGTGATGGATGAGAAGATCTAATGTTCCTTTCCTATATAAAAAGAGCACTCAGTCCATGAAGTTCATTCAAAGAAATCACAGACTTGTTTCCCAAATGAGTTGTATCACTTCTTTTGTCTGAATGACTGACAACTAAAAGAATTTAAAGTCTTGAAATCCACTTTTAGGGAATATTTCAGCTTCAAATTGCTGTTCACAGGTTTTCATAACTGCAGAGTACATAATTTTAAAGTTTATGAAGATGAAGTATGAGTCATGAACATGGTTGATTTGAAATCGGTGCAGATTTGTCAGGAAATGTTTCCTTTTGTGGCTTTAGTTTTGAAAAAAGGCTCTTTCTGGCACTGAATTTCCAGGTAGATTTCTCAGTTACTTACTTAGACTCAAACTCTGGGAATGATAAAAGAAAATCATTCCAAAATTAAGGTTACCCAGGGTTTCAAAGCTTTAGTATATCTCATGAAAACTAGTGGGTTTTTTCCTCTGGACTTCATCAGTAAATAGTAGATTTGTTAGCTCTAAGCTATGCAGGATCTGATATTTTTGCTTCAAAATTTTCTATGCTACTGCAATTCAGTTTTTTAATTTGTTACATGATTAAATGAACTTACCCAAGTAAATCTGAGTTATGTAGTTTCTGTAAATAATAATTACTATTATCAATACAATTTTTCTTGCCTGCAAGCGTTCACACAAGCAGATCAGTCTTTATTCCAAAAGCATGGAAATCATCCCCAAAGCATGAAAGATTCACTTCTTTTCACTCCTGCAAGAGGCTGTGAGTAGTGAAGTGAGTGACTGCACCCAATTGATATTTGATTAAAGGAAGTCAGGAAGCAGGCAAGGACAGACACCTCTGCTCCCCGTGGGTGGCTGTGGTGTCACCCACTCCTCCTGGAAGCAAAAGCCAAGAGCTCCAAGACCGAGCCAGTAAAATCATGCTCTTGCAAGCATCAGAAAAAAGTGCAAAGCAGTGGTGGCTGAGGGCTGTTTTGTTCTGCTTGACCTCACATGAATCTTCCTTTTGTGCACTGGACAAAAGCAAGAGCTGATGGGGAAAGGCCAGATATAGAATTAATGTAGTGGTTTTTTCCTGTTCCCAAATACAGCTGATTGTGACTGTATAATTGGATGACACATAATGTGAATTGTGAACTTTATCATGGAATAAACAAGTGTAAATTTCTCTTGCATCAGTGTGTGAGCACCATATTTTAGCATGTAGGTGCAAACAGCCATAATGGTGTGATTTAAGAGCTCAAAGCTCTGCAGAGGAATACTATAAAGATTTTAAACATTGTATCTAAAATCACTTTTCAACTTGAGCAAATACGGTTGGATTTTTCACCACCATTCAATATGCCCATGCTGAGGTTCTGAATTATATAGACAAAGTATTCCTACAGTGGAAATGAAATGCAAATTTTCAGGTTGCTGTATTTTTCCATCATAATTGCGTTGTAAAGGAAAATCATCCCAAAACGCTTGGTTAGGCCTGATAGTAAATTTAGGTTTGGATCTGTGATACCTCAATGCTTTTTTTACCAAGGAATATGAATTAAAATATTTTTTTGTGCTTTCAACAGTTATGCACAGAAAGCACTCAGGTGCCTATGTGAAGCCTGCTTTGACATGAACTTGAAAAGGAGACAGAATTGTCCCCTGTAGAAATGTTGTGTTTTGATCTGGCTCTGAGGGTTTGGAACTCGGCACAGAAGCATTGATTGCAGCAGGCCCCAGACAGATAACAAGTTAGGGACAATTCCATCCATTGACTAGCTGTCACTTTTTGGCATGATCTTCTGTGGGTTTGATCACATTACAGCAGGCTCCAAAATACAGCAGACAACATCTGCTTTAGAGGCAGCCCTGGCAGAGAGGAGGAGCAGGCAGCACTGGGAGCCCGTGGTTCCCTTTGCTGCTTCCAGGTGCTTGCTGAGAGGATGCTGACTGTAGCAGCAACATCCCTGTCAGCAGGGTTTGCCCTTTTGGTGAATGCATCTCTTCAACAAGCTATCGTGGCAAGAGAGTCACGTTGAGCCAAAATTCCTGACATAATTTTCAAGGTTCAGCCAGGACATGAGACATAATTCCCCATCATCGCTAAATAAGGACTAATCCCAGATGGCAGCAGGAGACAGGAACTGCATAAAAATAACTGTGCTGTGGTGTAATTATAATAAAAACAGTAGGGTATTCTTTTCAATCCTTTTGAAATCTTTGGAAAGAGAACTTTCGAGGCTGTGTTAAATCCCTGGCAGCTCTCTGTGGCTGTCAAGTCCTTGTGTTTTCTCAAGCATTTATAGCAGTACGTTTGCCCAGGCTTAGCAGTAAATACAGGTTTCACCCCTTCCCCAGGAGTGGTCACCTGCTAAAATAGAAATAATACTGAAAAAATTGGTTTGGTGGGTCTCATCCATGTAACCAGTAGCTGTGGATTGCTCAGTCCCGCATTAAATTTGATACTGAACCCAAATCTAAACGGGCCACAGGTCCCAAGGGCAGTGTAGGCATCACCTGGATCACTGACCCTGCAGACAACGTCCCACCTGGACACACAAAGGATACAGGACCCCAGAGGATACTGGCATGCATAAACCCACAAAACCAATACGAGCACACTGAGACAGCTCAATGATTGTTGGTTTCATAAACAGTATTAAAAAATAATGTTAAAATGGCTATTGATTTCTCTTTTTGGCATAAATAAAAGGTTAGAAAATGACAGACATAGTAAACACTTTGTGTCAGCAAGTAACAATAATTTTCAGACAAGAAGTAATTTGATTTTGGATTGCCAACAGAAAACTATTGAAGTGGCACACTGTTAATAGAAACACCATCTAGTAACAGCAGGTGTTTGTGTGCTGATAATGATAATTAGACCACTAAAATTTCTCTCATCATAAACAAAATCAAATAAATAAGACTGATTCCACAGTCATAGTCATTCCATTGTTTTTTTTCTTGAGGATATTGATTTCTGCATTTTTTGGAATATTTCCCTAACATTTATTCCAAGAAGAAGTTTGTAAAATCTCTGGAAACGTGACAGTGAAATAAATTGTAGTGCATATCACTGTGGTGCTGAGCTAAAACATCCCAGTGTGAGGGAAAAAAAGCCCCGAACCTTTTCAGTAAAACACAGGGGAAAATAAGACTTTTGATGTTTCAAATACATGTTTTCCAGTTTCTTGGTTATTTGGGTTTTTCCCTTTGATATCTTAAGGACTAAATTCCATCTTTAGTTACTCCAGTAAAAATCTGGAATAGCTCCAACAGCAATGTTGAGCTAGTTACTTTTGGTTAAGTTATTCTGAGTCTATAGAAGTATAAATGTGTATAGCCTAGAGATTAATTGATCATTCCAGACAGGTTGTAACTTTTTATGCACCATTGTGGCAAATTAGTTCTTGGTTTTTTCAATTTCTAATTCCTTATTAGTGCAGAAGAAGGAAGATGGCATTTGTGATATCACCACCTCATTCCAAATATATATCCTTGCATATTTTACAGCTTCCACTGACCCAACAGGGACCTTTCTACATTAATTTTCCTCTGAAGAATTGCATTTTTTTGTAATTCAGTTTAATGGACTGCATGTAAATCAAAAAAATAATGTTATCTGTTTTCTCTAGAGCAGCTGTCATAGATGTGGACTAGAATGAGAATCTTCACTAAATTACTAAAATCTGAATGATTTGGCTCAAGTCCATTTCTGTCAAACAGGAGTCCAACATCTACACGAAAACACTAAAATACGCTGCAACAAAAAATAAATATTGGAGAAGCTTCCAGGCATCCAGCATAGATCTTTATGCCCCAAATATTAAAATATCCACATTTTAACATTCAGTAATTTTTTCCGATATGGGGTCAAACTCTGGAGACTGGGTTGGTCACTCAAAATTGCTGTTTAACCTTTCCTGCAGGTGTCCTGATGCAGCCTTTCTGGAGCAGTCCTTGGGATTAGCTTGGACAGTCATATCTCAAATTTGGAGCTGAATTATAAATTCTTAGACCCTGCATTCAGACAAGCCTTTATAATATTTCTAATTAATAGTAACATACAGAGTGGCTAAGCTTGTCTAAGCAATCTGTTTACCCTGTGCTGGTTTTCAAACTTAGTCTTAACTACATTTCTATAATATTGTATTCCAATTTAATTAATAGTTTAGAAGGCTGTGTTTATGGGGTAGCATTTTCTTTATGAGAATACACAATGATATCACTATGTGTTTGGATTGAATAATTTATAGTCTTGCCTCCATCTTGCTTGTCTGAAGGTGATTTTACTATCATTGTGACCTATTTTTCTATTTGTTTACAAAGATAGCTGGGGTTCAGGTGTTATCAGGCACAGACAACAGGCAAAAATTGTCCAAATTGTAGGTATGGTCTGTAGCAGCAAGTACTTGTTTATCAGGAAATCCCTGTCAGCAGAAAAAATGAAAACTGGGTAAAATAAAAAATCATGTCACTGTCATTGCAGACAGCAAGCTGCATGTTACAAATGCCTCATTGATCTTCCATGACTGAAATTCAGATTTAAGCTCTCAGTTCTTGAAAAGGTTGCAGATGTTTATGGAGAGTTAAGGATGCAAAAGGAAAAGCAAAAGGGATGCCATCTTTTGAAAAATCCTGGGCATCTTGATTGAGACCACCTGAGTTAGGCTTCACCAGGGACTGTGAAGTGACAACAAAATATACATATCTCTGTTTTAATCATGATTTTCCAAACACTTCTGTTACATTGTTGTTTATCTCTGTAATAACTCGCTGGGAAAAAGCAATGCCCTTATATTTCTCAAGTGTGCTGCATCCTCTGTTAATGTTATACAAAAACATTCAGGTGTAGCTGAAAAAATAGTTATATAAAAAAAAGGTGCCTCATTCTGTTTTGCTGTTCTCACGAAGGGATTAATTAGCTCCTGCCTGAGCTATGTTTGGTTGAAATGAAACCCAGGAAAACACCAGAAACAACTTTGAGACTGCAGGATCTCCCATTTTTGGGATGGGATCAGCTGCAAACAAGCACTGGGTTCCATGCATGGGAAACTCAAGGTCTGCAAACCATCCCTGCCACTTCAGTGTTTTTCATGAGCTCTTGGCAGGAAATGTGGCACAGTGGTACCTCAGCCCTGGACTTGTGCAGACAAAGTGCAGAGAGATTGGCCTGTAAGAAAAAACATCCTTCCCTCATCTGCAGTCCTTTCCTCTGAGCCTGGTGGGCTGCAGAGGCACTGGAAGAAGCATCTCATATCTGAAACACCTTATCTCTAAATTAGATTATTGATGGGCAGTGGAGACTCAGTCTGAGGGAAATTGCCAAAGGCACAAAACTACACCAGTGTTATGAGCTATATATCATGCTTCCCTTTCATTTTAAATATTGACACCAGCATTCTGGACATTATAAATAAAAAATCTTTCATAGAAATCTTGATACTGTACATTTGGGATTGTTACGTGAAGCTTATATATTAATCACTTTCCTCAATTTAGTAAAACCCCATGAGCAATAAGAAGTTCTGAACANTTTACCAGCAAATACAACTTTTAACTGTTTTGATTTATTTTTTTTTAATTGTATGAGGATTATGCTATATAGTGTATAGAGTAAGTGCATTTGAGAATGCTGTTACCCCAAGGGCAATAAATGATTAAAATAGATTTTTCAGTAAACAAGCAAGTGGCAGGAATTGTTATCTGTTAAGTTTACATTATGTCAGGAAGTTGAGTTGTTTGCAAAAAACACTGGACAGTATTTCACTTTTTTAAAAAAAAAGTTCTTTTTTGTATTCTCAATTGGATGTCCTTGAGAGCTGGAGCAATAGAAATGGGAAGAAGTTCATTAGCACAAAGTGCATAATTATACTCTTGGGGTCTAATAATATGAACATCTGCTTTATCTAAGTGCTCTTTGGCTAGAAATGTCCAGAGGAGGAAGGGCCTCAGTGTTCTGCCTGGCCACAGAATCACTGTGAGCAGACACGAGCTGTGAAAAAGACTGATTTAAATCCAGGGATGCCAGGAGAGGCATCTCCAGAAATATTGGCAATACTTTACAGGACACTGGTAAGACTTTGTCTAGGACTTTTTTTTTTTTTTTTTTGGATAGTCAAATCAGCAATGCTCGATCAGAGAGGATTCCAAGATGAAATAGGAGACCAAGTGAGTTTTTCACTGCTTTAGTCTAGAGCTGAGCCATTCCTGTCACAGACTTCTTTGCACTTGGTACAAAAACCAAGTAAAAAGTCCTGTCTCCTAAAGGTTAACTCTGCTGAAAAGATGTGTTACAGTTACTTTGGAGAAGCAAGCCTGGTATAGGGATTCAAATGATACTATAAATACAGCTTTAAGTCAATTCTCTCAGTATGCATTAAGTGAAAAATAAGTCTTTTTACGCATCATTTTTTAGCTTTTTTTTTCTTCTAGTCATATAGATTAGGGTGTGAAATGAATGAGGAATTAGAGGAAAGAGGAGAGACATCTGGTACTTGTGAGGGATTTTGGAAAATGAGAGCTCATGGCAGCCCTTCACACGTCCGAGGTTCTTGCATTGCAAAGACAACCTTGCACATGTCTATCCACTCACACCCAGGCTGAATTTCTCTCTCTTTCTTTCCCTCACTCTTTTTAAAGACATGTCTGTTAAACATCACTGGTTTTCTATTTTTTCCTTACCATCCCTTACATAGTAAAGGTGATTGAGGAGTTTCTGTTCACGGGCTGCTGTAATTGCCATGTGCTTTTGCAAGGCTGTACAAAGGTGATGTGTTACTGCTGAGTCTTGGGACAGGAGGCATTTGGCTACATTCTTGTGACAAAGAATTCATAAAACAGAATTTATGCGGTGCTTTATGGAACCAGCTGATTAACTGCAGCCCTCAATAAAGGAGAGATGCCATGTGCAATTGAAGTGCAGGTATAAAAGAGCTACAATAAAGAAGATGCAAGTGAAAACAATATATTAAGCTCCTGAGGAGCAGATTCATTGTCAGGTCTTCGTATTTTGAAAGGAATTCAGGACCTGCTGAAATGTGGAGCTGTTATTTCATGTTGCACGACAGCACTGTTAAGAGCAAGGGTTTGGAAATAAACTCCTCCTGACCTTGGGAAACTGAATTACATTAATGCAGTTTATGTTTTAAGCAAGCCTGGACTTGTGTGTCACACTCTAAGAATTAGTGAAGGCCACAGAGTTGCTCCTGCATTTAACTTACTATACAAAGAGATTATTTTCTTCTTTTATGGCAAACTGCTACCAGGTCCCAAACACGTTTCTGTTTGCTTGGGCATAAGTTTTATCAGCAGCTGTCACAAGAAGTGCTTCTATTTGTAAATACCTACACCTTATGTTTGTAAATAATTCCCAATAATATTGCAATTATTATTGGAGTTCCAGTTTCTGTAATTGGAAATTTTGCAGATATATATAAGTCTGAGGTTCTCTGTGGTAAAGCGACCATGTTTATAAAAGTATTGTTAGGCCAATTTACTTTTACTATGCTAAAGACACTGCTTCTCTAGCAGCTATGATAGTGAAAAATACTGTGGTTTATTTCTCCTGCTGCTTCAAATACCTGAATATGGATTAAATGTGTTACATTTTGGACTGGTGGAATCCCTAAGAAAAGTGTTGCATGAATTTGGACTGAAATGCAGTTGTATTTCAAATAGATAGTCAAGGGGGAAATTCAGAAACTTGTTTCACTGGTATGGCAAGGCTCTGAAAGAAGCAAGAAAGGTTTTAATAATGAAAAAACAGAATTAGAGTTAGCAGTGCAAACTGTGAATATTTTATCATGTCCTTGCCAAACATCTGTCCTAGAGGAGAGGTAACAAATTGGTTCAATCTTTCTTAAAAAGCAGCCATAAATGCAAATGTTACATAGTATTATATTATTGCTTAATATTCTTGATGGCAGCAAGACAAATTTCAGTGTGCTCAGTGTCAGAGCATTAGCCTTGGCAGCATTTTCAACAGTGTATTTTCTTGCCCTACTTTGGATGCAAGAGAATTCCAGTCTCCAGGCTCTTCACAGGCTTTGAGTAATTGCCATTTGTTTTTGTCCTTCACCTCTCTGCTCTTCTGAAAACAGATTTTATTCCACAGCAGGGTTTCAGTGATGAGAGGTAAAGTAAACCCTCCTCTAGCAATTGGATGCTTTGACTTACTAAAGTCACTGCTGCTTGAAAGAGAAATTGGTTTCCCTTGAGAACATGTGAGCAATAAAAAAAAAAAAAAAAAACAAAACAAACTGTAGATGAGTTTGTATAAGGGCACATACAATCCAAATTCCTGGCTGTAGACATTTTTGTGAGGAGCAGAAAACTGATTCACTTATGACTAGGGTGACCATTGTATTTGTCTAAGGCATTTTTGAAGTACAAAAGCTCTTTAAAAGTGTTTATTTCCCTGAGGAGACAAATGCAGGATTCTGTAGTGCAAGTCAAGTATACCAGCCTTTAACAAGATTATGAGAGCCTTTTCCATGGGTCTGCAGTGTGAAAAACATCCTTATCTGTAGGTCACAATGAATAAGAGGAGAAGAAAATAGCCAGAAGAGATCCAGCCCACTGGCTAGTTTTATGGGTGGGTTGTTAGACTGCCTGTAAAGGACTGGTTTCAGATTTAGACCTGGGCCTGCAAAGCAGCTGGGTGCACACATTCTACTGGAAATACTCCTCTCTATGCTCTGGGGCAAAGCAGTTACACTGTTCAATACTTTTAGGAAATTTATTTTAATAGAACAGAATGCCCTGGACTTCTGCAAATGGCTTATCTTCCTCCTTCAGAATACCAGACACAAAGCAAAACTCAGCTTGCTTTATTTCACAGATGACTGTTTAGAGTCCATATGCCAGGCTCTGTATCAAGGCTGAAGAGTGGCATTGATGCCACAGTGATAAGTGCTCTGTTAGTGTCTAAACAGAGAGATAAGGCTCGAGGACACTCATCAGCTAATCCAAGATAATAAATTAAATAGAAGTGAGATGTAATTTATGTTGTTAATAAGTCTCTTCTCCTGTTAGTAGCATGCAAATCTATGCAAAATTATTTGTTTTGCATAAAGAAATTGAATTGGAAAGATGCCACGTGGCCTAGCTACAGAAAGTCCTTAACAAATTGCGTCATTTTAATATCACTGAACACAGTCTAGGTGTTTGGATATGTTCTTAATTCAGTTCCTCTTGCTCTTTTTGAATACTAACCAACATTCTTGTTGTGGGCACTTTAACACTTTGTGCCATCAAACCCCTTTATTTGAGTTGTTTATGTTCTTTGCTAATGTTAATGGATCCAAGCTCACATTGCCTTGGGGATTCACTTTAATGCACAGGTAAACAAATGCAGACCCAGTTCCTGTGACTCACAGTGCACACATCAGGAAACCTCCAGCAGAGGTTTAAAGCTCCAGCTTTAACTGCTGTATTCCTTCCAAAACAAGAATTACTGTCCTCCACAGAAAAACTTCTCAGTTGGATTGCCAGAGGGCTCTCTTCTAGTTTTTTTGTGTAGACACTTAGGTTGCTCCAGGGATTATTGTGTCATGCACATACTTTTATTTTCTTTTCAGCTTTTGAAGACCAACTTCTCCCTTACTTTATTTAATGGCTGTCTTCTGCTGAGAAGTGTTAAGATGGTTTGCAGAGCCCATCTGCCCCCTTGCCAAGCTGGAGCACTTGGGTTCTGTACGTGGCTGTGACATTTGCCAACTTTTCCACTCACAGCAAAGTTTCTTCTCCTACCTTTCCCCATACATTTCTAAATATAATTTAGGAATAGAAGACAGTTTCTTGTAAGGCTCTGTCTGCCCTATGGATAAATTCCATATTGGGTCTTTTTCACTCTCCATTTGATTCAGCACTGACTTTTGTATGTGGTTGTCTTATCTTCTGGCCTTCTTCCCCAAAACCAGTACTGTGCAAATAATTGATTTTTTAGTTTACTGACTGGACTGGAGAGTCAGGATTTGAGCAGGCAATTCTTCATGGTAAAGTAAAAGACCTTTTAAAAAACTCTTTAAAAAATGAAATCTGACAGTTTTTGAAGCAGAGACATCACTTTGAAATGAACGAGCTAAATGTCAGTGTTTCAGTGATTCAGCTTGTCAATCCCAATTTGTAAATTATTTTGATCATCTCAAACTACATTTTCTGTAGCACAGAAACTGTATTCCAAATAATAATAATAATAATAATAATAATAATAATAATAATAATAATAATAATAATAATACTTTTCTCCCAAGGAGTGCAGTAGCATCCCATGATATTCATTCTTTTCTTTCAGCGATGATTTTGCTTGTAACTCCTCTTGCTATGTAAGCTTTTGAGTTCCTGGTGTGCTTCAAAGACACTTTGTCATTGCACTGGTATTTTAGCTTCTTGTTCACATTTTTGATCTATCTCAGCTCTAAATAGTGAAAAAATCATGGGAAGTTGAAAGAGCTTTCTGGAGAATAACAGCAGCACATTCTCCTAAACAGCACTGGGCACTGGCCACCATCACAGCACGTTAGAACCTGGTGTGACCATGCCATGCTCTTTTATCCCTTAACTTCTGTCCCTCAGTTCATGTCCCTGGGTCTCAGGAGATGCCCATTAATCCTTCCTGAGGTTCTGCTCAGGGGGAACGTGCTCACACGTTGTTCAAATGCAGGTTCAAATGTCCTTGTCACTGGGCTGGAAAGGAGCCAGCACAAGGACATGACAGCAAACTTCCATTTCCATCCTGCACTGGAGTACTTTAAGGATAGTTCATGGTTGCTCTGTGCATTGTCAGTGTTGTGACAGCTCATCCTTCCACATCAAGGAGACATAACCAGCTCCTGCATCACCACATCAGTGATTCAAATTGCTCCTTAAATAGCATTTCCTGGTCTCTGTTGAAGTACATGGTAATCAGTTCCACAAAGCTGCACTGATGATTCTCACTCCTCTGTGCCAGAAATTACTCTTGACCATATTATGAAAGCAAATGAATGGCTTTTTTTTACTAAAGTGGCTTGAGTACTTAACATACATAATATACAGTAAGTGCTATTATCATTACAGAAAACTCTTTTTTTTTTTTGTCTTTTCACAACTGTGTAACTTCAGCTAGACTTTACATTTGTCAGTATTTAAGAATTGTACCATACACATAGGTGTGGCTTAGGTTGTAGGGAATATCTATTTTCAGTGGAGTTCTCCATATCAGCTGGAAAATCAGAGCCAGCCAAGGAGACCTGTCAGCTGGAAAATCAGATCTTAGCCTGCTGCAAATCCACAGAGCTCCATTAAAGTCAGGGCTGATTTGTATAAGAGGGACCCATCCTGGAGCTTTGATATCCTCCTCCTTTCAACAGAAATAAAGTCAGCTCTGAAAGAACAAGTGTTTAAAGCAGTTCAGTTCATAGCAATTTGTAGGGATCTGCATCACTATTATATATGTTTAGGGTTCTGTAAGTGGTCTTCTTAGGCAATTAGAATTATGTATAATTTGCTGGTATGTTCCCATAGCTACACGAAAGATGTTAACCACTGTTAACACGGAATGTAAGAGAAAACACACTGTTAACAAATGCAGGATTTGTGCGTGAATTCAAAGGCTTATTACAATGTTTCTCTTCTTATGTCACACCTGAATGTCACCAGCCTGGGAATTATGCATGATCATGTTTTCACTTTTTTTGAGAAAAGTGTCTTTTGAAGCTTCCTGAATATGGTTTAAAATACCTTTGATATTTGAAATAATGGTCAAATAATTTGGTTTTCAAAGTATGCTTGAAATTGGGAAAGGTTGCCAAGTCCATCTATCAGACAGGATTAATTCAACTCTTTTCTATATGCAATATGATATGGTTTTCATTGCATATTTTTCTACCATTTAGTCCATGGCAGAATTTCCTCTCTCAGTAGAAGGTGTTGTTGTTTTGGCCATGTCAGGTTGCAGAGTACAGGAGCCAACAGTTCCATCATATTTTCCAAAGCTGCAGAGCCTGAGAGGCAGCAAAATTGCAAAGGGTGAAGAAAAAACCTCACGTAGGCAGAGC
Source organism: Dicaeum eximium (assembly GCA_013396995.1). Taxonomy (NCBI): domain Eukaryota; kingdom Metazoa; phylum Chordata; class Aves; order Passeriformes; family Dicaeidae; genus Dicaeum; species Dicaeum eximium. The sequence continues at coordinate 1,744,903 of VWZP01009947.1, read as the reverse complement.
AGTTGATGTGTGCTCTCCTGAAGAATTTAATTCTGGTGCAGTCCCTGGCTCTGATTTCCTTTGCCACGGTGCTCATCTTGCTAAGCCAGATTTTTCACAAAGGGTCATTAGCTGCATCTTCTAATTTTCCAGTTTCCTGATTTGAAGCTCTGAGGCCTGATTTGCAGAAGTGCTGAGCACTCACAGCTGAAGGGAATGGTCAGTGTGAACCTGTTAATAGTTTTCATATACCATGGAAAAGCAAGTCCTCACTACCTGGAATAGAGATCCAAACACTGAGGAGTAATGCCCTTCTTACACTGCTGTTGCTTTGCTTTGTAATTCAGATTTTGCTGTATAATAATCCCTACGAATGGTATAGCAGCAGCAAACAGCACTGGTGATTGATTAAGCACTTCAGTTTCTCTTCAGACTTTAATTAATCTTAGCAGCTCTTTATTGCTTTATAGGCTACAAGGCAATAGAGATTATTGCCACTTTAGTAGGGAGTAGAGAGGAGCTTCTCTGCACGTTGGTTGTGGCTGTTCCCCTTTCTGAAAGTCTTCCCAGACACCAGAGCAGAAAGTTAACTTGCTTATGAGTTTCAAATACTTGAAAAACTCTGTTCCCCCTTTCTTAGGGTGAATAAATAGGACATGGAGTTAGAGCTTCATAGGAGCTTTGAAGCCAGACTCAGCAGTGCCACATGAGGTGACCTCTCCCCTGCCCTCACAAAGAACCCTTCCAGCCAGAGCTGCACTTCTCTCTGTATAAGAGGATTCCTTCTAAAATCTCATTATGGAAGGGTTTTTTCCCTTTTAGGTTTTTGTTGTTGTTGTTATTGTTAATTTCTAAGCATTCTCCTGTAAGAAAGGCACACTATATAAAATTTTATATCTTTGTAGTATAGTGGCCATCATATTTTTTGTTAATCATTTAACATCTCTATTGCCCTTCCCTTCCTTCAGTATATCCATGAGAGCATTGTGGGGATACATTATCACTCCACATGACATTTTGTACCCTTTGTCCAGCTCTTCTTAGAATCCTTTTTTTTTCCTACTGACACAGAACTCATTCTAGAAACTGGCCTACTTCCTTAACCTGTCTCCCCACCTCTTTTCCTGGGAGAATTCTTGTGCCTGGCTGTGGAACAGTAACTCAGGGCAGCACCAGAGTCAAAAGGAGATGCTCTGGTTTTAGAGCAATCCGTTCAGATGATGGGTCATATCCTCCCTGATTGTCCATGCTTTCCTTGCCTGGACAGATTGGCTTCTCCCTATTTTCCTTCAGCACTTGCAGTCCCCTCATTTCTTGTGTGACCCTGGGTCCCTTTGCAGTAAATGCTGCTGTTTAAAACAATTACAAGAGAAGATGATTACCTGCCACTTCTTTTACTCAGTGCTAGGTTCACTTTTGATTACTTTTAAGTTTCATACAAAAAAAAAAACTCTAAAACCATGGTAGCAGGAAGAGGACTGGCATTGGGTCATAATATACTATTTGAGGCTCTCAGACCTTTTAAGGGTGAAGGGTGACCCTCCACATCTCCATCAAGAGTAGATTATTTCACACAGCATAAATACATGTGAACTACTGGCAGAATACAAATTAGTGGCTATTACACACCCATCTTACTCTTCTCCCAAATTCTTTTTCTCACTGGCTTAAGAACAGTTATTGTCTGTCATTTCCTTCTCTTCCTGCTTTTTTCTGGGCTGTGCAGTAAGAGCACAGAATATATATAACCTGTAAGTCACTTGCAGTATGAAGTTAACCTTTTAAAGATTTAGTATTTTGATTATTTACCATTCCACCTGTTCCTCTCAGATTACCAAGACAGCCAAGGAACAGCAGTGACCAGGCAGTCAAACTGCAGAACCGTGAAAAGGTCACATTAGAAACTGTGTAATGCACTTAGTGCATATTATTCTGCTGTCTCTTAAAGACTTTATGGGGGATTAAAAACCTCCCTCTTGTGACAGAGATCATAATGAGAACTGAAAATGTCACAACATAAATTGATTTTATGTTAATGATTGTAGCAAGAATGAGAAATTATTCAAATACTACTTTTTACACTAAACCTTCTGCTGCAACGTTGCAGTGTTGTGCTGCTCCAGGTTTTAGTATTCACAGCATGTTCAGGCTTGGGCTGGGCACTGAGCACTCCCCATGCAGGAGCTGCACTCATCTCACCTTGTGCTTGGCACACCTGTAGTTACAGAGGGAGAAAAGAGCCAGAATGTGTAAGTTGAAGGAAGCCAAGCCAACAGCTTCATCACTGTGAGCCTCATCTGTCACCAGCACAACTGCTCCTAACTGGGCTTGGAGGTGAAAAACAAGAAAATTAAATTTCTCTAGATGTTGGGCTCCCTGGGCAACTTGTTGGTGTCCATACAGTCTTGCAGTTGGAGAAAACACAATTTTGAATTTAGCTTAGACCATGCTTTAGAATAAAATGTAGATCTATGCAGTTTGGGTTCAGACCTGCATTATTTGCATATTTTTATTACTTACTTAGCTTATTCAGTAGTCTGTTCACCTCTGGGAGAAGGAGGGACTGAATTCTGGCACCCTCCTTATGTGATTCTGGGGATGAGAATAAAATGGGCACAGTGATGTGGATGATCTGGTACTGTCCCAGGAGAATTGGGGGAGTTTCAAGTGACCAAGCCAGGCAGTGATAGTGCTGTGTTTTCATCTGTCTCTAGAAGGGATTCATTTCAGCAGAATAAGCACAAAACCTCTTTCACAAGTAGCCTTGTGATATCTGTGTGATACCTAGTGCTGTCAACAGTTTTGAAAAACAGGTTGGTAGAGTGCAGTTCAAAGCAACTGGTTGCTGTCCTAAAGGTACCAAAAAGCTAGTAATCTGGATTTTACCCTTTTTTGTTGTTCTTAGATAGATATTGAAACATCTTTTCCAAAAAAGGCTCACCAGTGTTTCACATGTTGCATACATACCTAGGTAAGGAGGAAAAGATTAATATCACTGTAACCCAATTCTAACAAGACATCAAGATACTTTTCCCTAAAGCACTTTCTAACCACTTATGCTATTAACATTCTGTGAATTCCTTGAGAATATAATATTGGGTTTATCTACACATGGAATCATTCTTGAAAGAACCAGATGTGTTGTTTCCTGTCCATAAATAACTTCACACATAAATAAGCCTTACTGACACCCTGCAAGTATCCTGAGAACATGTAGTAAAGAACCCCTACAGATTTGCAGAAGAGATTTTTAAAAGCCTAGTAATAAATAACATGCTTAAGGAACTGACATACATCTGCTACAAGAAAAATAAATGGCAACAGCTAAAAGTGAATAGAAGTTCCCTCTGAGATTTGCCACCTGTATGAAAACAGCATGAAAAGGGACAAGGTAGGCAGTCAGATTTCAGAAGTACTTATTTAAGGGTGAAGGAAAGAAAAAATCACCGGAGTTACAACTTTTGAAGTGAAAAATGTAGTTTCTTGATATAATCAAATCACAGGCCTCATATTTTGATTTTTTTTTTCCTCACTGTTAGTTACTGGAACTTTGGGAGACTAAATTAAAGGAGAAATGGCAGACTTCAGTTGATTCTCCCAAGAACTATTGACGTTATCCATAAAGATGTAACTGATTCTTTTAGTTGGAAAACCACGAGAAAATGAGAAGATTTGAGGCAATGTGTGGCATGGCAACGAAACAGCAGCAGAAGGAAAGTCTGCATCTCCTCATCCCTCTTTTTACATCCTCTTTCCTGGGGCGTGCTCCTGTCTTCCAACACACCTCAGTCTCTTTCTTTTCTCACTCAGTCACTCCTTGGCTGGCTTACAGGTGCTCTGTGTGTCACCATTCTGCTCTTACAACATCCTGCTCCTACAGGTGCTCTGTGTGTGAGAATCCTGCCCTTACATCATCCTGCTCTTACATCATCCTGCTCTTGCAGGTGCTCTGTGTGTCACCATCCTGCTCTGTCCTCTTTTCCCAGCTCTTCTGTCACTATCCCAGCTCCAGCGCTGGTCTCCTGGCAAAAATGGCACTTTTCTGAATTTTCCACCAAAAACTTCAGTTCATCATCAGCAAACTGCCTGAGCACATCCAGATTGGCTCTTTCCTGCCCCACACCAATTTGTTTGATCCTAACTCTCTTCTCATGAGCACAAGGCTTTTGAAATGGATTCTTGCCAGAAATCTGTCTGCTTCTCTTCTGTGTATGAGCTACTCCTGCTCCTCAGCCCTGATCTTTCATTCTGTTTATATAATCTTTATTGTACAATATCTTCATCTTAACTACATAAATAACCTGAGGAAAAGATCATACAATACATATTATTTACTTTGTTATAAATATTCACAGGTAAATCTGTAACAGATTACTTCCCAGTATGAGCTAATGTTCTTTTCAGAATGAAGGCATGCCCATTAACTAAGAATTTTTTGCATGGCTTCAGCTTCAAACCTGGTGCAATTTTATCTGACTTTCATCTGATTTTAATTCAAGAATTTGCTTGCATGTGCAAAGTAATTTCCATTAGTTTCTTCCCATTATCTCTACAGCCCTGTGAGTAATTGCTGCTGTCTGTGAGAGAGTATGTATTAATATTTTGTTAGACAAGATTGTAACAGGTGACTTTTTACTCTGATTTTCATAGACTGATAAACATGATAAAGAATAACTTTTCCAAAGGGCCAGTTAAGGTCTCTTTAAACTTCTGGTCCATGTAACAGGCAAGCAGGACACTTGATTTATAATATTCCACATAGAATGTATTATGATTAAACTCTTAAAGGTGATGAAATATTGCCATTAATACACAAGGAAAATAACCAGATTTTTTTTCATCTCAGAGCAAAGAGATCTGCCCACATCATGACATTTGATGCCAGGCTTATTTGCACATAATCATATTTGTTTCAATGAATGGCAAGTAAAAAAATTACAAATAGAACATTTTGATTTAAACCTGTGACCTTCACTCCCAGAAAATCTCAATATTTTCTGCTAAGAAGTTTATTCTCTGGATGGAAAAAAAAGTGGATTAATGTGCCAGCAGTCAGCAATCTGTGCATGTAGATCCCTTTGGCTTGTAATTGTTATTAAACTGGTTCACTGCACCCTTCATAAAGTGTGGAGTCTCTTGGTAGGGGAGTAAATAGACCTCTGTTTATTCTGAGAAACTTGTGAACTACTGTAATTCATTTCAGATTTATAGATTCACCATCTTTAAATTGATATTGTTTCTTACAAGGAAATGAACAGCCAATTTTTTTAACAAACCAATGCAATTTAATTCTTACAGAATTTATCTGCCTGTGGATCAACAGCATAACACAATTTTAATTACACTGACCACACTTCACTGAATTCCCTCATTCTGTAGCAAAGCCTTATCAGAGTAAAGGTCCATGAGATGTGTTGAGCTCTGCTGAGCCCTAAGTCACAAAGTTTGCATTCTCATCATGCAAAAAAAAAAATAAAAAAGAGCCAGTCATTTACACTTCTGTCTTGGGGGAAGCAATACTTTCTATTATATAGAGAATTAATGGAAAACACAAACTACTAAGTGCCTTTGTGGTTAAGAAATCAAGTACAAAACCATCTAAAATATATGATTAGGAAAAAAAAGGAAGGAAGTGTTGAAGCAGGTCAGCAGCACTAGATTGCAATAATTATTGTCAGTTGTTCATTATGTATTAATTCACAGCTAAGTGGATTTTACAACTTTCTTTGCAGCACAGATACAGCTCTCTGCCAGTAAGGCTTTGAATCAGCCCACTCACACTTAACTGCAGTGTTTTCTGGATATATATAGAAATGAATTCATTGCAGCTGCCTTTGTTGGATCTAAGAGGAAAGGAGCTACTGAAAGGAGATCCCATCCGATGGCAGAGAGCTGCAAGTGCTGTCCCTGTGTCCCTGGAAAATGCAGCAGGGGGGAAAAGGCCTCAACATCAGTACTTTAATGCCTTCAGCACAATTTCCCCCACTTTTAAAATAAACCCATGGAGAGGAATTATCTGAATCAAGAACTGTTTTCCTCTATTGCATTTGAATGTGTTTGAGGTGTTTTTAATAAAAGCTGCACAACCTGTTTGCTGAACAGAGTTTCACACCTGTTGAACCTATAAATCAGCAAAAGCAGAGAAGTGGAAGTGGTGATTCCCATCTGGTTTGGGGCAAAATTGAGAGATGGGCTGAAAAGAGAGGCCCAAGGGGAAGGCTTGGCCTGGCACCAGTCCTGCAGACATCAGGAAAGTCCTGCAGCTGCTCCTTGGAGATTCAGTTTTGTGGGAAGGCAGTTTGGCATGACTTTGGCACATGTGACTTTAGGGAGTTCTGTGGGATCAAAGCCTTTGAGGACATAGGAAACAAAGCTGAAACAAAGCAGACTTCGTTAGTTCTGTTATTCAGAGCACAATTTATTTTATTTTTTATATATAACCATTAACTGATGGTGGTACTTTGTCTTTCCATTGAAGAGTAGAAATAGCTGAGCAATTTAGGAAAAAAAAGTAATTTCATGGAGTTCTTAGAAGGATTTAGTCTGTGATTTTGATTTGAAATGCATCTGTAAGGGACGAGAGAGAAGACCATTTGAAAAAGAGATCTCAGTGGATGTGCTGTCACCCACCATTCGTGCTCCTTGGCATCTCTTGTAGCACCCCCAAAGTCTGACAGCAGAAATGGTGCAGTACAGTCCTACAGTACTTTTCAAAGTACAGATGGGCCAATCACAGATGGCTGAATTGCATCCTGTGCAGCCTCTCGCTTCAACAAATATAGAATAATTTCTCTGACACTGCTGGGGTGTTTTTCAGATTTACATTGAACTAAATCATGCCATGAATTTTTGATTTTCTCTTCATCATCATCCATCCCAATTAGTGGATTTTCTTTCTGACACAATGCCAAATTGTGATATTCATCTTCATATCCTTTGCAAGATACATTTTATGCACCTGGAAGGGGTTATACAGTTCTCTATTTTATAAAGACACCTTTCTTTTAACAATTTCCTTGCCTAGCTAATAAAGTAGTCAGAGATTTGCTATGCCCATTTTATGTAAAAGGAACAAAAATATGGTTTCTAAGCAAAAAGTTTACAACCTACATAAAGCAAAGGGAAGAAACAACACCAGCACTGCTAATTAAAAATGTGCCAGCACAGGTCAGCAATATGTGCAGTCTTACAGTCAGTGCCTCAGACAAGAATTGTTGTGTATTTGTCTGGGTTTTTTGTAGGCATCATGTTAAAAGTTGAGTTTCAGAAGTCTCTGAACATGACTTTGCAGGTGTTTACAGAGAGTTTCAGACAGGTATGACAAGAAAAGCTGAAGATACTTGTTTCAAAATTTAGCGACTGGGTAATAAAGGCTGTCATTGTTAACAGAGAGAAGTCAGTGATGGCTCAGTCGAGGTGTGATCAGAAGTGAAATAGAAACTGTAAAGGGTCTCAAAACTGAGACTTACAGCTCATGTGCTGTGGGTAGGGACTGGGAGAGCAGTGGGAAAATGCAGGGAGTAGAGATAGCTCAGCTTGAGGGGCTGGGCTATCTTTGCAAAATTGTCTTTGCAGGAGCGTTTTGAAAGGATGTGAAGAGAAGATGGTGGACCAGAGGAAAGGGCATGAGAATAGGCAGGAGAAGTGATAAAACTACTACTTACCTCTGAGAATGGACTGGAAATGATGTTTTAAAGTATAATTTACTGACTTTGCACAATATTTAGGTGGAGAAAGCTTGAGACAGTCCTGGGAAAGGCTACAGCCCCACTAAAAGCGTACAGAAAAAGGGTGGGGGAAAACCTGCAGTGAAGGGGTTTGAACACTGGAGAGGAGCTCAGTTCTGCCTGTGGGGAACCTAAGCTGACCAGTTGGCATTTTTGAGGTGTATGAAATTTAGACAGAAATTTCAGTTTGATGAGAAGAAGTCAATGCATCCATCTTTCACATGTGTGTCTTGGAAACTGAGCTGAGTTTGTGTTTGTGGAGGACAAAAGGAGGCTGGGGACAGAGGACATCTCCCAGATTGCTGCAGAGAGCAGGAATGGGACCTGCGAGAAGACAGGCAGAAAAATGTGGGAAGCAGAAACCTGGGAGGACAAGATTCTTGAGAAAACTGCCCTGAAGGTAGCTGAGAGTTGGAGAATAGAGGAAGAGGGGCCGGCATCGGTGTTGGCTGGACACGCTCTGTTTGGAATGGTCTGTCTGCACTGGTGTGCAGAGAGTGGATGCTGAGCTGGGAAGGAAATTCTGGTGATGCTTTAGAACAGGACCCAAGGCACCAGAGAGGGAGAGTTGAGTGAGTTCCCAGACGATGGGGAGGTCACTGGGATTTATTGTAGAACTGTAGTAAGTAAAAAGAATGATTGCAACATTCTTAAAGTGAGAAGTCACAGCCATTCCTGATCTAGTGAGCTTTTATTCAACAGTTTTACAAATGTATTCTGATGGCAGGGACAATGCCATAGCTGTATAATTTGCCCAGACAACACCACTATAACAAAAGATACTTTTTTTTTTCTAATTTAGTAAAATATACCATGCTGTTTGAAAGTAAACTAATGGTGAGAGCAAGAGGAGAGAAAAGTGGGTGTCATTTTCATTTTCTAAACAAGCAGAATAATCATCTTTAGAATTCAACACAGAAGTTATTGACTTGTTCATTCTGAGATACCATAAAAGATACAGATATACAACAAACACAACTCCTACAAAAGCAACTAGGTGAAAAAGGCTCATGAAGATGTGGATAGCTGAATTTCCTCTGACAGAAAAGTGATTGGCAGATCAATAGCCAAAAAATCCAGCTCTTGAGAAATCTGTGAATATTCAGCTACAACTCTATTGCAGATCACAGTTCATTTCTGTGAGTCCTTCCATCCCTTACAGGAGCTAAAGAATGAATTCATTAATCTTTGTTGACCTATTGACCTCTACATTTATGCCCTAGAATACAGATTTACTTTTGAAAATCCCCAGTTACTGTGCATGCATACATATTCCATCGTGCTGTATATACAGTGTAACATATGGAGAATTGCTGTGAATCCTTTTCCTTTTAAAAGTGGGTAGAGAGGGTACTGAAAGGGGAAAACAATCAGTTCTTGTTCCAAAGCAGGTCAGCCCAGGAGCTGAGCAGCCAATTTGTCGGCTGTGAGACACTCTCAGATGTAAGGTTTCCCTCCATGACCCTGCCAAACCTCCTCTGCTCCCCACTCTCCTTGTGCCCTGATGTCAGGTCATATTCCACATCTCTCACCTAAAGGAAATCCCAAAAAAATGTCTTTTATTGGGCGTTTGCTGGCTGGCTCAGAGGTTGGTACAGGCTACCCTGGCGCTGAAGTTCCTCCCCACTGAACACTTAATTGCCAGGAGTTGTGTTCCCTGCACACTTGGAGCTGTGTCCTCCTCACCTCCACCCCTGTAGTGTCTTCAGGAAATCCTTTAGTCTGATATTTTGTGCTGCTGCCTTGTGACTGCTGGCTGTAAATACACCAGTGCCTCAGCTCCTGTCTCCTGGGTTTCCCACTCACCATTCCTCTGACACAGGAATATATATATAGACTTGTTTTCATGAAATGTGGGTGCTTGAGTTTTTTTTTTTTAATTACAGTTAAATTCTGTTACACAGTAAAAAGGCCTTGTAGGCTGAGTTAACATTTTCACTTTATAATTTTGACAGTGCAATATAGTACAATTGAATTAATCAATTTTTCCTGTTTCTATTGCAGAGATTTTGAGGGTCTCAGTTAAATCATCCTATTTGCAGACTGATTACTAGGGAGGGAATATATCATTCTGGTTTTAAATTATCTTTCTGGGAACAGATTTTAATCTTTCCTTCTTTTTTTTTCTATGGAGTCCTATGGATGTATCCAACTCCATGTTTTCAAAACGTTTTCTATTTTTGTCTGTTTAATGAAGCATGCCAAGCATTCCTCACTTTTTGTGTGTTAGAAATCTGTAGGAGTAATTTCTTTTCCTGCTATTTTTCAGAAAGAAGGATTAAGGATTTGCTTTACTTTTTCCAAAAAGCTCCAAAGAGTCTTTCATGCATGAGGAGCTGTTTCCTATGCTTGTCTAGCATTGAGCATGATGGGTTACTTAGAGAAACCAACTTCTCAGCAGTGCAGTGCTGGGATTTAGAAGTCTGGCAAAGGGTCAGATGTCTGAGGGACCGATCTGGAGGGACAGGCTGTGCTCAGAGCCTCTTCCTTTCTAACACAGCACAGCGATGTTTCATTGCTGCTTTCTAGGAGTTAAATGGTCTTTTTGCTGAGTTCCCCATGAGGATTCTGGCCATGAGATCTGGAGCACACAGGGCATTTTTCTGCCAGCTCAGCCCCAGCTCCTCGGTCCTCAGGAGCAAGCAAGAGGTCAAAGCCATTTCTGTGCCTGGGACCAGATGCTCTCTGCCCAGGGTGTGTGCAGTGCTTTGAATCAGGAGCATGAGCACCTGACATTAGGGCTTGGACTCTTTTACAAGAGCTATTGAACTAAAATTTGGATGATTTAATGCCTGACTTGGGGACACCAAAGTAGTTATCCTGCTGAAGGTCACATTCGATCACTCGAGTCGTGATGAATATGAGAGCATAAGACAGCTCAGGGGAAATCTTTATTTTTATGAGACAGTCCAGGATCCCACCACACTTGTGGAATATATAGGTAAAGGGGTGGTGCAGGGAATTGGTTCTTTTCCCCATGTCTTCTTTAGTGGAAAATAAAAAGGATCTATATACCGTATTTAAAAATCCAAGGTGTATTCAGCCTGGAGAACTGCAAACTCTGCTTTCTTTGGCACTGTGTGAAAAAGGGACAAGAAGGAAAGAGAAAAGGAAGGGAAGGCTTTAATGCCTGTGTGTGTCACTACTCAGACAAGTACTTTCCAGATTAGGTATCAAACCATCAACTACCACACTCAGCTGTGGTCTGCCCCTCTGTGTGCAGTTTTGATGGAACTTCCACATTTTCTCTGAAGAACTGCTTGTATAACAGGACACTTGCTTTCTTATCTCTCTTTCCACAGACTATTGCTATTCAGTGAAACCAACAACAGCAAAGGTCAGGATTTATGCAATAACATTAGGTGGGAGTGCAAAGGGGGAGGTGGAAAAGAAGCTGGAAGCCAACCATGAGCCATGGCCAGCTCTCTTCTTTCTCCTTGCCGTGTATCACTTGTCCATGAAGGAGCATGAACGTCCTCTGTGTGTGCCACCTCCATACACACTGCTGGGAACGTGTAATGTTCCTCTTAGGAACAACATTCCATTATTTTCTATCTCACAGTTGTCAGTAAATCATCTGTTAAATGAATCAGGCCTTGTGAACTTGTTCTGGCAAGATTGATTTTTGCATGATGTTTCTTTAGGAAATGAATTAAATCTTAGAAAGAAAAACGCGTGCACAGTGGCAGAGAGTGCTTTCACAGAGAGAGTATTTATGATGAATAGAAGGAAAATAGAGTACACATGCTTCAAAAAGCACATTCTTGTAATGATGCTCAGTACTAATATGATCAGAAGTAAAGATGGTAAGATCAGAAGCTTTCAATGCAGAAAGATTACTATTTCCTTTGAAAGCATTATTTACTGCAAAATCCTGAGATACTTTTAGATATACATTGAGTTCTTGCATTGTAATTTACCTTAGTCCTTTTTTTTTTTTTTGGCTTTCCACTGTATCCATCAAAATAATTGGGCTTTCAGGAGTGCTTTTTACAGACAGAGGCTAAGAATCCAAGCATAATTTTTTCTCTTTGCTGCCTGCCTTTACAACAGCTGAAGGAGGAAGATCCTCTTGCATCATTACTTGCATGGAGGCAGCTCTGTGAGTCTGTGAGCAGGAGGGAATGTGTGTCCCCTCCACTTGCTGGTACACAGGTACTTCAGTCCAGTCTCCTGTTGCTGTCAGGGAAGGCTTCAGGAAGGAAAAATAATTCCCAATGACTTCTCCAAGATTTTCTTAACATTAGACGTGCATTTCTATGATCAGTCATAGCAAGTGTAGTAGGGAATTATATTTGATCCTTAGCACTGAGACTCACATAGAACAGCCTGTGGTTATTAGCTCACAATGAAATGATGAGGCTTTGTTGCCTTTATGGGATGGCTGCTTTTCCTGACAGGGACAGGGATAGTAAATGGTGCACTGAAGTCCTGTCATCTGCAGATACTTCAATGTCCTACCAGTTGTGGCAAAATGAGGAAGGTACATTCCAGCTCTATAGGGAATTAAAAATAAAAAAAAATTTAAAGGTATGGAATGTGAAATTATATCCCTGCAACCCTCAGGAGCACCAAGGAAACAGTGAAATCTAAAAGACATAAGGCAACTTTTGGAGGAAGGCTAAATAATACATTCCAAAATTCTTTCAGTGTGTGACACCCAGAACTTTCAGCTACCCATGTAAATTCAGAACCTTGGAAAATCAGATGCAGGCCCCTACTCTAATCTGACTAATATGGTCTACATGTACTCAAATCTGGGATTTGAACTGGACATTCTGATAAATAAAAAATCTAGGCAAGATACTGTTTTCACTACAGGATGAGTTCCTGTAGGCAGCTCTGTGCAGCATTAGAGAAACCAGCACAGCCTCAGAGTTCCCAGCTTCAGAGCTGCCACTGGAAAGCTGCTGATGTTTGCATGGTGTACAGCTTCATCCTGCATTCCAAACCCTCAGTCCTCCAGGGTGCCTGGCTGGACCTTGTACAAAATTTTCTAATTGCAAACACTTTGAGAACATTGATCCACAGCCACTCTGATGAAATAATCACTCTGAAGAGCACTTCTGTGGCCTGGCAGGGAATGGGGCTGGAAGAACCAACCCAGATCTCCATTCTCCCTGCTGCTGCCGCCTCCCAGAACATTTATCTTCCCCATTCTTCCAGCAAGTACAATCCAGGAATTTAATTTTCTTCAGAATGACCGGATTTTAAATTAGATCCAGATTATTTTGACTTTGCCATGTCAGTGACCACCTCAGCCAAAAGCACCAAAATTGGTTTAAAATTGAGCCACTCCACCACTTTGCCAGGGGAGATTCAGGCAAGTTCCCAAGCTCAGGTTCTGTAGGGGAGGATAATCCATCCCCAGCTGGGGTACTGTCCACTGGGGAGTTTCCACAGTCCCTCTGCTCACACCACAGACAGAGCTGTCTGCCCAGAAGCCAAATCCTGCTGGTGAGGCACTTCCTTGTGCATCTAATGAGAAGTGCATGGTAATGCCTTTGTTAATGGGATGCACTTGAGCGTTGATGAACCATCCCAGACAGGAGCGTTTGCTCACATCCCCACTGCTCTTCTCTCCAGTTAATGGCACCGCTCTGGTGTACAAATGGCTCCAATAAAATCCTAGTCAGATCATAAATCCCTGCAAATTTGGTTCCCAATATTCAGGAGTGCTGTATTTCCTTGTTTCTGCTCTGCTGGGTTGCTCCCGAACGCTGGGCCAGTGCTGCACCTTGGTATTTCTGCATTTCTGCCTTTGCAAGGTGCAGCAGTGCATAGATTGCTCTGATTTCCTGTCAGGGGATCTTTGCAATCCACAGGAGAGCTATATTGTCTCATTTGCACTTTCTTATGAATTTCAATCAGGTTTCCCAACAATTTACTGGAGGAATTCCTGTGGGACAGCTTCAAATGCTCCAAGCCACATGCTGCCCGACAACTCCTCATTTTCTCTTCTAGGGTTGTCTCTGTTTTCTCATTTAAGAATAATTCACCACATGACAACATTTTACATTAATGAAGCCCTGGTGGTATCAGATGTGATGACATTCTGTAGGGAACAGAGAAAATAAGCACAGGGATAGACTCAGTATAAAGTAAAAATCAGCTGATGTGCAAAAAAAAGTTAATGAGGGGGAAAACCAGCTTCTGCTGGCATATGCTGACTCACAAGTATCTCTCTCTCCATCCTGCTCAAGCACAGGCAAATTGGATTTATCTGTCACTTTTCAAGGGTCCCTCAGGAAGAGAATAAGGATAGTGGGCTCCAGTAAAATTTAACTGAATCTACTCGATTGTTTCCACCTTTTTTCTGTTTGATAGAGCACCATGAACTCTTTCCAATCAATTCCTGAGTCCCTCTGCAGGTTTTAGGCAGTATGCAATATCCTGGCAGGGATTCTGGGAAGAATGTGGGGTGGGGTTTTTTTCCTGTGAGAAAGCAGCTCAGTCCCAGTGCTCAGTGTCACTCTGGAATTGTCCTGTGCTAGATCCACTCAGGCTGCACAGTAAGAGTCCTGCTTTTGTCTTTCTGTACAATATTGTGCAGTTCATTCCTTCATGTAGAGCAATGTGAGGGTGGAGAGCCCAAACATTACCTCCAAAACAAGCATATCCAGCACACACTAGCATTTGGATCTTGCTGTCCATAGAAATAATAGCTTTTCACACTAAAGCAAACAAAAAAACTCCAATGACCAACTGGGAGCTCCTTAATTTTAGATTTGAACAAACTTAAAGAGATGGAGTAGTGTCAGAAGAACAGAATTGTGTCAAAGTAGTTTTATCCTGTGAACCATTTTCATGTGTTTTAAAAGAACAGTAGCAAATAATAATTAATATCTCTTTTTACTATGACACTTTGCAAAAATTATCTACTGCCATTGGGGTTTTTGCTAATTCAGTTTAGGTCTATCTGTGATTGCACAAGGAACTGTAAAAATTAGAGGTCTCTTACAGATCATTTCATATATAGTAATATTTTCAAATTCCTTTTGAGAAGTGGTGCATGTGCTTATGCTTCAACATAGGCATTCTGTGAAACCACCCTGTGTTTTCATTTTTTACCCCTATATATAGGCTTTTCATTTTTATTCTTGGCTGTTGCTTTGCTGCTCCAATTGGATATAAATAGATCTGTCCATTTCTTCTTAAATACTGTCAAATTAATAATTTTACTTCCTGAATTTTCCTCTATCTAACTCAAGGCTATTTTCTTTATGGAAAGTAGCAGCTGCCCTTAACATCACCAGCTCAAGTTATTTCCAGCTACTGTAACTCAGAACATTTTTACTGAAGATCAGAATCTAAAGTTTCTTCTTCACAACCTCCTGGATGTGAAGTTCAGCAGGTTGTCTCTAACATTTTCAGCTGTGGCTTTGGAAGCTCTGTGGGAAACAATTCCATTTAAAGCCCAAATATACACACTATAGTTGCCTATACTCTTTGTCTAGAAACAGCTGTCCCACAAATCCTTCATTTTAACCACAGTGAGTTGTGTTTCTACTCTTAATTATTCTCCCAGCTTTGCTTATTTGTTACTCCCAATGCCTTAGAGTGCAATATCTGCTTAGCTGTCAGCAGCAAAGTCAAGTGTCTGTGAAAACCTCCCACGGGCTGTGAGCTGTGTGTTTACTTTAAACTCAGAGCAGTGGTCAGTTTTTCTAAGAACTCAGCCCTCTTGTAAAGACTGGCCAGTGCTGGACAAGCCATGGCTAAAGCCAGCTGGAGTCTCTTCTCTGAGATCTGCTGGGGACATCTCTTCAGAGTAGAGTGTGAAAAACAGAGAGGGAGGGAAGAAGGAAGGCAAGAAGGGAGATGATGACTCTGTAAAGCCTTTTTTTTATTCAGAGTGCTGCATGAACTGTTGGAAAAGTCCACTCAGTCAGACATTTTTATTTGCTGTCTTATTATTTGCTCTTTTTATTATTTTATTTGCTTATTTTTCATTTTTAATTGATGTAACTCTATTCCACCTTTCAGGTGTTATGACAGAATTGAATGAGGGTGTTAGAGTGAGCTGGCAAATGAATTTTGGGAGGCTAAGAACCATGGGAGATAACATTTTAAATAATACCTGACATGGCCAGGATGTCACAAGGGACATTACTCCCACCAGCTTCCTGCTTGGCTCTGAAAGTCCTCCACCATCATTAGAGTTTGGATGTATTTAAAATAAAACTCCAGGCTTCTTAATCACCTGGCAAGGATGAACTTTCCAGGGTTCCCACAATTACTGTGAGCACAAAAGGAAGTAGCAGTAAGTACTAGGAAAGCAGATGTACACTTTGCCTCCAGCACTAGCAAGGCAGCTTTGTAGCTCTCAATCTTCGTTCACACAGTTCTAGCTGAGCTTTGTGTTTTAAATGTGCAATTTTAAAGAAGCTTCAGATCAAAGCCTGTTTCATCTTCCCAGTAACTCAGCTGCTCCTGTAATCATCTCAAAGTCTGAGCTGCAGGATCTTGGCGTCTGCTGCTGTATATGTAAGACAAGGCAAAACAAGTGACAGAAGGATCAGAGGTGGTTACCAGCACAAGTGTCAACCCTGTGGAAGAGTAGCCAGTGAGTGCCAAAATGCAGTGAGACAAATATATCCACGTAGAGCTTTGTCATGAAGTGCTGGTGAGTGCAGGAGCAATTTTACATGTGAGCTGTTCATTGATTGGACCAGCAAGGCATCTTTGGAATGCACTGCCCTTCCTTGTAGCAACAGCAAACAATCCATTCCTTTCTACTTCATAAAATTATTGGCATAATACTTCATTTTTTATTGTTCTAAGAAGTTGCCTAAGGCCTCAGTGAAAAGAGCAAATTAGAGCATTACTCCTTCCAACCACGAACAGTGAAATATCTGTGAAGGCATTATCACCAGAGTTGCATTACCAAAATATCACACATAAACCACTTGGGAGTCATCTACAAGCCACACAGATGTGTGTATGTTTATGTGCATCTGTGTGGAGTTGGATTGGAAGTGGAAGGTTAGCACAGCCCTGAATTTATCTTGATGCTTACTTTCAAAGCAGTTCCTGCAGCAGCAGTGTTTAGAACTCTATTCTGCATTTCTGGAAGCAGACACACCCCTTTTTCCCAAAAGATGCTACAACTTTTTTTTAACTGCCTGTTTTAATATTCCACATCTGTGTGGACACAATTATAGCAGGGTGAAATAAGATGGTGACTTACCTACAAGAAAATGTAATGTTTATCAGAGAAAGCATGGTTAAAATTGCTGCATTTTCTTTTTCCAAAGCAGGCAAAATACAAAGATAATATAAAAATTAGTCCTTGGAACAAAAGATCTCCTGTCAACCTCCATGCTAAGGTGTTTATGTTTATGTCAAACTTTATAAGAAGTGTTGCCACATTGTTTTTGAATATGTTTTATCATATAATTTTGTTGAGTTAGTCTTCAAAAATACAAAAGTGAGAGTTTTTTTCCCTTCCGAATTGCTGAAATAATGCTGGTCCTTTTTCTAACTGGAGGAATATATCACTATTGGGCAACGTCACTTGGGTTTGTGCTACATCACATTTTAATCAAAACTAAATGGACTTGTCCTGCAGGCTCACAGGACAAATGACTGCATTGTTTGTTACCACTCACACGTGCTGCCAGCAGAGCTGGTTTGTGCCTGTGAGCCAGGCAGGGCTGCATCCCAATGATCCATCCCCCACCTCGTGTTGCTCAGGGAATAAAAAAGCATCTCAACCCATGGGCTCTCTTGCAAAGGTTTCTGTTTCTTATTCACTTTTTGTGGCTGGTCACCTCAACCACAACCCATTGATTCTGCAAATGCAGCACATTTGCATCCTTAAGCAGGTTATTAAAAAGTGGTGGCATGTCACTAAGTGAAGATTTAATTTGCATGGGAAGAACACTAACCTCAGTAACTAAATATGCAATTTTTTAAAGCTTCAACTTTTTCTTTTCTTTTTGTTATTTCTCTGCATTTGCAGTTTCTTTCCTTCTATAGTACAGAAACAGTTAAAGCTGTTTCACCTCTCAGAGGTGCATCCCTTTGGCATTCAGGGCTCCTCAATCTCTACCTAAAAGACTAGTTAGTATTATATAACAATATTAGGAGCTCAAAGAACCAGTCTATCCACAAGCAATTGGTAGGAATGTAGTATTATTTGTAAGAATTATGATTAGAATAAGAACAGTTGGAGTGAGAAGGCAACAGAGAGATGCCAGAGAGGTGACGGGAAAGTCAAATGACACAAAACCTTTTGTACACATTCTGTAAATCTGGTTACATACTTTGTTGGGAAGTAGTGTAACATATCACTGTAACTTGTTCCTGGAGAATATGGACTTCTTGTTTGCCACACAGTGCCAGAATATTCCAGCAGCAAGTGAGACACTAATAAAGTCCTGCAGGAATGTGCTTCCTAAGTATTAAGTTTTGTTTAGAATTCACTGCAGTAGGAGCTGTGAGGCTTGGGGTTTTTTATTTTGTTAGTGGATGGAGATTTTACAATATTGCTTTGCTAGGCTGGAGTAAAAATAGGATGTGATTCAGTATTGATTTAATCTTATGCATCTACAGGTAAGTTCAGTTTTAATGTTGATTTCTATCACCAAGTACTATTGAAAGTCCCTATCTGAAAGAGTGAAATTAAATATTATACTGCTAATTTTCACCACCAATGTATATAGATTAGTATCTCTAGAGCTACAAAAGTCCATAACAAAAGCAGACCCATAAAAGCCTGAGCCTTTACAGCATGCTAATGGCTTTCCATTAGGTCAGATTAATGTTTTCTGCTTGGTGAAAATAGGTATTTAGCAACAGTGCTTTCAGTTTGTGAGGAATACATAACTGCTGGACCAAGTGCTTCACCCTTGGGAATAAATCTGCACTTTAGGTGCTCGTTAATAAATCACTTCTGCAGGATAATTTGTCACATCAGCAGATGCAGATGTGAGGATGCTGCTGGGTGCAGCAGCTCTCATCTCCTCCCCCTGCCTTCTCACTGCTGAGCCTCAGAGGAGGGACAGGCTGTGCCCTGCTCCAGGTCCCACTGCCACCTCAGGTGCAGGGACTGTGCTCTGGGGCCAGGCTGAGCTGGCTGTCACCCAGCCTGCCTCTCCATCCCTGGCTGGAGCAGCAGCCATCCCACCCTGCTGCTCTCAGGGAAGCGTGGGCTGGGAGCAGATCAGAGCCATCAGCGGGAAGGGTCCAGGAATTAATGGTACAGGAGGATCTGGTATCAGATAGCTGCTAAAGCAGAACCTTGTGACATCAATAAAACAGCAAAGGTAAAGAACTGTGGGCTGTGTTCTCTTTAAAAGGTGTAGGAAATGAAGTGAAGCAGGGTCTCTGTCTCAGAGAAGATACACAGCAGTGAAAATGCCTGTTCACATGTGTTTGCACTTGGGTCTTTTCACAGCACCAGAGCTTTAAATGGTTGTTGATATTTGGCTGGACAGATTCGAGTTGTGAGAGAGGGGCTGTGGAGAGGTTCCTCCTTTGGTGATTCTCTTCAGCCTGGATGTTTAAATCAGTGCTTCAATGTCAATACCCATATTGTTTGCAACCCTGGGGTTCTCTCCTTATAGAGCTTCAAATAGCAAGAGACCCATTATCACATCCAGTCCTCCTACAGCCCTGTTCTTCCCATCTGAGAAATGTGACTTGAAACTTCTATTAATAGTGAAGAGGGACGTTTGCACTGCATTTTTCATGAAGAGGGTTCTTAAAAATGCTTTCTAACTTCTACTAATGTAAATTTAAATATAAGGATCTCAGATGAGGGGCTCCTCATAGCTATGCTTTCTAATTGTTTGATATATAACTAATGGGCCCTACCACCAGAAATAAAACATTGAGTGCTCAGGTTCCTGGGTGCCAGAGCACTGATTTTTTTTGTATGAAACTCCTGCCCTCTGAATGTCAATCCACTTTGAAGTGTCCCAAATGTGCTCCAAGCCAAACAAATTCAGAATGATTATATGCCTCTGATAATGTTCAAATGAAATAAATAAAAATGAAATGTAGTTCCATTGAGTAGAAAGGCAGGATATTTTTCACCAGGCATGGTAGCATTAAAATAAAATTTAATACAAGAAATGTAAAATAAAAAGATACTTCCTTATTTTAATGTGCAGGAGAAAGTCAGATTGAGGACATTAAATACTTGAATAGAAATTTAACTGAACTTTGCATTAAATTTTTGAAGACTTGTGCAGAAATTTATTATTCGCTCCATATTAATAGCAAAGTTGGCTTCTATTTGACTCACGAAACAGTATTTATTCTGGTGAAGAAAGACTGCAGTCCTAAGAGAGAACCTCCACATCATACTCACTGTGGAATCATCCTTAAGCAGCATACTTAAGGAATATCTCAGTTATTCACAGAAAAACTATCCAGAATGCAGAAAACTCCAGTTCTGGGCTTACTGTCAATCATGCCTCAGATCAAATTCCAAAGGAAATCTGCAGGGTTTGTGGTCAGCAAAAACAACAGCAATAAATTCACCCAGGGCTCTCTCTCAAATGCTGCCCTCAGAAAAAGCTGTTTCTTAACATGGCTGGAGCTACAGACATGGAAAAACTGTAACAGCTTCATTACAAATGGCATTCTACAGATTTTACCTGTTTGATTGGCTCAGTTATAGAGACAAGTTGTTTCAAGTCTGATTCACCATTAATTACTTCTGTTTACCATTAATTAATTACTTCTGTCCCACCTATGCTGTGCATTCAATCCTGGTTTGTATTGCAGTTTAAAAGCACAGATTCCAATTACCCCATCAATGCAGTTTACACCAAATAACTACTTTGTAGGATTTATTTTAGAGATTTATTGGCCCTGGGGAGTGCATCCTGCAGGGTGCTGAGGCTGGGAGAAGAGGTGAGTGTGCTCCTTGTTCCTGCCCTCCATACAGGCTGAGCTTGGGAGCAAATCCAGTGCCCCTCAAAGCATTTGGCTTACTTTGGCTTCCTGTGGTGTCTGGGGTTGCCTTTGTGTTTGGAAATACACAAATCTGAATCAGGAAAATGGCTCTAGAGGGTATTTTCTTTGTTATTATTTCTTTTTCCTGGGCCTTGACTGCCTGTGAAGCTCAGTGTACCTGTCCAGAAGGCACAGTGAGGGCTCAGGAAGGCACAGGAATGGATGTTTGGAGTCCAGAGTTCCAGCCTTGGCCTCCTAAAGGTGACATGTGCCACAATGATCATTTAATAAGTATCAGGTTTCCGCAGTAAAACAATATTACTCATTTCGTGGAATAGTGAATGCTCTTTTTTTTTTTTTTTATCCAACTTGGAAGATAAGATAGTGTACCATGAGTAAAATGTAATCTTAATTCAAGTGAGAAAATAAAGTGGTAAGCTTTTTCAGCAAGGTAAGCCACTTTACAATTAGTATTGTGTTGTCTTCCATTTGTTTTACATTGATGGGATTTTTTTGTTTTAGACCTGATTTTTCCTTACCTGGACTCAGCTTTAGAGGGATAGTGATCTTCATATCTTTATCTTTCATAGGAAAATTTATCAAACTCTTTCAGTGTTACAGAAAAAAAAATGGGGAAATCTTTCTTTTTCTCCACACTGAAATTTAGAAAAGGCTATCATTTCTATTTTTAACTTCAAAATTATTCCTGTCCCAAACTGAAGTGTGAGAGCAAACAAATCCTCAGAACAGCCATGACATATCAGCAAGTTCCTTGTCATTGGAGCAATGAGTTTAACTTGGGAGAGCTGTGAGACTCAATTGTTCTTCAATAAGGTGGAAGGAGGAATATTATAATATTATAATGTGCAGTGAGATGGAGAAGACTTATTGTGACTGTGAAGGATGTCTGCCTCTGTGGCATAAAATCTTGCTCTGTATTTCAAGAAATGTCATTTAAAATGTAGAATGAGTGCACAGTAGGAATAATAAAATTGCCTGAGCATGTGAATTTTAAGCACTAGACATGATACAGAAACTCGTGGCTAGTGCAGCTTTCTTCCTTGAAAATATTTGCTTCAGCTGAACATTAATCTCTTGGCAGAAATTTCTGGGAAAATTAGATACTTCTCAGTAAAATTTATAAGAAAATAAATGTTTTACCTAGATAACAAAATTGAATTGACAGCCTTCAGAGGTAGTAGAGTCTCACTTGCAGCAGAACTAGAGCAACATAACAATTTTTTCTGTATATAAATAAGTATATATATTTTCTATTACGGTGATAATAGCCTTATACTAAGCCAAATGTGGTTATAAATCATCCCTAGCATCTTTTTCGAGTAGCATGTCTAGGCAAGGATGTCCCTCCTCCCCATCTGTTTGACTGATATTTTTCTCTGAAATCCTCAAAGGTGAAAACATTTAAGTTAAATAGTCACATAGCTCTAATTGCCAACTGGTGTGGAGCTCTGCGTGGCCCTTCTTCCATCACCAATCATGTCAGCTTCCAAGGAAGCACTTGAGTACAACTTATAATTCATAATGACTAACATTTTCTTTTTATCTCGCATCCTTTTCCCTGACCTCTTTTTCCTTCAGAGCTCTTAATGAGGAGAACTTCACAACCATAAACACGATTTTTCTAATGGGCTCTCTGGGGAGAGGTTTTTCCCTGGTGCTCCTGACTCAGTGTGGTGCTTTGTTCTCTCCTAGCTTGCACGGACAAGGAGCTGAGGAATTTGGCTTCCAGGCTCAAGGACTGGTTCGGAGCCCTCCACGAGGATGCCAACCGCGTCATCAAACCCACCAGCTCGGAGACGGCGCAAGGCAGTAAGAGACCCCTCTGCCATTGAATTTTGGGTGTTGTAGGAGCTTCCCAGCCTGGGAGAGCTGGGCTGAGCACAGCTGGGGTGCTGCAGCATCCTGTCAGGCAGGTGCCAGGCAGTAAGCAGGTGCCTGAGACCCGACCCTGTAAATAAGTGCTGTTTGCTGAAGGAGCTGCAGTCCTGCTGTCCTCTCTCTCTGATCCAAACTGCTCCAGAAACTGGCAGGCAGAGACAGAGAGAGCTTCACAAGTTATTCGGGCAAAGAGCTGTCTGAAGGCCCTGGAAATCACCTCTGCTCTCAAGTAACTGAAACTGCTCAGGGACTTTTCTCAAGCGCTGGGGTTAATTAACGTGGTGCAGTTTGCGTCTGTACAGTTAAATTCCACCACCCTCCAATTCAACGTGGCTGCATCCAAATCATTTCTGGGAGTGGGACTCTGGTCTCTGCTTAACCACCAGTTTTATGGCCAAGCATTTTCTGACATGATGTCAGTGGTATACGATGAAAATATGGCATACAAGCATAGGGAACCTTCTGCCAATGTTGGAAAAACCTCACTTAGATTTTACTTTAAAATTTCCTGCTAACAGTTTATGTAAGGGAATGAATAATTAAATAAATAAATAAATATTCTATATCACAATGTATAATTAAAATTATTAGGATTAATAATTATTATTATTATTAATAATTATTATAATAATTAAATTATTAATGATAATTAAAACATCCCCATCTGAGCCATGGAGCTAGAAGAGTTAGATGGTTGAGAAAGCTAGAGCCCATTGTGTCCTAGGTATTTAATAACACCATCTTTGCCTCCTTTGATGCATTTTTTTTTAAGAAAGGAAGGAGATGAACAGTCTAGAGGACATTTACTCTCTGTGGGTTAAGCCAACATGACTGATTTTGATGTCATTTAGCCACCAGGGAGGGGAAGGATTCAGATAATAGCGTTAAAAGAGGTCATGCTCATCAGAGAGCAGATGCAAATTCACTTTCTGTAAGGACTCATTAATCCTTTTAAACAGTATGTCCCAAAACACATGGGCCCTTGGGCTGCAAAGTAGGATGCACAAGTTTAATCTGGGTGTGTGCCTCACTGTCACTTCACTGATTCTCTGGGATGAGCTGTCAAAGCTGAGGTCCAAACCCAGAATTTGAAGGGTCCAGTCAGCTGCTACTTTCATGGCTCCTTTCACCTGGTGTCCCTGTGGAGTGACACCACAGGGGCTTCAGGGGCACTGGAGCAGACCCAGCACATCAGGGTGGGCATTGTCTGTTGGTCCAGGTCTCTACAGCCCCTCTCTTTTGTGAGAGCTGGGGTAGGAATAGATTGCCTCTTCCTAAAGAGACAATATTCCACGGGCTGTATTGCTCAAAACTGTAGCCAAACCCAGTAATTTCATCACATATCTTAAACTCTGTGGGGATACAAGTCATGTTCAGTGTAAATTATCTTTTTTCATGTGTCCCTTATTTTGCACAGTATTTACAACAAAGTCAGTATCTTTAAAAGCATATGTCCTACTTATTTCTGAAACAGTGCTCCAAAAAAAGATATTCTCATGCAGAGGATCCGAACCACAGTGCAAAAAGCAACTGGATGTACAGCTAATCATGGCTTCCAGATGTGAATTCATTCCAAACCCCATGACAGAAAGCCTTAGAGGCTTTAAACTCTGTTTGAAGTCCTTTAGGCCCAGAATCGCAGGAAATCTCATTTTATCAGATTGTCAAAAGGATGTTTTCATGCAGATGATTCGTGACATCCTCATGATGACCTTGCCAGAGGCCAAATCCTAAAGGTGTTGAGTCTTTTTTTTTTTTTTTTTTAAGCAATTTCAGTGAGAAAAACATTACGGATAATTCTGCAGTGTTTGCTCTGATTCACAGAGGAGCTGTTATCTCTTTTTAGTTTAGTTTGATTCCTGGCAGCTTTTATTTGAAAGGCTGCCTGATGATTTTAAACACTTGATCTCAACAACGTTCATTTTTAGACTGTTGACTTAGTTTGGCGCATTTTCTTATTTTCTTCTATATCGATTAAAAAAAAAAAAAAATTTCATGAGTTTAGATGCCTAAGCCATTTTTGAATGCCACAAAACTTGGGCTTGTTTTTCTTTTTGAGGTTTTGCGACAGTATTCATGAATTAATCTGCATGTGCCAAATTCTGCAGCTCACATTCTCTCTGGTGGCACTGAAAATCCTCCCAGGGTGAGGACAGCAGTATTTGGCTCTCTCCAGCTTCAAACATTTGTAAAAATGAAAGACACCTTAAACAGGGCTCAGAATTCAAAGCAAAGTTCACATACCCAAGCTGAAGAAAAGGATGTCTGTGAGTGCTGGCAAACAGGACAGGCAGAGCACTGGAAACACGCTCTGATGTGCACATTGCCCTTTTCCATGGCTCACCCTGTGCTGCCTTCTTCACCACACACATCACTCCATTAAACTGAGCTGTTTGGTTGTGCCTGCAGAGTTTGAAAAGGCAGGAACATCCCCCAAGTAATCCATTTGGGATGTGCCCCCGTGGCAGTGAAAGGAGCAGATGGGGGAGATGCCACGGCTGCGGTGCCTCGGACACATCGGCTGCCCAGAGAAGGTTTTCCGGCAGAGATTTCTCTATGCTACATTAATTTTTCAAGATGTTAGTGTGAGTGTAAATAAGCATTTTGAGTGTATTATGTTCACCCCCAAGTGAAGGAAAAAAGTATGCTCCTTTTTGTTTTCTTTGTAACTCTCTTGAAAGGAAAAAGATGAGGGAGATCATTGTGTTCAGATTTCAAACCTTCCTTCCCTGAGCTCTCTGATCCCAGCAAAGCACCGTGGGCCAGGTACTTTGTCTTCTGAAGGCTTTGTGCAATTAAAATCTCCTCAATAAATGATGTAATAAACTCAGGGACATGCTTTGACATAGGGAAATAATAAAACTAATTAGGTAGCAAGATCAGATTCAAATTGCTCCTGAGCCTGTTGATAATTCATAACATCCCCATATTGTATCCAGAGAGTCTCCTTGGTTGGAGTGGGTGTTGTTTTTCTTTTACTAGAGATCTATGCAGTATAAAGGATTTTTTCTGGGGAACATTTCTTCTCCTCCTTCTTTTATTTTAAGCGATGGGGGAAATTAGGTTAATTATACCCCTGTTAATTTAATTGTAGTATACTTTAATAAAATAAAAATGGCTCATGTAAGTCAATTCTTGAAGGGGGAAAATAATTCTTTCATGCCAGAAGGTGTGTTTATTTTTAATAAGGATTTTTACCTAAAGACTATTTTAAATTTAATTCCATTTTAATTCAGGGGAGGTGGAGCATTTTATGTGTTAATGGGATGAGAGACTTTCACCTGTAGGTCACCAGCTTGATTTCCTTCCAGCTCTGTAGTGAATGGAAGTTGTCAGGATGCTGAACAGCTGTCAGTTGGCAAGAGGAACAAGATGGTCTTAGCCCAGGTGTCCAAGTGAGAGCAGCCACCACCTCAGCTGACATTAATTGGCAGCTCTGTTGGCAGCCTCTGCCAAGGAGACAAGAGGGAGGTGGAGCCTGCACCATTCTGCTTCCCACCAAAGGCACTGCAGGGCTGCACTAATGAACAGAAAGATGCAGAAAAGTTCTCACTGAGGTTGCTTATTCTGGGTCTGTAGTGCTGGAAATCTAGCCTGTTAACCAAGCACTGAATTCCTTACAGAATTATAGCATATGGTTTATTTCATCCAAAAATTGCATCATATTTATAGATAAGTATATCAAAAGACTCTAAAAAGAAGTTAATTCATTCAATATCACTTGGCCTCACCAGCCTGGTGGGAACACAGTGACCTCCTAGGGAAGGTGAGTGAGCTCCAAAAGCCATTTTCCATCAGCTGCCCTGGTTATGCCATGAGTCAGAGCCTGTTGGCAGGGGACATTTGGCTTTGACTCCTGGTGCTGGGTGCTGAGAGCATCCAGGATTGTTGGATTTGGGCTGCAGATGCAATGTTGCAAAATGTGATTTATGGGCAGTACCTTTTACAGGAGACAATATGAAGTGGAGCTGCTATTTACCTTCAGTGACATAGTGGGGGAAAATTAAAGAATTAACTTTCCACTGATAATAACCATCTAGCTGAGGACTTCCTGTCACACCCACCACTTCAGTATTTCAGGACTTCCAGACCACATTGTCTGATAATCCAGCACTATTTAGTAAACCAGACTCTTAATAAATCTAATCTGGAGCTCTGGTCACAACAGTGAAAGCTCCCCTGTTTATAAGAAATTATAACCAAAGCCTCTTCAACCAATGCAATTAGCTGTGTTCTCCAGTGACCTTTCCCAGGTGCATCTCCCATCCAAGCCCTGGTGGTGTCACAGAGCAGCTCTGCACTCACAGCAGTCACTGCTGGGGATTTGCTCAGACAGATCCCTGCTGAGAGCAGGTGGTGCATCCCCACTGTACACACAGGTGGAGATTTCCCAACATGGGGGACAACAAGACTCAGAAATAATCTACAGGCACTGTCAGGGGCAAGTTCATTCCAGGATCTCCTCCTCCCTGCTTTGATCCCTGCCAGTTAAAAGAGGACCTTTAGAGACCCATCAGGGCTGAGCAGCACATGCCATACTCAACTGATCATAAACACACCTTGCACTTACTCATCTTTTGCAGCAGTAAGTGCCACCAGGGCGTGTAAAGGCCATTGCCATAGAGAGCATCTGTGCAGAAAAAGAGCAGACATTGGAAATTAACTCTTTTTCTCCTGAAAACTGTTAAACTGGGATAGCTGGAGCTGATCCCAGCTCCACCATGCAGTTGGATGATCCACCCCTGCCTGTTTGACTACTTTTAACCTGCCTTGGGTTGGGGAATCTGGCACCAAACACCTGGACAGGGCAGGACTGGGTGCCCTGCTCCTGTTGCTCTATAAAGGCAAAGGTGAGGAATATTAAACCCTTTCACTTGACAAAAGATTGCACAATGACCAAATCCTGCTTGCCTTCTTCAGGTGACTTAAATAATTGAAGTCAGTATTTCTAATTGCTTCAGCAAGGCAAGCAGCTCCCCCCTACATCTCCTCACACAGCCTCGTTATTTTTCACTGTGCTCAAACATGATTAGATAATATTATGGGAGATAACAGCATAAAAATGTGATGAAATGTTCAGCATGATTTCTCTCTTCCCTGCCTGAGCTGCCTCTAGCACTGAGGAAATGGCATTACCTTCTTCCTTCCTTACAGAAACATGTATTATGAATGACACAAACCTTCCCATTAGTTAACCCTTCTGATTGTCCCTCTGTGTCACTGACAACCTTCAGCCACAGCTGCATACAAAAAGCACAGCTTCCAGCAGAAAAGCCCTGCTCTTCTTTGGATTAATGCCTGAAATAGCAAGCAGGGTGCAGAGCTTGGACAAACTGTCAGCACGATTCTAGCAACATCTCAGCTTTCACTTCAACAAAGCAGCATCCTGAAAGGGACACACACAGCAAATAAAGCTAAGCTTAACCTCTTTCAGTGAAAGTTGCAGCTGAAGGAAAAAGCTCATCAGGCTTCTCTACGTGGCCCAAAGCAGAGTGGGCAGTGCACAGGCAGGTTATTGCTCACAGCTGGAGCAGGGTGAGCACCAGAGGCCTGGGGTATCAGGAGCCCTGTGTCCCTGCAAATCCCCAAGCAATGGATTCATGTTCCTGAGTCCTGCGTTAAACCAATACCCTTTTTATCAGATTTATTATCTCTGTATTACAAATATACTTCCTTACATTGTAGATAACTTGGAATTTAGTCTAAGCATTGAAAAAATGCCATGACAGTGTGGATTTATAGTGCCCCATGCCACTGTTTTTCTGGAGGCTGCAGGATACTGGAACGTGTATCTCATATGCACAGTGGGTATCTATATGCATGACTTGGGCTTTCTGTGATAACCACTGCTTCTGCAGCAGTCTTTGAAGAATGTGGGGCATTAAAATGAATGATGGTGATGGTTTCCAAAGTGCTGGAAAAGCAGAATCCTGTATTGCTGCAGGAAGGAGTGGTGCTGGTACAGCATACCAGAGCATGGACAGCTCTGTGCAGCTCCAGCTGAAGCGGTGCCCTCCCTCAGAGTGGTGTGAGGAACAGAGACACTTCACCTCTTCTCTCCCCCTGCTTCCCCCAGACAGCTCACAGTCCAGATCAAAGCAGTTTGTTGTCACAAACCACAGACAGGCCTTTGAAAAGTGAAAAGCAAGGATGAGAGGTAGAAGGTGAGAGCACAGCAGGAAAGAATGTGATCAGGCAACTAGAAATGAGTCTGGGAAACAGGATTTAAATTGCATTCAGATTTTGTCTGGTTTGAAAATATGGTGGATGCAGCCTTTTCTCATCATATTTCAGTTTCCTGGAACCAGGCCAAGACACTTGGACTGAGGACAGAAGAAAAAAAAAAAAGCAAGAATTTTTTGAGTAGAGATAACTTTGAATTACAGAAACCAGTTCTGAATCTCAGCCCTCTACCCCACAGCTCCCACAGAGCATGAGTAGCGCTCTAGTCTGTAACTGTGCTTGGGCTTTAAGCTTTACACAATCAGTTCAGTCTTAGGATTTTGTTCTGCTTTGGGCAAGTCAGCTCAAGATTCAGAGTCCAGCCAAAAAAAAAACAAAAGCTGGCAAGGCTTCACCTTAGCAGTGATTCCTGTGCCGGGGGCACGCCGGGGTTCAGCTGGGGAATATTTGCCTGTCTTCTTACAGGATTTGACACCAGCATCCTACCAATCTGTAAGGATTCCTTAGGCTGGATGTTCAACAAACTTGACATGAACTACGACCTGCTGCTGGATCCCTCGGAGATCAGTGCCATTTATCTGGATAAGTACGAGCCGTGTGTCAAGCCACTCTTCAACTCCTGCGACTCCTTCAAAGACGGGAAGCTTTCCAACAACGAGTGGTGCTATTGCTTCCAGAAGCCAGGAGGTGAGAGTGCCATTTGTAATACAAACAGGAGCTGTTTTCTCTCCCTGTGTTTCAGGGCCTGCCTGTAGGGTTTGCTCGTTGGCAGGCAGATGTGTTAAAAAGCCCTTTTCCCCAGCATGAAGGGCATTCTGGAGCCATGTTTGTTGTCACAGGTGAACTGTATTAACATGCCTTGAGCATTAAAGCAAACAAAGTAGTAATTGTCACTGCACACAGTCTAGAAATAAGCCCTACTGCTGTCAGAAAGCTCAAGAATTTACTCTTGGATTAAAGCACAATTTAGCCAATTAGCAAGTCATAAATCAGAGAGCTGGCATGATGTCAGTTTGGTGAAAAGAGAGGTAGAATGGTTTAACAATTAAAATGGCCCCCAAACACTACTCTCAAGTACAGTGTTGCCATTTTGGTTTTGGTTGTTTTTTTGTTTTTTTTTTAATTAGTGGAGCTAATGACATAAATTTGTTATGTGGTACCATTCCAGCATATGGGCTTCTCTCAGTCCCAGGAGTACAGTAGCCTACATTTCATGTCAGCAGAGAAGCCAGTCATTACAGAGCCTGTCCCATACCATCTGGAAACTGATTCTTATACATTATATTTTAGGTCTTCCTTGCCAGAATGAAATGAATAGAATTCAAAAGCTAAGTAGAGGGAAGAGTCTGTTGGGTAAGTTCGATTACTTGCTATTCATTTGCTCAACTAATTAAAGCTTCGGTGATTATTGTAACTTTATATGCAGTAATGGTTTTTCAATTAGGCACTAATGTTTTGAGTTGGGAATATGCAGCACCAAGCGTAGGCCTGACACTATGAAATTAAACAAATAATGAGATAGCAACACAAAGAACAGGTTTCAGCGTGGCAATGGGTTCAGAACTAATTTACAGCTCTCCAGAAATGCAAAGCCTTGTCTGCACAGAGCTTAATATTGCCTTCATCACCTCACAGGTCAGAGTAAGTACTGGGAGGCTGCTTGGTACTCAAGGCACCCGTTTTTGAAGGGTGGCTGAAGGTGCATAGCCAATGCATTCATGTTCCATTCCAGTTATGGTACAATGTAGGCTTTCCTTGGGGTTCAATTTTGCCTAGTCCCTCTTTAAAATATTTCAGTATATTCTGCATATATGAAAACAGGAATTCATATCACCTCATTTTGGGCAGCCTGCAGGATGCTTCATGCTGTAAGATGTGGTCATTCCTGTCCCTCTCCCTTGTGCCTGAATTGATTCGTGACTTACATTGTTCTGATGGCTATCTAAAATTAGGTTAAATAAATCCCCATCTGGTGTTTTTCCAATTAATTGCTGAAAAATCATGTTGTTGAACTGAAAAAATTTCAGGTGACCAATTCTCTACCCTAAAATCACCCAGTGATGTGTAGCCTGGCATTTGTGTGCTGGTGTTTTACCAAAACTTGTGTCCCAGCACATTTGTGCACGCAGAGCCCAGCCCCTGCTGTGCAGCAGGACAGATGAAAGCCCCCATTTAGAGCAAGCCCTGCACTTGTCCCTTGAGAATGCCATTATGGAGAAGCTGTCAGGTTCCCACAGCAGCCCCAGCTGCAGCAGGGGCTGTGCACGTCAGCTCTGCTGCACTGCTGCTCAGTGCCTCCCACATTCCAGCCTGCTGCTCCTGCACACCCTGCAAACAGCTCAGCTCTGCCAAATCCTGCCATTCCCAGCTGCCACTACCATTTGGGCTCAAGGTTCAGGTGCCTTGTGAACAATCCCATCCTGGTTTTGTTGGTTTAAATAAAGAATAAACATTCCTAAAGGCTGCAGGGACTTTGGCTTAGATCCATCATCCTTTCATAGCAAGTTCACGTGAAGATTAAGATGTTTCAGAGGTACAGCTCCTGCTGTTCATAGGTGTGGGAGCAAAGGGAGGGTTGATCACTTGGGATATGTGTGCTCCATTCAGTAAATATTCTGCATATGTGTGCAAGTGAATGTTGTGGCAGAGGAAGTCACAGTGTTCTCTGTCTCATGGGTATCATGATTTTCAAAGCCACCTAAAAGAGTAAGAAGCCCAGTCCTTAATAGATAGCTTTGGCTATCCCATATTTATTTTATGCTTTGCTGTTATTTTCCGTGTGCAATAAATGTCATCTAGGTTGAAACATAAGTAGTTTATTCTGGTGTGTGGGAAGAATGATGCCTGGGTTGCAGGTAGTTCAACATGCAGGTGGTTGTAGCACGTCACTGGGATCTGATCACAGTAGCAGGAGTAAAATGACAAAGTAAAAGCAATAAGAATGGTCCCTTAGCACAAATAACTTCTAGTCAACTGTATTAATAAAACAAAAAAAATAGAAAAATAATGAAAGAAGTGAAGCTCAACAAATCAAGGTGTCAGGCACAGGTTGTTCCACAAGCTAGAAAATTATAATATAAAGAGGAACTCTTTGCTTCACCTACCCTGAAAGTCTTCCTGCATAATGACACCTGTCATGGAGATTTTAATTTGATATCAAAGCTATTTATACAGCAGAAAACATTGTCTTTTCTCTTCACTGACTGAAAAATCATTCAAATGGAAGCCCAAACATACACGTGACTTGCAGCAATGGTAAAGTTGGAAAAGAGAGATGAATATTTTCAGAGAAGCTAATTTTTAATTATTCTCTTTCCTCCTCTGACCCTGACATAGAGAGCACAGCACTTACAGTCTGGGCAGTAGCATGAATAATGTTTTTGTTAACTTGTATCCATTGATAAAAATGATGACTTTTGATATTTCCTTCTCTATATATTTTTCAAAACACATGACAGTTGCAACAAAGTACTTCAAAGCCATTGCCATTAGGTATGTTGAATTTGGAGGCTTTCAAATGAAGTCTAGCATCCCAGGAGACTGAATTAAAAAGTAAACAGCACTATTCATCTTTTCCTACCAGATTTATCTGGAGTACAATTAACTGCAGAGACTGTACTTTTAGAGCATACAACTGTGCAGCCTGATAATGCTTCTCCCACACCACTAAAGTAATAAATTTCTGCTCCCATCACTGTTTTCTCCTATATCAACCCTGTGGATTCAGCTAATATAATAGCTAATACCAGGAGCTGTGTGCTGGCTAGCACTTAATTCTGACAGGCTTTTACCTCTATCTTTAGCATATAATTATTCTCCTCCTGTTCTCTATGGAAGGGGGTA
The DNA here is from genome assembly GCA_013396995.1 of Dicaeum eximium. NCBI lineage: Eukaryota > Metazoa > Chordata > Aves > Passeriformes > Dicaeidae > Dicaeum > Dicaeum eximium. The sequence goes on along the minus strand of VWZP01009947.1, from coordinate 1,712,363 downwards.
TTATATAGATAAGGAAATGATGCAAAAAAAAATAAAGAGGTATAGGTCTGGGTCCATAAAGAGGATACAGATGCAACAGTGCTGTTCAAGTTTGTGTGGAATAACTAAACCCTTCCCAGGACAAAGGGAGATGGGGAGGCAGGATTCAGTAGCTTGGGGCAGTTTGTGGGGAGTGACTTACATTTTGTGGTGTCCAGGCTTGTGGGGAAGCACTGCCTGTGCAAGAACCTCTGGAGAGGAAAGCTCCAGATATTCCCTGATGCCAAACCCAGGAAATGATCTGTCCAGGTGCCATGCTGCAGGATAGCAGAGCTTGTAGCCAGCTTATTTCTAAGGAAGACAGGCTGATTTGTGTACAATTTACAGGGAGAATCATCACATTGTACAACATTTGTTCCCAGCAACTCTCTGTCCTCTCCAGATTATCACCTGCACCTGACACATTGGAGAGGACATGCTGTATCTTCCCTCTGATGGCTGGCAAATACTGGGACAAATACATTTATCTGTGCATTAGTATGCATAGATAAATATTTAAAGCTCCAGTGTTACATACAAATTGGCACGAATTTCCCACGCAGAAGGAAAAGTACCTTCCACTCTTCACTGTGACCCAAAGTGTGAATCTATTCCACACACAGTTATATTGGCAGTGAGCCTAGGCCATGATTTATTTTTAAATCTTTTAAAGCTTTTCTAGGTGGTGTGGAACATTTTCATGCCTTACAAGAAACAGTAAAACTATGCAAAAAAGGCCTGTTTCAAAGAAGGAAAAGGTTGCATTGCCCTAGGAAAAGAGAAAGCATGAGACAGTTTAAAATGCAGAAGCTGTTCTCTGCTCACCCTGTAATGCCCCTGAGATGCCCCTTTGATCCTTCCCTGGAGCCAGATGCTCAGCAGATATAAAAGGACAGCTCTAGTGACATGGGTACAACGATGCTGATTTACACCAGCTCCAAGTCAGCACCTGAGCACTTTTCCCAAGGTTGTGTATGGTTTGATAAACACCTGAAGTGCTTATCAGAGGCAGGACATGAGCATAAATATGAGAAAAATATCTTTGCTAATCAATATAGAAATGAAGTTTTGAACACTGAGTATTAACTTACAAAAGCTGGCAAGGCAAATGCATACATTTGTTATTAAAACTATTGTCTTATAAATAGTGAAAATGAATCTTTGATAGTTGCTAGCATGCTTGCATCTGTACATGAACATAATGGTGGTACCTATTAGCAAACCTGCTGTAAGATCCTGCTTTGACTTTATTTAAAACATTCTCACTCTTGGAAGTGGTCTCCAACTGATCTGATATATGAAGATTTCTGCAGATGTTCAAAGGTTTCTCATCTCCCAGACCTGTATTAGCAGCACTCAAACATTAGACAAGATCTAATGAGTTTGGATATTCAGATTCACTTTGTGTAGCTCTCTGTGTGCATGAGACTGACAGACTTCCATTTTTATGTCTTTTATATAGGAAATCTGGTGACATTTGGGCAGCACCTTCTCATTCATTTTTTCCTGTGAGAAATGTAGTGGAAGTGGCCCCTTTGACACATGTCTGTCTGAATAGATGCTACACATGGAACTAGTTAAAAAACTTTACTGAACCACCAGTAAATCACTGGTATCTTTGACAAAGGAGAAAAACACTTTCTCAAAAATTGTTTGAGACAAGAAATTTGGGGGCAAGGGTGTGTTTATGCCATGTTTCAAATTGAAGCAATTGACAAAGAAGGGGAAAATGAATGTACTGACCTCCAGTGGGAATAAAGCTAACTCATCTCGAAGGACAAGAGGGCTTTTCATATTGAAGTACATTTGCTGTATCTGCTGAAAATGGTGGGAACAATAACATAGGTTTCTCCTGAGAGTTTCCCTCTCTGCAGAAGCCAGAATGAACCACACTCTACAAGGCTGAAATATATTGGGTTTATTGTAAGACAAAACTTGGGCTTCAAATCCGAAGACTTACTGATTCAGATCCTGTTGTCCCTCTGTAAAGCCTGTGAATTATTTCTTCTTTTATACATGGGAACTCTCAGTAAGTCAGGGGATGTGCCTGAGATTAGTATGAATAGCAAGCAGATGGCAGATACCTTCCAGGGATAATTACAGTGTTGTGGAAAGACTCATGTGATAAACACTGAAGGAGTGCAAATGGAGGGAAATGCAGAACTAATGAAGTTGGGGTAATAATCCAGTTGGGAAGAAAAGTTTAAAACCAGGAGTTAAATGTGAAAAGGCTCTGTGGGAATATCAATCATTCAGGGGCAGACTGAACCTCTCTCTAGAACTGTGTGATACCCTCCTCTGTGTGCTGGATAGGAACAAACATTTATTCACTGTGACCAGGGTGTCTGGAAGGAGTTAACCAGAAATAATTTCTTCGCCCTTTCAGGCACCAAATAATCACATGTATTTCCTTGCCAACATTGTCAAGATCTTCATGTATAAAAGAGCTAAGTTCATAATACCCTCTGTGTGTGTTTACTCCTGCAGAGGATTGCATTACTGAGCACACCTTATATTTTATTCAGGTGCTTTCATCCCTCGGTGCAATGAAGAAGGTTATTACAAAGCCACGCAGTGCCATGGCAGCACGGGGCAGTGCTGGTGTGTTGATAAGTATGGGAATGAGATAGCTGGCTCCAGAAAGCAAGGCACAGTCAGCTGTGGTGAGTAATGATCTGCTTTCCTCAGACAGTGTGGGAATTAACACTGCTGTAAGGCCTGCCACTGCTGTACCACGAGTGTGATAACAAAAGGGAAAACACGAGTACCACGGTTCAAAGTGCTCCTCTGTTTTCCTGCTCACACTACAAAAGGGGCCCTCATGGGTCCTTTGGACAGCAGGGGTGCAGCACAAGTTAGCAGGCAATAACCACTGTTGAGATACTTTTGCTACCAGCCTGGAAAGTGCAGTTAGTGATATTAAAATTCAGGGTCTGGGGTTGCTCTGCATGGTCATTAAATATATAGTTCTGTATACTCTGGAATGTACATCTACTGGAGCTTCATGTATAATGCCTTTCCAGACAAGGGAAGGCCTAAATGTGTAGAATTGTATACATTAGCAAGCAAGGCCAATGAAATTGCTGACAGGACAGTATTATGCAGGTAAGTGAAATCACCAATTGGCTGTTGTGCCTAGACAAGGAAGATGCCATCTAGAATCCTTCAGAGTGCTTCAGGGATGGTTTTGAGTGCAGCTCTCATTTTTGAGAAGGAACAGAGACCTTGAAGGTCCAGGATGCCCAGAATAACATCACAGATCTTCAGTTCAATAGCTACATTTGCAGAGTGAGGTTTATGCACTCAAATAAAACCATTTTTTTGATTTTTTTAGCCTGGTTTACAGAGCCATGATGGAATGAAAGTATTTACAAAGGAATAATGATTTTCTGGCCTGCATGCACGTGATCTGGAACTTCCCAGTCAAGCCTCCAGGAGGAGGACAATGCATAAGGGGGCATTTTGTGCAAAGAAATTTTTCAGAGTCAATTGATAGGTATTTATCCCAGTTCAGAATGAAAATTGAAATTTTAAGGTTGTTTCATGAATAGCTGTACCAATTAATTTAAAAAATAACATTGCAAATGACAGTGGCTTGCATGACAAGGATAGTGATTAATGTGGAATTTGGTGTTCTGTGAGGAAATGACCTTTCCTGCTCACCTGTTTCAGAAGAAGAACAAGAAACCTCAGGGGATTTTGGCAGTGGTGGATCTGTTGTATTGTTGGATGATTTGGAAGAGGAACCTGAAGCAACAAAAAAAGACAAAGAAGGGAAACTGAAGATTCATGTAAGAGCAGCTAATGAAGACGATGAAGATGAAGATGATGATAAGGATGATGAAATTGGTTATATATGGTAGTGCCCATCATAATGAGGACTCATGTTTTGCACAATATTGCAACTCACATCATATCTCTGCAATTGTATCTGAGAGTACCTGGCACAAATATTCCCTCTCTACTGAGTTAAATTTTGTATAGTCAATTTAATTTGGATGACAACTTTTTTTCCAGCAAGGACTGTTTGGAATACAGCTTTTGTTCAGTTGTTTTGGGGGATTTTTGTTCTGTCCACAGAGGCAATGAGTTTAGTTTCAAAACCATTTTGTGTCTTAATCCTCACTTGCACCACTTATGAAATCCATCCTGTGAAAGAATCCTGGAAGGGGCCCAAACAAACAATACAAAGGCTTAGAAGCCCCTCTCGTGTCAGATAATTTGTGTCATAAATTGTTACCTGGATCATATCAGGAAAAGTTTTTTTCTTTCATGAAGGAAAAGTAGGTGCCTCATTTTCTAGCCCATATTTATAATGTCCCAGTGAAGAGTAAGTCTCTCTGAACAGTGGCTGCCCAGTACCAGGAGTTTCCTCCTGAAGAAAACCCACTGGCAGAACTTTCCCTTCCTTCCATTCTCTGAGAATGAGTCCAACAGGCTTAGTGCAGCTCACACTGAAGGCAGAACTCCCACCAGGGCACAGATAGCTCACTGACACTATTTGATAAAGGAACATGGCCTTCTGGATCTTGAGAGATGCTGCAGCTGCCATGGACCAAGCCCTAGAGGCAGCGAACAGAGTCCATCTGCCTTTCAGAGTGTGTAAGGGGAGACTATTTTGTGCATTTGTAGGATCATAACCACCCCCAGAGCTGTTCCTCAGCTTCTGTCTGAGCTGGTTTGCACTGGGAGCGTCTCTGACAACCCACAGGCAGCCCCAGCTTCCAGCTCACACCCCACAGAGCTGTCTGCTCTCCATTTAGCAGCCCTCCTTCCAAAGTTAGAACGCTGTCAAAGACACGAACCCTCAAAAGTAACTGTCACTTATTTCATGTAAAGATACCTGTTTGAAAAAGCAGCTTTAGGTGGTGGTATTTCAAAAGCAAAAAAGGGCTTTTCAAAACCCTTGGCTCAGTGGGATGCTGCACACTTGTAATACACACTGCTAAAAGAGAATAGCATTAAAATCCAATCTGTGATTCCCTCGATGACTCCCATATATTCAAAGCTCTTGTGTCAGAACATATTGACATTATTTGCAGTGTCCTTTCCCATGGCAGTTCTCAGTAATGTGCTGTGGTGACCTTTTATTATTTTTGCTGTTTTGTGAAGCAGTAAGAGGAACCTTAACCCCACTCTTGCATTAGGATGCAGGTGTAAGTATTTTAGCAGTGCCTGTGGTTGGCCAGTGAGTTATTTTGCGGATTGAAAAATGTATTTTTTATAAAAAAAAAAACTAATTAGATTTTTTTTTTCTGAGTTAATGGTGGATACAGAGGTGGAGACAGCATTGAGTCACAACATGGTTGACTACATAGTTATTTGAAAGCTGGAAAAAAGCACACAAGTTGGCAGAAGTCAGGTTTTTAGGTACATTGGCCTGGGGATGTTGGCTCTGAGCCATCTCCAAAGCCAGTGCCTGCCTGGCAGCCCTCTGGATAGGACCTCTGCTTTCAGACATGATCAGAAGTGGAATTCCTTTCAGGTACTATGTGCTGCAGGGGCTCTCCTGTTTTCTCCTCTTTTATTTCCTATTTATCCAGATCAATGACCTGAGAACAAAGAGCAAGCCTGCATAATCATTATTAATGCAGAAGGATGTGTAAAACCATGAGGAATTTGTTGTTTCACGCCCCTGCATCCTCCCAAAAATCTGCCATCACTGTCATTTGCAAAAGGCCTGCAATCTGCACTGCCTCAAATAAATCCCTTTGGTTTTTCCATAGCTTTAGGAAAAATATATTTAATAATCCTTTTCCATGAGCTGCACAGCACAGCACAGACACACACACACACACACACACACTTTTTCTGTTTGCCTTTCACAGAAATCCTGCCAACTTGCAGGAGGAGGAGGTAATCCAGCATTACTGTCTCCCTAAATATGATTTTGTGAGAAGCAATTGAACACCAGTCAGTAGGCTCCTTCTCAAACTTCCTGTCTAGTTTCCTCTGGTATTTCCTTAATTAACCCCACTCTCTCTGGGTCTGGCTCTGCTGTCCTGTGCAAGACCTGCCTGAGGCACGGAGCTGCCATTTCATTCTGACATGAATCTGAGCTCCACAAGCAGCAGGTCATGCTTCTCCTCCTGACTGGGCTCATTCTCCACACAGAGCTGGGGGGTTTTGGCAGTCCTGTGTCCCTCCACAGCAGCTTATCCTGGGCTATGCCTTACATCAAAGGTCACAGAGCAAATCCCTTCTCCTGCCCAGCACCTCCCCAGGGTAAAGCCTGGCAATCTAATCCTTGCAGGCAGTACCAGGTCTGAGGCTGCAGAGGGCTGTGTCACATATAAACATGCAAGGTGCTTAAATTAAAGCTGTTAAATAAGCCTTTGAAAGTGAATGTGAACATCTTTGAGTTTACATGTACAGACATGGCAGCACCACCCACTGGTGGTCTCCTGGCTGTCTTCTTCCACATGTGATGCTTCCAAATCAGGGCTGGAAGGGTTTCTATCTAATTGTAAAGCAGTTCCTGTCTCTCAGACTCACCAGCTCAGACATGGGCTGGGCCCCAGTGACACAGCTCCATGCCCAGCACAGCCTGGCAGGGAACAGGAGCCTTGGCTGGCTCGGGTGGCCTCTGGTAGCAGATCCCCCTGCACCCCGAAACACAAACACACAGCTGTCCTGAGCCTGCTGGCCTGGGTCCAGGCAGACCCCCTCTGCAGGTTCAGTCACCTGTTTGACTCGTGCAAGTGTTCTGTGACTCCAGCCAGCAGAAATGTGCCCCTGGATGGGCTGGGGTAGCTGGGGGACTGCAGGGCAGCAGTGCCCAGTCCCAGGGTCCCAGCCAGGCAGGAGCAGGGCACAGGGCACACAGCCTGGCGTGCTGGGAAGGGCAGATCAGACTCTGGATTGTTTGAGAGCAAGTTCCCAAATCCTGCAAAGCTGTTTAACAAAGCCCTTTTGTGATCCACTGGCATCCTCCTGTGGTGGGGGATCTGCAGCCTATATATACATATGTATATCTCTGTGTGACTGTGTATATACATTTATGCACAAATATGTGTGTGCATATGTATGTGTGTGTCCAGTTTGGGGAGATTCATTAAGAAAATCTTCTATTTCATAAAATAGTGATAAAGAAACCAGCAATTCTACCAAGAACCAGTGCTCTTCCAGATCAAGCCCCTTCCATTCTTCATGATTTGTAAAGGATTTAATTTGCTTCCAACTTAATTTAATTAAATTCCTTTCTTCTCCTTTTTTTTTTTTACAAAGCAAGACTTACTTCCCATATGAATCAAGTCATTGACCTTCCAAACATTTTCTCATTGTGAAAAATGGAATCTGAGTTGTCCCATCCTCTTAGAGACACAAACCAAATGGAATCAGAGTTGTCCCATTCTTTTAGAAACACAAACCAATTTTTAATCTCATTTTTTTTTCATATTACTGTCTATGAGATACTGTTAGGCATTGCTTTTTGTTTCTTTTAACTACTGTAGTTAAATCAAAATGTTGAGTTCAGATTTCAGCACAGCTGGGTTTTTTGGGTCATTACTGGCCTTTGCTGTGAACACAAAGAATCCTATTTATTTTCTTTGCCTTTTTTTAAGCTTTTGTGTACTATTATTTTTAACCATTTGGAGTGTTTATTTAATATTTATTCTACAGTTTATATTGAAAATGTAAAGTTTATATTTAAAACAACACTGTTTGTTAGTGAATGCTTCTCTTTGCCTCTCCAGCCTAGTCTGTTAGTCTCAGTGTACATTTCTGGCATGGGAATATTTTGATATTAGGAATTTTGTAGCCCTTTCTCCCTCAAGCAGCAGCTGATGTAGATCCCAGCTGCCCCAGACCAGCAGGTCGCTCGAGCTTCGCTCCCTCCGTTTGTTGGCTTCTCTCGCTGTCCCTCCCGTGTCCCATCCTTTCATCCACAGACTGCTTTGTACAGTTACTACACATCAAAAAGCCCTTTCTACAGTAGGTGGGTTTTGGTCTTTTTATACTTTTCTCAATGCTGTTGATGTCTGTTACTGTTCAATGTGTAGATCTGTAAGGAGAGATCCAAATATTCCGTGTTTCAGTTCGATGTCCCTACTGTAGATGGATGTAGACTATCATAGTAAGTAGAACTGCATAGTAAATTCTGGATGCTTTTTCCATAAGGACTTAAGTGGAATGTGAGCATTTTGCTACCTTTGGTTAACTGTAAATGCTTAACTATAGTCTGAAATAGTTGCATTTTTGTCTGTCTCAATAAATTTTAATTTGTCTGCGACTCCTTATTGCTTGTCCTGAATTTTATTAAACTTAGGGGATCAAAAATACTGCACTACCTTGAGTCAGCATTTAATCATACATGGAAATGGATGCTCCTTTACATTTGCTTCATAGCTTATACCTCTGTCCAATGCCAGCTGTAATCTGTGGAGTTAATGCAAGGTCTCCGGAAACCTCTATTTTAGAAGCAGAAATGCAACCAAACAGAATGGAATAACTGTACCAAAATCAGAACTTTTCAAATTATATTAACATTGATTTTTAAGGAAGTAGCAAGGGCAGAGGGGGAAGCTTTCATTTCTATTTTCTCTCCAGATTGCAAATTATCATGTTTTTCTGTCTGTTCTGGAGATATCCAGGGCAATTCCACAACCACAGCCACACTCTGCAGTGGCCATTATCTACATGATAAATGAAGGCAAAATTATATTAAATACAATTGGTGGGAAGCAATCCTCATTTAGAAATACCTGGGTTTGTGTCTCTATAATTAAATCAGAGCTCTTCTTTAATATTATTAACCAATTTAAACAGCCAGCATTATTGCAGTGCTAATTACAGAGTTAAAAATGTTATTTTATCACCTTTTTCCTGTATGTGGAATATTAAAAGTACCAGGTGAAAACAGAAACCTATTTTCAGGCATTTGCACAATTGTCATCTCATCAGGTATGCACTGATAATGTATCTGTCCACACACCATTGGCTGGGTCGGGCCATCAAGGGTCAGAACCTGCCTGAAATTTCAGTTCAATTGCCTGCATTTATTAGTTATTTTTACTGTGTGCACCACACATCACTTGCAGTACATCACCTTACCTGACTCTCAGAAGAACTGGGTTTTCCCTTTCCCAAACCACTCTGAGACTCTGAAGTGTCTGATCTTCTGTGCTGAAGTGTCTCAGCTGTTCCAGATGTCAGATGCTGTGTGTGGCACTGAGTGCTGGGGGCAAAGCAAAAGAAATCCAAAGCTTAAAGGTGTGTGAGCTGCAAATGAGGTTTGAGTTGTCAGCAAGGGTTGATGATTGGAGCTCTATTTTTATTTTTTTCTAATATTCCTTCAAGCTTTCAAATGGCAGGCACCTTGCAAGCTTTGTTTTGTATTACACATGCATAGCTATTCACACACACACCACTCCCTTCTAATTACAAATGTGTGTATAAACATATATATAATACATTCATGTGTGTATATATATATAATACATGCATCTTCAGACCCCTCTGGGAGTGGGATATCCATTGGAATTTTGGGATACCCACTTCTGGGAATTCCTTCTATGCCTCATATAAGTTTCAGCTTGTGTTTTATCACCCCTACTTTTCTATTCCCTCCTGTAACAACAGTGCTGGGCTTAATGCTGTACTTTGGTTTCATACATTAAAACACTCCTAGTAGATTATTATATCCCACCTGTCATATCCAGATAAGCTGCACTGATTTATATTTAGCTTTTCCATGACTCTGTCTGCCATTTTCAGAGGAAAATCTTGGACTTATTTCTATGAATTCCCTGCCAGGTGATACACCCTTTATACTGAAGAGTGTCTATGGCTGAAATGTTGCTCCAGCAATAGTAAAAGGTCATTTGGGGTTCAAGGTAAAATGTTGGCAGGGACAACTCTTACTGGAGAGCAGTGGAGTTCATCCATACCCAAATGTTGTACTCTGCATCCTCAGTAAAATCTGCCAGGCTGGGCAGCACTGGGGTGAGGGTCACACCTCTGCATGGAAAGGAGCACTCAGGACAAAAAGTTACCTTTGTACTACTTACCAAAAATGGCCCTTTTTTTCACTGTTTTCCAATATATACTTTCCTTGCCTTGCTAATATTACTTTGCAAATGAATATACTCTTGGTTTGTTCTGTGGAACCTCTAATGTGAGATGATGCATACAGTTACACACCTTCTCTGTCTCTCTTGCTCTCTTTTATATCTTCTCTTAGAAATTTTTCTTCTGAGCTCCCAGCAGCTATAAAACAGTAGCATTACAGCCTCCAGTGATGATTAGTTTCATTTTTCCTTAAATACTGACAGTCAAAGGGTGAGATATTAAAAAAGAAAAATTATGTCACAACAGCTTTGCACACTGTACAGCTTTTTTAATAGATCAAAAAGAGGCAAAGAGCTGTTAATAAGCTTTTGACTTTCTGAACTCCCATTTTTGGAATGAGATCAGCTCTTTTAGAGGGGGTGAGGAGGCAGAGTGAAGAGATTGTTTCATGTAATCTTGGAATGAGAAGGGAAACAGTGAAACCAGCAGCTTTAGGTAAACTGTGAATGAGGAGGATGGATCCCCTGAGCATGGACAGAGAAGTCCTACCCAGTTTTTCTAGGACTGAACCTAGTTTTTTCCAGTGGAGAATTCCCAGTGACTGGAGCAGTTCAGGATCAGCCCCTAAAAACCAGAAACTGCAGAGGCAGATTCCTGCTGCAGGCTGGGCAATATCCAGAAACTGCTTGAACTGAATCCCTGAAAACAAGGCTTAAAACACACAAACCACACAGTGACACTAGGGGAGGGCGGGAAGGCCAGAAGCAAATTCTGATGTTGCAGCAGTCTGTCAGCCCAGCAGAGAGGGAGAGGCATGTGGGGACTCTGATGTGGGCATTCAGTGGCTCTGCAGTCACCCTCCCAGCTCCAGCTGTGCAGGAAACCCTCTGACAGCAGGCTTGGAAAGAAATACAGTCTCTGGCAGCCACTGCTCTTGAGTACCAGCTTCTTCCACATATCACTATAAATTCCTGCAAGTCCACGCTAAAGGCTTGGGCAGAGACAGAGAGTTTGTAAAGAAAAATTAAAATGCAGGGTCTTTGCCAGGTAGTAACTGCCTTTTCTCATCTATAGTTACTCAATAAGAATCATTGCTGGAGCATGACTCTGCTTCCATTCCCAGCCAATACATTTGCAATCTGGCCCTTGAACATGGAAAAATCGACCCCAGAGCATATTGCTAAAGGAAAGGTCCATAAGCACATTGGTTTAAGCTTTGGAAACACATTACCTCTAAAATTATTTGGAGGGTTTTGAGAGACTTGCAGGTTTAACGCTGAGTTTTCTGTATTGAGTATCACAAATCTGGTTAATGCAAATATATTCCAGTAAGAGTCTCTGTAAGTAGAAGCCCTGACACAGTTTTGTTACACCACAGATGATGTATCCATTTATCACAACTGCAAAGAATTGACCCAAATAACTATTAGCCTAAAGTAAAATTAAATAAAGCAGAGACTGTAACAAGATACAGGTTTTCACAGTTTAATGTAGGCTATTGAAATACTTTGGGTTACAAGGGGCTGTTACAGAAGATCAATATCCCCATTGCTTTTGGTACAAGTCACGTAGGAACCCAACACCTGCAGTGAGCTTTGGTGGTTGTTAGAGACCCTAAAGCTGCAGCTCAGCCCTGCAGCCCTCCTAGTACAGCAGAAGGAGCTGGGAGGCACAGAAACAACAAACACATCTGCTGAACGCCTCCCTCGTCGTGTACAGCACCAGCCAGCTTGGAAAGGTGGGCACTGAGCAGTTACGCAGGAGGAATTACCACAGATTTGTTTTGGCAGGCAGGAGAGCCCAATTTGGCTCAGCTGGCTGTAGTGGTGGAGACAAACATCAGGTCGGTTGTTAAACTACCCAAAATAACTCCACTGTCCTCTCAGAGCAGGGCTGTCATCCCATCTGGTCTCCAGCCCAGTTTCCATCCTCTGTTGGAATCATTCTCTCCAACTGATTCTTCTGTAGGATTTGGGGTTTTTTTCCTTTTTTTAATTTTGTCCCCAAGCCTGTGTATTAATTAAGTCTCAACAAAGAGCTGTATCATTGTAGAACAGGATATCGGTTTGCTCATCTGTTTTACATAATTGATTAATTAATTACCTTGCTAATTGAGTCTCATGAAATCCTCTGCTGTAGTGGAACAAGGGTATGTCCCAAACCACTGTTTGTAGGGCTACACTAAAATCAGGGCATTTTGGCTGCTCAATCTGCCCCAGACTCTGGTGCACAGCATTAACCCAGCTGGGCTCCTGGGCACTTGTAGAGATGTAGAATTACTGGGTGAGCCCTGCTTTCGCCTGTACCCAAAATTCCAAACCTTCTGCCCATGTTTCCTTTCCACACCCCCTGCAGCAGCTCTCTGCAGGCTGCCACTCTTGCTTTGCTCCCTCAGCCCCCACTCACATTGCACCACGGGATGCAGCCCCACAGCCAAATTCAGTGACATTTTCTAGCACTTTTGGGGAAGGGTGAGTGCCAGCATGGCTGTAAAGAAAAGTGGCAAAGCAACTCTCCCCTCCACTACCTCAAAACTGCACCTTGAGCTCTTCTCAAAGGCACTGCCTTTGACATGCTGTGACCTACATCTTTTCTTGGGAGCCATCACAGCTGAAATAAGGCAGAACGTGATGGATTCTCTGCTATTAAATGGAAATGGACTTTCCATGGAAATAACCACTGACAATACTTTGCATTTTAATGTCATTTCTTTTCTTCTTATTACCCCTAGACACAGAGCATGATGTATTTTTACCATGATATTGTCTGCAAGCCAGCAGCAAGGTGGAGGTTGCAATCTTTGACTAAACAATGCTCCTGAGGGTGCTTTCCAAACGAGCTTCAGTCTTAGAGAGCAGCAAATACTTTGCTTCAAATCTGTCCACTAACAAAATTTTTATTCTAGTTCTAACCCACTTTCATTTAATGTGACATAAACACACAGCAACTGGGGCTGTTCAGCCTGGAGAAAAGAAGATTCTGGGGAGAGCTTAGAGTCTCTTCCAGTAACTAAAGGGGCTCCAAGAGAGCTGGAGAGGGACTTGGACAAGGGCCTGGAGTGACAGGAGAAGGGGGAATGGCTTCAAACTGAGAAAGGGCAAGATTGGATTAGGTATTGGAAAGAAATTCCTTCCTGTGAGGGTGGGGAGGCCCTGGCATGGGTTGCCCAGAGAAGCTGTGGCTGCCCCATCCCTGGAAGTGTTCAAGGTCAGGTTGGACAGGGCTTGGAGCAGCCTGGCATAGTGAAAAGTGTCCCTGCCCATGGCAGGGGGGGGAACTGGATGGTCTTTAAGGTCCCTTCCCACCCAAATCATTCTGTGCTTCACCAAACACTCAGGGATTTAGGGCACCCATGGGGTGCAGGTGAGCAGGAGCCTTCCTGCTGTGCTCTGGGCAATGACTGAACGATGTCCTGAGACAAAGAACCATGTTCTGAAACAGCACATGGAGGTCTGTCATCCCTCACCTTCATTTTCAAGAGTCAGCCTGGAGGCCAGGGTGTAAATCCATCAGCCCTCATCCATCCCAAATCTCTTCAGCCCATGCTCAGTGCTGATCTCTGGCTGCTTTGTACTCTCAGCAGCAGTGGCTGTGCTCATCCCTGATGCAGGCTGCATTCCCACTCAGGCTGAAGGGTCTTGGCATGGTCTGGTCTTGATGATCATTTAATCCCCAGGATCTGGAAAGGATTTAGGACCTGGAAACAGAGATGGGATAAAATCCTCCATGGTGGACAAAAAACTGCCTCAATACGTGCATCTGCAGAAGAAGCTGGGAACAGTGAATATTTATGTTTGAATAGCACAAGGATTCCTGAGATGGGGGGAGAGAAGAAAGTGCACTCAATCAAGAGACAAGAGTTAGCCTTCAAAAGCCCCTTCTAAATGGCTAAATCAAGAAGGAAATATGCCATCCCTTTTTTATAATCTGTCTGTATCAGTGTGAGAAAGGCTGAGGGCATCACTCCTGCCAGCATTATTTGTATGTTGGGGTGGAGGAAGGAAGTGGGCTGGTATCATGTCTTACTTCCACACTGCTGGTGAAGGTTTTGAGTAATGAATCCAGGAGCTAATCCATCGTGTTTGCCATTTCAAAGAGCCCTGATAACCTCATGTCTTCTTGTTTTCTTCTTAAGGCTTTTGCATATTTGCTATCACAAGTTTTCCCTGAAGAAGGATCACATTCCAGGCCTGAAATGCTCTGATTATTTACAGTTTGTCACACCGTAATTTATATTTATTGATTGTGGCTTTTATTTACATGTGTTCATTACTTTCTTATTTTAGTCATTTATCCTGTATGTCCCCACCCTGCTTTTTCAATTATTCCACATACTCACAGTTTATCAATTATATTGCCAAGATGCATTTAGAGAGAATAATTTGTTTCTAATGCATGATTTTTTGACAGCATGATTTGTTTTCATCCTTGCATTGAATCTTAAGATGACAGTGACTCTAGGGCAGAGAATACAAAGTTATGAAGCTTTTTCCTTTGAAGAGTTGTACTCACATATGCAACTTGCACGTTGCATTGGCAGCATTTGCTGACCTGGTCATCAGCTCCACATTGGTTCAGCTCTTGGTTTCCCTCCTCTCAGAGCAGTGTTAGAAAGTCTTAGAAATTTTAAGTATTAGAAATTTTTAGTGCTGCTGCCCCACCAAGCAGCGTTTTTGTGTCACTCTGGAGGCTGCTAAAGCCCCTGCAGTGGGCTGGCAGGGTTGCTGAGCCTTGCTGGCCCTGGCAGATCTCAGACATGGTGTTTGCTCCCTTTGGATCAATCTTTAGTGACAAGGATGACAGGCTCTGCCTGCCCATCACTGGGGATGGCTTGGAAATGGATCCTTTCTGTCAAAGTGCTGTCATGAAGAGCTTCTGTGCTCATGGGGGCCCTTAGTGCACTCAGAGCAGCCTCATTAGTCCCTTTGCTTATTAACAGCAGTGAGGGGTTTTTCCTGCTGTCTGGCTTTTGCTTTCAGAGCTTTGCAGGCTGGCAAGGCAGGAGGATTGGCTCCTCAGGGGTGAAAGCCAAAAAGCACAGACCCTGCCAGCACCCTGCAAGGAAGTCAGTGGTGTGCTTTCCTCTCTAGGACTTGCTACCTGCCTTTATCCACTGACCAAGGCAGCCTGGCCTCTGCTGCAATGGTGCCTCTCCAAAAAGCTGCAGCAGTGACAAACATGTTTGCTGGTGTTTGTTCTCTATCCCAGGGCCAGAGTTTGGCCAGCACAGGTGAGCTGGCACCCATGCCTGTGTAAGCCACCACAGCACTTGAACACAGCTATGGCACTGTGCAGCTCCTTGGGAGAGCTGAATGCAGGGGATGTGCTGGAAACGCTTTGGCAGAGTTGTTCCATCACTTTTGCCTTCTGTCCATGCTCATTAGCTGCCAGAGATGAGCCAGGCTGAGCTCTGGCTCTCTAGCACAAGGTCTCTTGTGGTTCCAGCATCTCCCAGGAAACAGCAATATTAAGCTTAAATTTACCATTCTGCAGCTCCAAGCAGTGACAACACTAATGTGACAACATGCTGCTGTTTTGGTCTCCATCCATGAGGAGGATGAGGGAAGAAGAAGGGACTGCTTTGGGTGAGAGGCTCATTCTCAGAGCCATGGCACATCAGGAAGGGAGCGAGGAGTCTGCTGGATGTGGCACAGCAGTGCCAGCTCAGCAGTGACTCAGGCCCAGAGAAAATCTCTTCACCCTGGTGTTCTGAGGCCCAACATTCAGCAGAAATTCCTCTGTGGTTTCAGTGCCACAGCCCCAGACCCATTTTCCTACATGGGTTCTGTCCTGAAGCACCCATAGTGCTTCAGGATGTTTTGCTCCCTTGATCCAATTTATTCTGCCCAGGTTGCAGGGGAGGATTTATGGTAACAAGGTCTAAAGCCACCGTGTCTGGCAGCTCATTGCTGAAAGCAAATCAGGCTCCTTCTCAGCAAAGCCCAGATAACTGGGCACTGCTGCACCAGTAACCAGACGTGTTGCACTCACCTCCAGGCTGATTTTTAAAAGAGCCACCTAGAAGAGCCCTGAAAGGGCTGGGGAGGAACACAGGAGGTGTGGAATGGTGAGACAATAGGTGTTCATCATTTCTGTCTGGGAGAGGTGAAGGTTGCTGAGTGGGTCTGGTGCCCTCACGGAAGTGGCTGAGAACATTTTCTGTAAAGGTCTGAAAGGTCAAATCTGCCCCCACTGTTTTCACATGTTCATGTTCCTCCTTTTCCTCCCTGCCTCTGCCTTGCTGCCTGCAAAGCCTTTCCCAAGTGTCTCCATCCCTGGAGCCGGCACAGACAGCTCCCAAAAATCCCTTGTCAGCCAAGAGACACAGGCTGAGCTGGACCTGCTGAGCATGCACCTCCAAAAGACACAGACCTGCCTTGCAAGATGCATTTCAAAACTAAAGCATTTTGTTTTTTCTAACCTGAATGCTGCATTCATGGCTTGTCAAACCCATTTTAGTGAGCAATTCATTTCTCAAGGTTGAAATTGTCTTTCAAAAAGTGTAGTTAAGTAAATATTTGGAGAAGATAAGAGGTAGTAAGAATACAACTCTGAAAATATTTATCTAGAGAAATCAAAGCTTTTCACACTGAATTCAATAAACTAGTTTTATAGGCTTCTGAATTTGGAGTTTGTTATATAAAATTGGGAGGCAGAAGCAAATTTTGTAGGATTTTATAGGAGTTTGTAACAGAGAGCATAATCACTTTTCAGAGAAAAAAAAACTGTAAATGTCTTACAGCTTCATATAATAAAATTCCAAATGGGACATCAAACGGGATGTTTAATTTCCAGATTGGGTACATTACAAAAAAGGTAATTTCAGTTAAAAGAAATGTATTCATTCTTTGTCCAGGGCTGTAAATCAGTGCAGGTCCACTGAAAGCATCTAATTTAAGGAGAGTGATATGGGTAGGACCTGACCTCTATTTTTTTGAATCAAAAGGAATCACAGGAGGTTCACTGTCATCCCACAGTGCTTATGAAAGACACTTTGAACCTTTGGCCTTTTTAGGGTTTGAGTAAAACAAGTATTTTTTAAAGGCAGAGCCACCACATGAGAGATGCCTACAGTTCCCAACAGTGGTGTGGGCTATGTCTGTGTGGGATTTGGGGGATGTCTCTGGGATGCAAACACAAGCCCCACCTTCCAGCATCCTTAGGACTCTCTCCCACCCTGTCTGCTTTCCTTGAAATTGGTGCAAACGCAGCTGAGAGCATTTCAGTTCTGGCAGGGAAAGAGGCAGGACCAGCTCCAGCCCCACACGTCCCAGGCTGGCACCGAGCAGGACAAAGGAGCTTCCTGGGCATGGGAGTGCTCAGGCTGTAAATTCACCTTTCATTTCTTCTTCAGCTCTGCAAAAAATTCCTTTTCCTCGTGCAAATCCTTGTGCAATTGGGGGTTTTGAGGGGGGCTATTCCCACCCCCCTCAACTTTCTGCACAGCACACTCCTGCTTTTCACCTTCAGTCTGACTTTGTAATCCATGGTTGGTTTCAAATCAGCCTTTCAGCATGGTAATGAATGGATTAACTTTCTGTTTCTGATGAGTAATAGGAAAAATGTTTCTGAATTATCAAAAAATAATTGGAATTAAAATTGTAAATGGTTTCTACAAGGGAAGTTTTTGTAATTACTTGAATCTGTGTGATGGAAGCTATTATAAATAACAAAAAAATGTGTTTACCTAATCACTAGGAAAGTGCACATTAGCCCTCTAATTAGAAGTCCCTCATGGCTCTACTACAAACTTTGGACACAAAATAATTTGTTTCATGCTTCCTTTAGCAGGCAAAGGAAACTCCATCAGTTCCGTTTGTGCATGCCCACCTCTGCAAAGGCGCCTGGAACTGAATTGACAAATTCCCACATATTTTTCTCAGCAGGTCCCTGTGACTTCCCAGAACCTCATCCTGGGAAGCCCAGACAAAGACTCCAAGAGCCAAATCAGTCTGTGCCATTCCAGTGCCAGGCCAGTACAGAGCTTGGGTACTGCTGGAGGGACGGGGGAAGGTTCTTGGCAGGTTCAGGCACAGCTGGGTGCAGAGGGATGGGATGGATTCAGAGGGATGGCATGGAGCAAAACCATGCACTCTGGGCACTCTGCTGTGGGCTTTTGCCCAGAATAAATGCCATTTTCTGTTCTCATGAGCTGGGTTGGGTTTCGCTCTAAGTTGTCTGGCCAATTGCTCTCGTGTCACAGAGTGGAGACTTCATTGCTGTCCTTCTAGACACACCTTCTCCTCTAGCACACCCCACCTGTTCTCCCAGAGAAATATGCATAACAAACAGTATCTGGTGATTAAGTCACACTAGAACAGGTGTTGTTTAATACATTTGACCCATTTTGTGAGTAGTGAACACAGATTTATCTTTGCCAAGCTACATAGCTGTTTGAACCTGCTGTGTTAAACTGAGCAGAAATGAAGATTTTCTTATGGTTGCAGAGATAAATTCATAATGTGAGTGTTGGGTTTTTTTCAAGATCCACTTTGTATGATGAAAATCCACCTAAATGACTGAAAACAGGAAACACTATTTAACAAGTGAAAACACCCTCCACCATTTAAGAATTTTATCCACTTAAGAATATCTCTTTCCTAGATACATTTGCCACATTATCAAATTCTGTAAAGGGAGTTCTGCTGCATTTCATAGAGAGCCTGGCAATTAAAGTTACTGCTCTGCTGTGATTGCCATCCTACCCCAGCACAAACATTGGCCTGCTTGGAGGCAACCAAACAGAAAAAAGTGCTAATACCCATTTCTTCAATATCACCCAGTGGGTAGGCAAACAGAGGAAGTCTGTGATTGAGGATGACTTCACTTTTCCAGGAATCAATTAAAATATTTATTGTTTTAAGATGAAAAGAGGGAAAATACATAGTTTTGGAAATTAAAGTTTTAGCTTTGTTTATCTAAGGCTCACAGGCTTATCAGCCCCCATGGTAATGCAGCTGCTTTCCTTATCTCCATTTCCTTCTTAACGTGCTCCCTACCTCACATGTCCATGCTGGGACACAGCTCCAGGCTCTTTCCCATGCTCCATGCAGAGCTATTTTGGATGTGGGAGCACAGTTAACTGCAGGATTGTCATCAGCACTGGGAAAACTGCTTGGATCTGCCCATACTGCACGAGGAAATGCAAAATCCCCTTCAGTAAAACAAGGAACAGCCCAGGAGATGCTGCTGCAGGCACATCCAAACCAGCACAAGAGGCTTTTCTGAGCAGGAGATGGCCCCACTACCCTGCACCATGAGTGATGTTCCTTCAGGAAGGTACAACAGCATCAGCCTGTAGTGAGAGCTTGCTGATATAGAACCTCCTTTTGCTGGGAATTGGTGTGGTTTTTAGAATGGTAAGATGAGGAATGGAATTACAGGACAGTTTGGGTTGGAAGGAACATTTTAGGGTCATTAGTCGAAAGCACCTGCAATGAGCAGGGATATCTCCAACAAGAACAGTTGCTCAGGGCCCCATCCAACCTGACCTTTAATCTTTGATTTCTTTGAAAATGTGCACACTGATACAAGTTGTAAGCCTGGATGGTAAATACCCAATTTTTGTTGTGTTTTACCAATGCTGCTGGTTGTGGGCAGTAACTGCATGTTAGTTCCCATGCAAAATACACTTTGCAAGTGTAGAAATATAGGTGCCCCAAATTACTGAAAATCTGAACAAGTTGCTCAGGCTCTTATCTCACCATAGGAGGCAAATACCGTGAAATCAATTTCTGTGCCCAATTTACTCCCAGTGACACCTGAACACATTTTAAAGGCTAATTTGTCATTTTGTCACATTATTTCAGGTCATGGGACCATCAAGTCAAAAACTCAGGTTTGACCCTCTGCTCCATAATCCAGAAATGGAAAGTCAAACACCCCTTTTTTTCCCCTCAGAAGTGAGGCCACAGTTATAAATAAAAGTAGATAGAGTGGGTAAATCACTCTTGGTTGTCTGTCATCTTAGGCCTACTCCATTGTAAGCAACTGTTTTATTATCCCACAGCCCATGATGGGAAAAGACCATTTCATGTCCAGGGAAAGCATGATGTGCCTCATGGCCAGTGGGTGATGGGAGGTGAACATGAACCCTCTGGGTAATTTATCCACCTCCTTGTTTACACAGAGCTGCAGCCTCAAACAGCAGCAGCAGCAGTAAATGGGTATGGGAGAGAGTGACAGGATGATATTTGGTGATATACTGAGCAATTTGGATGTAGGAAGCATAAAAAGAAAGGAGTAAGCTGGCACTAAATGCAGTCCCCATGAGACAAAATGATGGAGACAAAACAGTAAAATATATATATATACATAAACCAAATAAGCCCATGATACAAATGGAGGCAGAAAAGGGGGGCAGAACAGAGCAGCCCTTGGCCAGAGGATGTGGGGAGCAAAGAAAGATGAAGGGCACAAAAGATAAAGCAGGGGATGACCCCAAATAACCTTCACAAGTGTGGGCACTGAGCACCAGGGTGCTGGTTCTGGGGTGCTCACCTGTTTTCATCCTGCATGGGGGGAGGATGGAGAGGACTGAGTTCTGTGGAGCCAAAACACAGCACAGCCATTGCCCAGCTGCAGCCAGCTTTATTTATCTGCCCCAGAGGCAGCATTTGCACCATTCCACACCTGAAAGGCAGTTTTTATGTGCCAGTTTGGTCACTACCCTGAGCCCCTGTGCACAGTGCACTGGTGGTGAGGGCATGTGGGAAGCCCTTGCCTGAAACCCCATCCCAGAGCCCTGCTGTGACCCTTCCAGCCAGGACTTGTCCCTGCCAGGTCCTCTCACCCTCACAGGAGGTCACACATCAGCCAGTGGCAAACAGTGACCAGGATGCTCAGCAAGGAGAGCCCTGAACACTATTTTGTGTTCCAGCAAGGACTTTAAAAATCCATCGGTGCTTGTGAATCAGGTTTTATATCCAGATAAAGTTACACATATAAAATTGCTGTTATTCATCAGTGAACTCCTTTAATAATCAATTGCTAATTAAGTTCCACTGCCCTACTAGATCTAAAGCAAATCCCTTTCTGAGACACAGGAAGTGCAGCCAATAGCATTTATTGATTATGCTTGTCACAGGCACTGGAGAGGGAAAGGAGCCTTTTTTTCTTGCTCATTCAGAAGCTGTATGTCAGGAGGGTCTGGAAAACAGAACTCAGAATTACCAGAATAATTTGTTATTACCTAAGTCCTTTTGACTCTGGGTGTGGACACATTTTCTACAGGAATAAAAATACCAGGAAATATCTGGTACCTACCCTAACTAAGAGAGAGATGGAAATAAATCAGTGTAATAGTCATAAACACAGTAAGGCTAGCTCCTTTTCAATGGCTCCTGAATTTCTGCAGGAGCAGCTGCCCCAGTGAAATATATTGTATAATGGTGGCTTTTCCCAAAAGAGATTTGTGCCTAAAACCCTTGGTTTTGCAAGTTCTTCCAGTGTGGCTTTACCAAGCCTGACCAAGGTCTGCCTCAGCCTGCAGCCAAACCTAAGTGAACTTTCTGTTGAGACCTGCTCTGTTTCTCTGGGCTGCTCCTTGCTGTTTATATATTAAAACCATAAATTCCTTCACTAACAAGAAACAATGCTCCTTACCTATATTTTTTTGAAATTATAAATCTTGCTCTTAGAACAATTTAAAACTGACTTACAGTTGCTTTCTCACTGCTATCAATCAGAGATGCACTTCAATTCCACAGTGCTCAGGGGACCCAGTAGGTTCGAAAAAGCAAATAGGAAAATAGAATGAATATTTTATTTTTGTTATTCATTGCAATAGCCTGAAAGCAAACCATGAAATCTGCTAAAAGTAATAGGAACTGGCTGCCCTTTTAATATATCCTTTTTTAAGGTGTCTATTAGGAATCCAGAACACAGTTCAATATTCATTCCAGCAGCATGCCTCAAGATTTTTTTTATTTAAGCCCAAATTTCTTGTGTGTCAGAAAGACTTCATGCTCTTTCTTGCTGATATTTTACTGTGGTTCAAACCTCCTTTAATACTGCGTGAACATGGATGCGAGTGTGAGCATGTGAGAGAGGGAGCACCCACCCAAAACCTCACCTGTATCTCTCAGTGTTGTAACTTTGTGCCATTTTCTGTTGATCTGAGGCCACCTGACAAGCTAAAAAGTGCCCAGAAACTCTGGGCATAAACCACAGTTTTCAGCCAACATCTTATTTGTGACATTTTCCTGAACTGAGCCTTTTCCCCCCTCTATATATTTTCTTTCAAAAGCCCAGCTGTGCAAAACCATTACAACCATCACTTATGCCCCAGGCAAACTTTTTTTTTTCTTTTTTTTTTTTGGCTTCATTTCTACAGCAGAAGGTGATTACTGACAGAAGTTCTCTCATTCTTCCGGAAAATCAACAAATCAACCCAAGTTTCCCATTGCCTCTGGGCATGAGCTTCCCAGCTTGGGAGCCTGTCATCTGATAAGGACAGAAAGAAGAATCTGGTACTTAGAATATGGGAAGAACACCTGAGTCAGTGTTTAATCCTGTACTGCAAAGACAACATTTGATCATTGGCTCATGTAAAATCTCACATATCTCCTCCAGTTTTACAAGTGAAAAGAAAAATACACTCAGTGCCTTAGCTGGTTTTCAGTTTGTCTTTGTGGTAAATTATTTTTCTTTCATCAACCTAGAGAATAAGCTGCCTCATAATGTGATCATGTGGGATATCTCACCAGGATGGCTGTGTGGGTCAACAACAGGGAGACACTGAGATGTGGGGTAGCTGAGATAAATCAAGGCTTCTTTAAATTCTGATCAAAAAATGATAGACTGGGAAGAGATGTATCTTTAGTGCCAGGAACAGGTCCCAGCCAACTCCACCAAGAGTTGATGGGTGCTGAAAACATTTTCCTGAGGGTGTGGGAAGTCAGAACTCCTGAGAAAGCAAAATAAAAGTAATTAACTCAAACAGTCCCAGGATGGAACCTTCTCATTCTCAGGATGGAGCAGAGCTGAGGGGACCTTGGGGCCCAAACCCAGGCTGACACCTGAGCAGTGTCCCAAACAACAAGGGCAGAAATGCCTCCAGCCTTTCTCCCCATGGAGGGGACGCCCCATGTCCCCAGTGCTGGGGCAGAGGTCTCAAGGAGATTCCTGAGCTGAGAAGGGCTGCAGGTCCCTTCCCTGCCTCCAACCACTCCCATGGCCCTCACTCTGCCTACTCCAGGCAACCCAGATAAATAACACCAAAGCAGGAATGCCTCATTTCACCTGACACTGGGAAAAAAAGGCAAATTAGCTGACTTGAGCAACAATTAGGAAGCAGAACATTTCTCTGGGCACTGCTACAGAAGCTGATCATCCCTCAGAGCAAAAGCCATAATAGCTTTTGAATCATTATAAGCACTGCACATTCAAGCAACAGTGATTTGCACTGAAAATAATCTCAGGAAGGCAGGGAAAACAGCATTTATGTAAATAAACTAACCTCACTGTTTGGATACATTTGTATTGCACATGGGTGTTGTTTTTCCACATCTGAGGAACCTCATATCAGAGAAAGAAAACAAGAACAAAAAGGATTAAAGAGCTTCAATAATTTTAATATTTCACTTCCATTTTGTGGACACTATTTTCCACAATCTGATACTAGATGCAAATAGTGGCAGTCAAATTCAGTTCTGTGTTTACCAATGCAATTCCAGGTTGATATCCAAAAGCCACATTTACTGAAACCCAATGAAAACTGCATGTCAATCACAATGTCTGTATCAGAAGCAGAATGTTTTATAAAAACCTCTGAGAAATTGCCTCTCAGAAAAAAGGAGAAGGTGACTGAAGCTGTTACTCCTGGGAGACCCTGGGACTGTCCATAGCCACCTGTACTCCTGCAGCTGTTTAAAACAGTCTTTTATTTTAAAAGGAAGTAAAATAAGAGGGAACAAATTAAAAAAAAAAAAGCTACAGAGAAAAATATTACAGACATGCAGTTCTGCAGGGCAAAGAGCTCAGAGAGCTCATCTAACTGCACTTCTGCATTGTAAGACACCAACAAAACATGCAATTCCAGATTAAATTAATGCAGCCCAGTCTTAAAGTTTAATTGTTTATGTCAACCAGACAACTATTTTCAGTTGAACTGCTGTTCCCTAAGGGGTTTTTCTCCATTTCAGTTAAACTGTTCCAGCTTTGCCTACAGGAAGACTGCCTGGATTTAAAAATACCTTTGCTGGGAACAAACAAAACCATCCCATGATGCCAATTTTACCAACAAAAAGCTGGATTCCTCATGTGGTGCTCTGTGGGATCTCTCTTCTCTCACTGCTAGAAAAACAAGCCA
The DNA here is from genome assembly GCA_013396995.1 of Dicaeum eximium. NCBI lineage: Eukaryota > Metazoa > Chordata > Aves > Passeriformes > Dicaeidae > Dicaeum > Dicaeum eximium. The sequence goes on along the minus strand of VWZP01009947.1, from coordinate 1,688,023 downwards.
GCAATCTAGAGCTTTAGCAGTAAAGGTGGAAGCACACTCCATCTGGAGCTGTCCCTGCACTGCCCACCCAAGGTATCCAACCCCAGCAGGACATTTTTAGGCAGGTGAATTTATCAGGAGTGCACACCCCAAACATCTTCCTCGCCCATCTCACATCTCCAGCACGGCTCACCTCTGAGAGCTCTGGCACAAATTCAGGTGTCCACAGGCAAGCTTTGAATCATTTGTTTCAGAATGTCAAGAGCCCTTGATGGAGGTAGGAAAGCCCAGTGCCAGGCCAGGCCAAGTCCTCACACAGCTCTTGCTGAGCGTCCCTCACGTCCCTCAGGCCTCAGGGCTCTGCTGGGCCCAGGGCCTGCCGTGGAGGAACCTGCGGCCTTTGCTGCACACACTCTGCCAGCTCAAAGGCCACCAACACACTGAGCCCATGTGTCACTGCCATTTTATAAGTTTCTTAGATGGAAACTTGCTGGACATTTTTCCTTCCATGGGAAAGCTGACTTCTCTGCAGATTTCTGTAAAACAAACCTGTGTCTGTGTGTGGATTCAAGGACAACAGATACATTCCTTTGCCCGTCTCCTGATATAGGAGATGTAGTTTTCTCTTTCTAGCCAATGATGTAGAGGTTGTAATCTCTCTGACTTTGTAAGCATTAGAGAGTCTTGCTCTGAACATGGTGGAGGAAACATGTAACTCTGAACGTGGGCACCTTAGCCCTAAAACCTTCTGAATAATGGAGTCATTCTAATAAATCATATAAGCCCTCTGATACTGGAGTCAGGGAGCCTCATTCAGCACCCAATGCAGAACCCAGAGAAACAAACAGCTTTCCTGGCAATGATCATTTTAAAACAACACCCCATGCCCTGGGCTTCACCAGAGAGGGACCGTGACCCTTCAGTGCTTGGATGAAGCAAAAGTGCCCCAGCTCTGAAGAAGAGCCGTGGAGGTGGCCTCTCACTGTAAAGCATCTCCAGGAGGTGGCACAGGCTGGCCAAGATGTGCTTGTTGGAATGATTGGCAACATCACACAGGGAGGGTTTCAAAGGCCTCAGCAGTTTTGGGGAGAATAAAGCAATGCATCAGAAGTGAAAAAAATACCCAACAGAAGTAAAGGTGTGTTGGGCATTCCCCTCCTGTGCATGTCTCCCTTGAAGCACTGCAGACACTGGTAAGGTCAGAGCCCAAGCACATGGAGCCATGGAGCAGCATTCCTCTGCCTCCAGCCCTGCTTTGGGGTCTCTGAACCCAGCTTTGGCTCCTCTCTGAGCCAACTGCCTGAGAGCTTTTGCTGTGACACAGGACATGCAGTGACACCATCAGACCCAGCACCTCACCCAGCCTGGCCCTGCTGCACAGAGCTGTCAGAGGGCTCAGCAAGAGCCAGGAGACATCTCAGATGCCTTCAGCTGCCAAGGTGCTGCAAACCTGGACTCCTCTCATGCTATGGAAGCCACAAAACCCCATGTCAAAGTGGTATCACCACACACCACAAGGCTATTCTGACGTTTGCTGTCCAGACGGGGGTAGGGCACACACCACAGCTGTTGTGAAGGGTGGTGGAGAACCCTACAGATTCCTGCAGGTTCCTGCAGAGGACCAACACAAAAATGCAATTCAGCAGCCACAGCCATCCTCCAAGCCTGTCTAGAGTGCAGAGTGCTCTGCTCACAAGTGGGAGCAGGCTTGAAAAGCCACAACTGCAGTCAATGTGCTTCCACCCCACCAGGCCTGGGGCTCACTCTTGCCAGGTTATTGCTTTCTACGAAGCATTTTCTGTCAGATAGGGCTTGCAAACCTGAGACAACTCTATTTTATAAAGTAAATTGAGTTCTTGCCTAACTACATAATAAATATTAAAACATCATCATTGTAATTTTAGGCTGGGAATGTTTATGTAAAAACATTGTGCAGATGTGGTGAAAGGCTAATAAAGCGATGCTAATTATCTAATCAATCGTTCTTAACCTTTGTCTTAGATACTACATAGTGGTCATGCTAAGCTTAGATTCATTTTTCAGGGACTAAATAATGTTGTAATGATAGCTGTAATGTGTGGGTTCATTGGAAGCTTCTCTTTAGATGTAACATTGTCAGTTTACACCCAAATCTGTCTATAAGCCATCTGTTGCAGAAACCGGTCATTATCAATTTTATCAATCTGTTCCCAAATATTGCAGATGCCAGCCACTAGGAACCATCTGTTAGTGCAAAAAAAAAGTAACAATTCAATAAGCAGACTATTTGGGGAGGAGGTGGGGAAATATGCTGCAATACTTGGCACAAAAGGCAAATTTACTAATCGTTGCAGTTTTACTACTGACCTATAACTCCTCTTGGAGCGATGCCGAGCTCATTGATCAGCCATCAGTGGGAGGGAGACTTCCAGAAGACAGTAATAACCATCAGCAGTGATGGGAGAGGAGGACTGACACCTACTCCTGCTGTAACATATTGTCCAACAGTGTCCAGGCTGGTGCTGGCAGTGACTTTCCTGAAGTCACCAGTGCAATTGGAGCAGCTTGGACTGATTCCCTGTAGCTGTACTTTAACTAAGGACAGTCTGCATAAACAGGCTGAGATTTTATGTTCTCATGGGTTTGTTCAGTCTGAGAAATAAAGCAAATTCCATCTCTTTCTCAAATGCCCAGCCCTCACTGGGGTGCTCAGAATGGCTGGGATCCTCTGAATGTCCCAAAATCAAACCCCCTGAGCCCTCCTGTGACCTGACCAGACAAGCAGCTCCTGCCGAGACAAGGCTTCTTTACAAATCACTGGAAGAGTTCCCAAAGCTATGCTGGGAATCCAGCTAGGGTTGGGACTGTCAGTGCCCATGGGGGGGCTGGGACTGGTTCTTCTCAGAAGTGATAAGAGTATAAGAGATAAAAGCCATTTTTTGGTCAAAAACCTTTAAAATCCTTCATTTTATCATTTATACTTCTGTAAGCTTGCACATTAACCATCCAGCATAAACCCAGGTATTAACCATCATGATGATGGCCATTTAGCTATCACCAACTTGCTTGGGCCTTGTGTAGCCACCACCTCCACTGCATTTTCTTGTTCCTAAGATGCCTCTGCTGAGGCCTGCAAGTCCTGGGTGGAGAATCTTGAGAGCTGAAAAGTTTTGTGCAAAGAGAAGCACAGGCTGAAAAGTAAGAAAATCCAAGATACAGCAGACATGCTGACACTGAAGTGCTGGCCAGAGCCCGTCTCCCTTGCTAATAATTACATTTCCCCCTTGCTTGTCTTGTCCACAGAGCAGCCTGATCTGACAAGTACCCAGCAAATAAACATGTAATGCTGGAATAATAAAGCACAGAAGCCCAGTGTTAATGAACTACTCTTGCAGCAAGAGCAAAAAAAAACATGTTTTCAGACACAGCTTTCTCAAGAAAGAAAAATCCCAGTTTCATTTCAGTTTGTAGGAGGATGTACATTCAGACAGTGCTTCCATTTGCAGTTCCTAATGAGCACTTTTATTTGGGTCAGATGTATAATTGTTTAAGCAGTTATTCTCTGGGCAAGCTGCTTTGTCCATACAGTCAGCCTTGGGACTCTTTCACCTCAGCAATTTGGGTTAAATCCTTATCTGTGTCAATCCCATTTAGAAACAAAAAGACCAAGCCATTTCCTTCAGCCAGAATAGACAGTGCCTGCAAAACTAGCCTGCCAGCTAATCACCATCTCCAGGCCTTGCAGTTCCTTAAATATATTCTGCTGGGCATTCTGTATCACAAGATCACATAGAACTGTCCTTGCAGTGCTTCCAGTTCAGGAGAGCACCCATCATCTTACAGATCTAATGCTTCTTCTCATGCCCATATATTCATATGCACATGTAGGTGTATAAATATATATAAATGTCCAAAGTGGTTTTCCCGGAAAAAGGAGCATGGAGGTAGGCCAAGATAAACAGGGGAGGGAATTTTTAAGTTAGAGCTCCTACAGCCCTAAGTTCATTCATCAATGCTGTTGGGGAAAGAAGAAGTGCAAATATTTCTATGAGGATGCAAGTGCTGGAGTAGGCAGGCAGGAGGGAGTGGGAGAAGCTGATATTTGTAAAAATTTGATAGGAATTGATATAACTGAGCCCTTTGCTGGTAGAAGGAATTGGAAAAAATGAAAAGCTCAATATTCATATGCTGTGAGGCAAAAGCCAGACCTGTGTGGGATTATTACTAATGGATTTGGCTGTGCTTAGGGTTTTCAATTGGATGTTTATAATAAAAGGTAGCTAAAGTCTCTTACTCACAGCTGAACATCAGCATGCAGGCCTGCAAGGGTAACTGACCTTTTTGAATGTTAATTATCTTTAAAAGGCCTGTTTGCCCAGAATTGTCTGAACCAGCTGTAACTAGCCAACAGGATCACTGAGGAGAAATGATGGATGTCATGAAGAGTCATTTGATATCCATTAAAAGGGAGGAAAGTCATTAAAATATATTGGGCCCAGGGACCTTGTGAAACAAAGAAAAGGTAATTACTTTAGGCTCAGACTTACCTGCCTGGACTAATCAATAAAAAGACACTCTGAAAAGAAGAGAGGGAGTAGAAAGAACACATTTTGACATGTCTGTGAGGAACATCTGTCACCAGGGCAGAAGAAAAAGGTCAATGCCTGCCTGAGTGCTGCCCATCCAGCTGCGCCCAGTAAGGGGACAGGGGCTTCAGTGGGCAGCAAGGGCCAAAATATACCTTTTTAGGAGCATCACAGGTCAGAACAATTGTGTCAGCACACCCTTAGCCCAGCCCTGGTTTTGGGTGCTTTGTGACAGTGAGACCATCAGGAGATGCTCAGGTTGCATTAACTAAGCAGATGGAGGTCCCTAATTAGGTGCCCTCGTTCTGCTGTCACTGTCTATGGACATCAACTGCCCTCACAGGGGCTGAGCTGGGGGTAGCAGAGCATTTCTGAAGCTTAAATCACATCCTCAGTGGCTCAGCAGCTATGTGAAAGCAACCAAGCTGCTTTTTCAGTGTGGCAGTAAAGATTAACTTTGCAAAAATTCCCTGGGTTATGCATCATCTTCTGGGGCTCTCCATGGCCAGATGCTCAAGGCAGCAGGACTCAAGCCCTCACAAAAGTTTGCTGGCTTTTTAACACCCTGGTGGGCACCAAGCTCTTTGAAAAACCTGATCCCACCTAATCCCTTTTAAAATGTAACACCAATTTACTTCTCCACCAGGATATGTGCAAATTAACTCAGCTGTGAGCAGGAGGGCTTAGGCAGAGAATTGCCACGGGCACCTTGTACCCCAGAAGCGATGCTATCCTGCCTTCACTACCATCAGTGGGCATTGCAGCACACTTTTATCCAAAAGCAAAGTTGCTGACTTTATTCACCATGCAAATCACTCAGGTTTTTGCAAAACTAAATATCCTCCGAGCCACTTCACAGAACCCCATGTATCTTCCAAAATGAGACATGCTAAAAACCCACTAGTTGATTTTTGTATCATTACTCACTCTAATTAAAATCTTTGTCAAGGGAATCTATTGCCTTTTTTCTATTTTCTGCTCTGATGTTGCAGTACTTGACATTACACTGTGGTCTATAAAGACACAGAATATTAATGCCTCCCATTCTAGGAAAAATACATTGAGTCTGCTCTACTATTTTGACCTTTTCAGTACATTGTATTTTGATTAACTGGCCAGCTTCTTTTGCCCCACAGGTTTCCAAGGCTATAGGGGGACAAAGAGGTGGAAAAGCTACCAAATCACATTTCTAATCACTGGGAAGGTTAAAGGGGTGTGATCAAACACCACATCTCACAGACTGGCTCAGGCACAAATACATGCATGGAGAAGAATGCTGGAAACCAGAACCAAAACGCCCCAGCATCATCACAAATGCCTCTTCCATCTAGAAAATCTACATTTTTTTCTCTCTATAGCCTCTGCAGGCACTGTCTTTCCTGAGAGCCAATTAATTCAAGTCACAAATATCTGCCCTGAATTCTTGCAGGTAATTAGCACCACGGGTTATCAACAGGAAGCTGGTACCCACAGGCACTTCAGATAATTGTGTTTCAATATTGGCACATTTCTGCTTACCACAAAAGGTCACTTCAGTTTCTCTTCTCTGTTTTCTCCCTCTCTTTTACTAAATGAATGAAAAATCATTATCATTATTTTGAATGCTCTAAATGCTTGGCAAAAGCTTTGGGCATTACAGGACAGACATGAGCGACATGGGCACTTCAGGTGGTTGCAAAATTATTATTTTCTAATTCTCAGGTTCAGATATAACCTTCCCCAGCATACCAGTGAATGGAAAAAAACCCAAGTCTAGTTAAATACTCATGCTTCTGAATTAATTTCAAAGAAAAGCAATGGAAAGAATGCATAATTATAATGTAGCACAACTATTGGTCACTTTAACCAGCACCTGCAATTTAGGTAAAGCTGTATTTAGTACTGCACAAATTTGGAGAACTTTTTAGCTGTTAAAATAAATTTTAAAGCCTAACCATTCATTTAATTATATGATGAATAACTTCCATGGACTAAGTATTATACATGAAGGACTATGTAATTACTTTGTAAATATGGGATTATGTCTGTCCTTGAAACAAGAAAACAAATTAAATCAGCCTTGCAAAATTGTAGTCCCCACTCATAGTGAGTGAGTAATTCTATTGCAAAAATAAATTACAAATCATCTTCTTTACAGAATGGTCACGGTAAAAGGACAGCTGGGGTGGTTTTGTGGCAGGGCCATACAATTTCAACACAAGGCTGAATCAAGTGTTAAATTTCTGTAACAACAAAGCCTTCCCTGCAAGAAGACTTTGAGAGCAGGCAATAATTTTGTAGTTGCCTTGGACTGCTGAATAAACCGTGATTTGGAAAAGTCAGCAGTTGTGCCCTGTTAAGCAGAAGTTTTGAACCACAAGCATCACTGCTGGGAGGGAAGAGGGTAAGCCTGGCACCACAGCAAGTGAAAGCCAAATTTACCCTGCACAGGGGGGTCTGCACACACACCCTGTGACACTGGTCTGAGAGGCACCAACATCAATCAAACCAATCTTGCAAATTTGCTTTCTGAATTCCTGAAGACGTGGTCCCATGTGGAGTGCAGGAACAACAGGAGTGCTCTGAGTTGCTGTGAGTTACTCCCTTTCTATCACCACTGCATTATTGCACTTAGGAGTTTCTTTATCAAATCATTAAAGTTAATGAAATTTTATAGACACAGAACTGGTGGGTGGTATAACAGGGAACATTAAAATCATACTCTCATTTCAATCCCTCACAAAACCAGAAAGCCAACCACTTAACTACTAAAGACTGCAGAGAGCTTGAGTAAAGAGACATCGTGGCTCTTAATAAAAATGAAAAGGGGAAAAAAAGTGACAATATCTCAGCAAAATAAAGTGTAGCCACAGTGCAATTCCCAGTAGCCTTCAGGAAATCAATACCCACTTCATATGGCAGAAAAGTTTTCCTTTAACCTTTATTCAAGGTACAGCAGTACAATCAATCCTAGGTGAGGTGCCAGTGACCTTCCCCAGTGACTCAGACCCAGCCCCGGTGCAAAGCTGCCACCACCAGTGTCCTCAGGGCACACCACATCCGACAACAGAGCCCCTGAAAAAGGGTAAAAGCTTCTTGCCTACAGCCACCCAAGGCACCTACACTGCCTGCCTAAGAAATGAACAGACTATTCACACACAATGGATTTTTTTCTTCCTTTTTTCCCCCCTCAAACATACTATTCTAAGAGTCATGGGAAGTTTTATGCATGCTCTCCTCCCACTGTGAAAGGCAGTCAAATACTTTCTTCCTAAAGGACTGAAGCAAAATATCAGGACAGAAGGTCACCTTAGCTCACCTATTTTGAATAAAGATTGTTTTGTTAAACCAAATTATTTTTATTTTTAAAATTAAAAAATTGGGGCCATTGGGTCATTGCAGCTTTTATTCACAAAACATAAATGCTTCTCACTGCAGTAAACTGCCAAAGCACAGTGAACATCATTCCCAACCGGACTCATACCTAAAAGCTTCAGCAGGAATCCTCCAAAGAAATGCCATCTGCATCTCTTTGTGGTTCACACCTCTGCTGCACCCTGGATAAAAGAACAAGAAATTATTTGCTCCTCTAACATAAGGTTTCCAGTAGCCAATCCAGGGAACACTCCTCAGCTTAAATTCAGTTAAACCCTCTGCTGTCCAAGTGTGAGAGTCATTGTTTAAACGTTACTCTTCAAATTTCAACCTACTGATTTCAAACTTCAAAACCTCACACAGTTCATGATCTCCTACAACCCCTGAGGGTGTAACTCATGCACGACATGCACACCCACACAGGGTGTGAGCTCCCACATCTGCAGCCTCCTGTAAAAAGAGGAGTCAAACAACAAAACTCAGCTCTGGACCCCATCCCATCATGGATTTTTCCCATTTACAGAGAGGGTGCTGCTCTCTGTTCACAGAGACATGACAGGAGTGACACTGCATGGCAGCAATCTGTGTGTCCACGTGCCTGAGAGCTTCATTTTGGTTTGTTTTTTATCTGATAATGCAGCATATTTACTTCCACCTCCAGCCCTGAGCACCTTCAGGACACCGTTGCACCCATGTTCAGCAGCCTGCTGGGGATGCTCAGGTGACAGAGATGCGTGTCTGCACACTGTGACACGATTTTCTGTTACTCACACCTGGACAAGCAGGAGGGGTTTGGGTGTGCGTTTGATTTCCTTCTGCCTCCTGAAATGTGTCCAGATGGATGTGCTGGAGATGGTTGCCTTAGAAACCAGCAGAACTTATCGTGCCTGGCCAGGGCAGAGTCTCTTGTGCTGCCAGGAGCAGGGAAGACACAAGGCAGGTACAAATGTTCTCACTGGGAAGTGAAAGGTTTTTCTGCTCTGCACACAGCAGGAGCTCCAGGAGATGCAGCTCCAAATTGCTGCCAACCAGGGCCTGCCCATCCCAGGAGGAGCCTCGTGTCCCTCCAGGCAGAGGGGAGGTTGGGTCTTCACCAAGCAAACATTTCATTGTATTAAACAATTTTCCCTCTGTTCTCATGTGTCAATACAAACGACAAGTAACAGCTACAGATCACTATCTTGATGTCTATATGAAATTATCTACATATGCAAAGGCTACTGCTATGGTCATTTGTGTTTTAATTAGCAGCACAGTTCTCCTAATTTCAAGCTCTAGTAGAAACACACAAAAATCAATGATAAATGGGAAGAAGCTTCAGTGGGTCAAGGAGGATTATTTCTGCACTTTTAAAAATTGCACAAAAGAAGTAAACAAAAATGTTGGAAGCTATTTAAAGAAACCCATTTGACAATATCACCTTGAACAAGTTTAAAATTTACATATATTTATGCTGAAACTTTCACAGGATATTTGAAATCATTAATTATTTTTTGGGGGAGAGGGAGAGTGGGGCAGGAAGAGGTAAGAAAATATACAAATATTTGAAAGCCAACTTTATAATATATTTATGTCCTTTTCAAATGCAGTTTAAAGGTCTGCAGTCTGGGCAACCATTGCCTTCGGTGCCATTTTCGTCAGTTCAGCGCAGTATTCAAAATCCATTTAATGCCATGAAAAAGAGCAACCTTTTTCATGAATTCTGATTTATTTAATATTGAATCCAAGTCTAACATGGCACAGACGCAGCAAAAATTATGCTCAAAGCAACAACCAAACTTCCTTTCCACTTTGACAGGTGAACAAGCAGTTATTACATCTCTGCAGAGCCCCTTGCAGATTCTGTGTAGCTGAGTTTCCCTATTAAGAAATGCAATTTCACTTGGGTGCTGCAACAGCAAAACGTGGCATGTCGGGTCATGGCTAACAATGGAGATGCAAACGTGAACACAGATATAACTAACTTTCTCATTTTCCCAAGTGCAGCAGTAATAAAAATGGAAATCAAGCCCAAAGCTAGAGTTGTTGCCAAGCCCGGGCCAGCACTGAGTGATGCCAGTGGCCACAGCCCATGTGGGCACCGTGCCCACCCCTGCCCAAGCCCAGCCTGGCCCCCAGGAGCTGGGCAGTGGCAGGAGCTGAGCATCCTCCTTCCCGCACAGGGCACACAGAACCTTCCCAGCCAGGGGCACAAGCAGAGCACACCATTTTTAGGGGAGCAGCTTTTTCTGAGAACAAATGCAGCAGCTCTTTAGAATAATGAAATTCTTTTGGTTGGAAAAGAATTTTAAGACTAAGATCTTTCAAGACTACCAAGATCATAAAACCAGCTCTGCAAAGTCCAGCAGCTTCTAAACCCAAGATCAGCCAGTCCATGCAAGGGCAGCTCAGCAGCAACTCAAGGTGCAATGAATAAGCAGCTATGGGATGCCAAAGCTCAGCTTGTGACAAAGCTCCCTCCTCTGCAGGAGAAAACTTGTCCCATGATGAAGAGAAAAGGCTGATTGATTTATCTTGATATCCTGTGCTCTTTAATGAAACTACAGAATGAATACCAGCTAGGGTAGGGATATCAAATAAAGCAATGATTAGATCCATGAAACAAGCAACCAAATATATTGCACTGAGCTCCAAAATTAAGATGCCAACAACAGACAATTACTTATCCTGGCTTTTCTCTGTGTGTGAATTAAAGAGAGTTAACTTCACCAATGACATTAGTTACTTCAAATGGTGAGGATGACTGATGTCTCATAAGTAAATTCATTTTACATCTAATTATGAATGTGGTTTGCTAGTTTTGGACCAGGAAAAAGTCCCCTCTACCTTAGTGCACAAGGACAAATCCTCAGATGAAGCAGAGAGGCAAAGTCAGCTGTACCTCTGACCCAGAGTATTTGCATTGCATTTTTCCTGTACAGATACCATTAACATAGAAGGCTGGCAAAGGGATTCCAATACCAAAGCATAAAAAGGTCCCTGTGGTGGCTTGCAAATGTTTGTTTGCAATAGTTTGTACTGACAGCGTTTGTGCCAGCTCTGTATTTTCTCTCCTCGGTGCTCATGTAAATGTGGTTTAATCAACAGCCCTGCAGATGTGCTCCCCCAGCTCCTGCAGCCAGCCCAGGGCCAGCAGCCCCCAGAGCAGAGGCTGTGCCTGTGCCAGCACCCACCAGAGCACAGCTGTGCTCTGTGCCACAGTGGCACAGCTCCCACTTCCAGCTGAGCGACCAAACGGGCACCGCTGCATAACCCAAACTGCAGCAGAGCTGGGGACACTCACGTGGAGAAAAAGTCTGCATTTCTCAGGGAAAGGAGCGACTAAAAAGTGTTTGCTCTGCTCAGTTCCTCAGGGCAGAAAGAACAGTGATACATCCACAGGAGGGTTGCACCTACGGAGCAGTGCCTGGGGCCAGTCCTGCCTGTCCCACCTGGGCAGAGGTGCCTCACCCACACCTCCTGCATGTCCCACTGCCATGCTCAGCCTCCTGGCCTGAGCTCAACCCCCAGCAAAGCAGCTGTGACCTACTCAGGGCTGAGACTGGTGTTTAAAAATAAGAGCAGCTGTGGAAGGAAAGTACAGATTAAGTCACACTCACTGGACAAATTCAGGTCCTGAGGCTACAACATACTTAATGTGATAGGGGTGTGATTTGTGAAGCCTTTTCTCAAAAGACATTTTTCCTGCTGAGATCAAAGTCCCATGCTGGGCAGGGAAGGGAAGCAGTACAGCAACTGATGATTGTCTGCTCCCCTGCATCCCCTCCTGCAGAGGACACCAAGTTACAACTCCCATTTAAAAATGCTCATCTCACTTCCCTCTTCCACTAAAGGCAACTACAGACATTGTTCTTGCAACACTGCCATAAGCACACCCTGTTGCTGAGGGCATGGGGGAGGTAGAGCAAAATGCAGAAATATCTCAATAATAATATTGTTATAATGATTATGATGATGTTGATAATAATAATAATAGTAATTAAAAGGATGGTTGGAAAATAGTTGTTTGAGTTTGCACAGAGCCAGCTTGAAAAATAGGCAGAGGACTTGGAAGCAGACTGCTTCATTTTCTTTCCTCAAGGTTATATTCCTCTCTACTTTATCCACCACCATTGTAATTCTGACTCTAAACCTAATATATTTCCCACAGAAGCCCTATTCATTCTAAAACCTATGACTGCTGATTCAGGGAACTGTCATGTTTTTCCATGCCAGCATCAGTTCACACTGTACTAAAAAAAGCAAGATAAGGACTAAAAAATAAAAGGCAACATTGTGCTTTTACCCAAAAGAAAGCGGCAGCTTAGAGGGAGTTGACAGTCTTATTTTGCTGATCATCAGTCTCTGCAATAGGTTCTGTGACCAACTAATGAAATGCAGGCTGGAAGAACCACGATTTCATAAGAAATCTGACCTCTCTTACAGTGAAATGTAGAGATAAACATGAGGTGTAGCTGTATCTGTGCTGTACTGCCCAGGCTGAGCAGCCACACAAATGTGGGTGTTGGTGGAAAGAACACAATGGGTAACCCTACACTGCCCCAAGGACCATGGCAAACATTCCCATGAGCAATGTGCCATTTGCAGACCAGAAACAGGGGCTTATTATTTTCCTTCTAGCTTTGAAACAGATGCAGTCTTTATATCAGAAAGACTTTTATTTCCTTTTGGAGGTAGAGAACAAGATCCTCTCTGCCATTGCACAGCACACGTGGTACCACCAAAGGGAGAGCCTGGAGCCCCCCAGCTCCTGCCACGGAAGGATTGCTTCAAAGCACACAGCACTCCAGGCTACCTGCCCTGGGCTTCCCTCAAAGCCTTCCAAGAGGAGTTCAGTAAAAGTGCTGGGTGATTTTTGATCCTGGCATCTGTTCAGGAGTAAGTGATCTGATGCCACCAAACTCTGTCATTTTGCCATCCAGAATGGGGCAGTTGCATTCTCTGGTCCCACAGGCAGCCTCACCTGCCTCCTAACACTCCTGGTCACATTTTTCTTTAAAACAACACTGATTTAGCCAGTTTTCAAATATTCGTTTACACTGGCTCTTTTTCTCTTGGGTGTGCTCTTTCCATTCTTCTCTCCCCTGAACCTGCCATGTGTCACTGTGCCAAGAGAAACCATAATTAACACACAAATATTCAGAGGGCAACAGGCTGAACAACAAGATTTGCTGTTTGTACACATTTCCTTTTTCTAAGGTTATTTCTCTCATAATAGAAGTCTAGGCATTCTCTTTGAAGCTGTTTTAATTGGGGAAGAGCTAGCTCTCTCCAGCTGTTAAAACATTGATATTTGCCACTGTTGAGGTGCTTTTTGATTTGGTTTGTCTTTTTGCTGATACAATTTGCTAAGTGGCCAACCTCATCCTAATTTATTTATTGGCTCATCTCAAGCAACAGCTACAAGTTAATTACAGTTTGCTTTTTGCAACACAAAATCGTGCAGCAATTTTTTTTATCAAATCCTTGGATTACTTTGTTAATTGTGACCTGGATTAACCACAGAGAGTATTCCAATTTAGTAGACAATTTCCCTGGTTTATTTTTGCAGTCACAAGCCATGTTTTGCTGGCAAAAAGTAAGGCAAAACCATTTAGTGTGCTCTGGGAATGGCATTTAATTTCTGTACCAAGAGTTCTCCATTTAAATCTGCCACCATTTCTGCTATTAAAAGAAGCAGAGCAGCAACCTAGGCTTTTTGTAATAATTCATAACCTCTCAGCAACCAAGAGCATGTTACACAGAAACTGCTGCATGATCCATCTCCACCCCCCATGGACTCAACTTTTGTTGGCAGATTTGTCAATCATGTTTATAGGCTCCTTTCTGCTGTGCAGTCAGGAATTCTCATCCTATTTTGATTTGTGTCATAAAAATGTACCAGGACTGATATACACCCAAGGACTTTCTGTTGATTTGTTTCTGTCACACAAGCTATGTCTAATTTATTTATAACTTATCTCATTTTATTAGATCACTTTGTAATCATATTTAATTTAGATTTATTCCCGACAGTTCAGGCTGGCTCCAGGCATTTAATTAAATTTTGCCCTCTTAAGCCACTTAGTCAGTCTAGATTTTAAACATGATGTCGTTTTCCCTTGGACAGCGCTTTTCTATCCATAACCTTTGAACTGGTAATTTGTGCAGTTGCATCTTACATGACATTTTCAAGAACTCTCAGTGCTGTGAAGTGTGAGCACCTGTGAGGAGCCCAGGGAGAGGAAGCCCTGCACCATCCAGCCATGCTTTGATGGGCACTGGAACATTCAGACATTCTTTTTACTCCGCATTTTAACCTGAAATTGAAACCACCGACTCAAACATGGCAGAAGGGATGAGGCCAAAAGTAGAGATAATAAAGATAATAAACTGTGCTATTAAATTACAAATTTCATTTGGTTTTGAAGGTTCAAATTGTGAATTAAAATCTGGGTTTCTCAAAAATTCTAGTATAAAAGTATAAAAGTATAAAAGTATAAAAGTATAAAAGTATAAAAGTATAAAAGTATAAAAGTATAAAAGTATAAAAGTTGACTACTCCTAGAATGCAATTCAATTCAATATTTTAATTTGCTATTATTACCCTTTAGGAGATGGACCTGAAAGTGTTTAAAAAAAGAATAAAATATATAACTGAAAATTAAGATTGGAAAATAACCTTAACTACAATTTTCATTAACTACTTTGCTTTTCTTCCCTGATTTCTATTAATAAGCCAAAAACCGTTGCATGAACAGGATTCTTCATGGTTTCTTAAGAATTTTCCCTCTCTTGCTGATTTCTGGAATTGTCTCTCTCCTTCTGCTGGTACTGACAAATTACAGTATTTCAGAGAACACACTTTAAATTTTTCTTTGTCCTGCAATTTGCCTCACTTTTATTCCTCAGTCTTGAACAAAACCCTATGAGTTTCACTAATGCCTCCTCCTTGGTGCAAAATCCTCCCCTTTAATTTTCTCCTGCCGCTCTATAAAGTCTGATATCATTAAAATGCAGATTAAGACATAACTCCATAACAGCCACACACCTCTGTGAGCTTTATTGTGGTCTGGAGCTCCTAAAGCACTTGGACATCCTGGCTGCTGCGTTCTTGCCCATGCCCAGGGCAGAGCACACTGCAGAGACAGCTGGGCTAATCAGAATGCAAATTCAGTGATAAACTAGTCACTTAAATTCCACTAATATATCTTAATTTTTCACCTAGCAATATGATATATGGTGCCAATATAATTCAATCTTCTTACATTTTTCATGAGTTAAATAAATCACATCAAGATAGAGTCCTTCTAAGCACAGTATTTCACTCTGCCTGCAAATCTCCTTCACACGAGTGCAGAGGAAACTCCACATCCCCCTTTATTGGCACCAAGGAAGCGAAACCCAAGGAATGTGGATCCCAGGAACCAGCAGGTGATGGACACGGGCAGTCCCCCAGCTTAGCACTCTGTCTCTGTGAGTTACTATTTCAAAAAAGGCATGAGAAGAACCTGTCTCTAAGGAGCTTTCCTGCTGCTGCTCACGCTCAGGCACTGGGATAAGATTAATTATAACCTTTCTATAATTCTGGACTTTAATTATAACCTTTCTATAATTCTGGACTTTCTTTTTAAAGCAGAGCAATTGTTTCAACCCTTCCTCCCTCAGCCCAATGGATCCACAGCATCCACAGAAATTCCTGGACTATTTCAGCATCAACATCTTGCCTTCAGCACTGTTGGGCAGGAGCAGTGAATCCATAAGGGCATTCTTAGAACTGATTTCCAAAGGGTTAAAGAGGGCTCTGATTTTTTTGTCTGCCCCAACTCACAGCCTCACAAACCCAGGCCACCCAGGACTTCTCCGTGCTGCTGCTGCTGGGTTTCAGCACCTCAGGCTGCTTGAATGAAAGTATTGTAAAAATCTGGTTTTCTCCCCACATTTTCCATGGAAAAGAGCAAATGGCCAATTTCCATGAGCCAACATCCATTGTTATAAGCAAAGGTCATGGAATGAGCCTCTGGAGGCACAAGCAATCCTGCTACCAGAGCACTCACTTGTACATCTCAACCTTCACAGTGGTCACTATGGCTTAGGGAATTACAATTCTATAAGAATTTCCTTTAGCATTCCATATCAAAGTATTTTGGGATCATAAAAAATTTGAGATCAAGAAAAATGTATTTCATATCCTTGCTTTCCATTTTTCCCTCTCTAGCAAAGATCATTCTGCTACAGAGCACTTGCTCTCCTGCCTCTGGCAGAGCCGCTCTTTGTCGTCTTCCTTTCATCATTTATTTTCAAAGCTGCTCTATAAACTTCTTATCAATGCATTTCTAATAATCTTAACAGACTTTTATCAAGGAAAATTATAAGTTTCCACTGTCAAGAGGCCTTTCTCTGAGCCTCAAGTGCTGACATTTTTTTGACAATTTATCTAAAGTCAATTGTCTTCTATTGACTTTTTTCAGCTGCTTCCAGAATGACGACACTTTTTAGCTCTGACAGTTCATTTGGCTTTCTATGCTTTCTCTTTCTTTTGGTTTTCACCTACCATCCATAAATCTTAAAAAAAAAAGAAAAAAACAACCACTGTACTTTGCCAAAAATGTCTCACTTCAAATATGTTCCATTATTTTCTCTGATTCTGTTGCTCTCACTGCCATCAAAACCAGAAACAACAAAACATTTTTAAAAGCTACTGAGGTTCTTATTTGATAGCCAATTTAGGTATGCTTCCAATATTTCGGTTTGTTGGATTTGGAGTGTTACTTGCTCTCGTTTCCCTGTGGAATCACGAAGTGCTCATCCTGGAAGATGCTGGAGCTGACTCCTGGGCCACGTCTGCTTTGTACTTGGGAAGCCAGCAAGGGGTGGCTGTGTCCCTTGGGTATCCCCAGCCCCTTTATCCAATTCCTCAGCTTCCAGCTGGCCTGAGGTCTGACTGTGCTCTTTGCTGCCTGCTCATTACAATCTCCCCTCATGTTCAGCAGGGAAAGATGAAAGCATCATTTACAGCCTTTGCTGAACAGGAACCACATGACTATTTTCCTTCTGCAACAGACTTTTTTCTGCAATACAACTCCATTTTCCAACATGTTCCTTCATTCTTCATACACAAATTATTTGATTGAGCTTTACTTTATATTCTCTGCAATAAACCATCTAAGGATTTATTCCAACCTTATGTTGCTGCAATGTCATGTTAGGAAGCAAATTAAGTTTATTTTTATATCACTTTCTCACAAGACTGTCTGTTCAAACAGAGATCTTCTTCTTCTTCTTCTTCTTCTTCTTCTTCTTCTTCTTCTTCCTCTTCTTCTTCCTCTTCTTCTTCCTCTTCCTCTTCTTCTTCCTCTTCTTTTTCTTCTTCTTCTTCCTCTTCTTCTTCTTCTCCAGGTTTTTATTCTCTTTCCAGTTCCCATCACCTTTGACTTCCTTCCTTTCTTCTTTGCCTTTGCCTTCTGTTCATTGCAGACTAATGATGTTTTTCCTTCAGAACACTCTTGTAGCACCCCCACACCACAGTTCTGACTGTGACCACACCACATCAGAGCAGCTCAGCATTTCCAGATTCTCTGTATCACACCACCCATGAGCCCAGGAAATGCTTCAGAAGCCACTGCCCCAAACCAGAACTCAATTATGGCTCTGTGACCACTCACTGCTCCCCAGCCCAAGAAGAACGGGGTTTGATTGAGGGCCTGATGCCAAATAAGAGAAGAAAGAAACTTTTTAATTTACTAGATAATCTCTTCTACCTTTCCCAAACCTCTCTCACTGTCACATTTCCTTGGAAATTTCTGGCACACCTCAAATTCCTTGCAGCCGCCTGCCATGGATTTGTGCCTATTGATTGTAGCTGTATCCACACTGCTGAGAAATCCCTCTCCACTCCATAAAGGATTCTTTAGGTGTGACTTGCAGTTGCTAATTTTAAATTCATAGCTGTCACCATTGAAAGGCCTTCCTCAGCAACTTCTGCCATGTATGTTCTTAGCTATTACATCAAACCCTCCTCCACTACCTAAGAACAGAACAAATAAATTCTAATCACATGTACAAACATCCTTCCAATATTTGCTAAGCATTAAATCAACTCTTTATCTTTTCTCTTATTATTTCCCAGCATACTCTTAAAGCTCAAGAGAGCCAGAAAATGAGAGGAAATGTGCAGAGCATGCCAAAATAAAGCAGGAGGGGACTGCACGTTTTTGATTCAAGGGAGAAATCAGAGGCTTGAGTGATGGCTGACAGCAGACTGGATGAGGAGCCCAGCACCAGATTTGAACCTCATTAAAATCTGAAGTTTATAACTAGACCACAGCCTTGAGAAATATATTGGGTGAAAAGGTTTATTATTATCAAAGAAAATGTGTAGGAATTTTCAGTAAGATATGCATGGTAGGGAAGAGGCTGTCTTTTCTTCACATAGATCTGTTTGGCAGGTGCTGGCACAGCCTCTTTCTATTTTAAATCTCTCCTAAGCCTTCATCGTTATTTACTTATGCCACTGTCATAGCCTTAAAAATCAAGATCTGATTCAGGATGGAGTTTTTCTACACTTCTAAATTACTTAGAACCATGAGTCCCTTTTGCTTTTGACAGCAAAGGTGCTCCTAAGAACGCATGAAATCTTTAATCTGCCAGAATTAGAGGTGGCAGAGGAGCATGTCTGTAGTAGGTGGAAATCATTGCAGCAACAGTGGAAGCAAAGACACTCCTTCCCTCCCTCTCAGAGCCACATTCTCCTCAGTCAGAGGCAAAGTGCCTTTGCTTGCCCACAGCTCAGCTGAACACACCTCCAGGAGCAAAACTGAGGAGAGAACAAGAGGTGGTGGTCCTAAAGCCACTACAGGAGCAATAAAATGAGGCCTCTGTTTGACAGACTGGAAAGTCAGAGAGAAATGGGACCTCAGACATGCACAAAGCCAAACTAAATCCAAATGCTTTTTTCATTAAAAAAAGATCAAGAACCCCACACACAAACACAGTCTCAGCACTCAAGGTGCAGCTGCACACAGACATGCAGATACCCTTTTTTTACCAGCTCCAAATCTGAAAGTTGCGAGGAGAATGTATTCACTCTGGATTGCCAAATATATTGCTATAAATAGCATACAAAGCTGTGAAGAATATTTAATGCTACCAAGAGAATTCCTACATTTTTCCTGAACCATTGTTTGCAGCTTTTTCCTAACTGAGCCCACCAGCATTCTGCATTGCACGAGGATTAACACACCCATCATGTTTTCTGTGCTCCTGAAATCATTGTTTCTACAGTGCATTTGGAAAAGAAGTTCACATCAAATACATGTTCCCAGTGGCATAAAATGGAAATGAAGAGTGTGGAAAGGTGCCTGTGCTATGGTGGGCTATGGATGGGGGCAGAACCCAGAGTCCTGTCCTGGAGGGCACCTGCAATGCCACACATCTTGTCCAAAAGGTGCACTAGAGGACACATGGAGAGAAAAGGAGGATGCTGCAGGGCTAAGGGCAGAGAGAGGCAGAACCTCCCTCCTTTGTGAGGAGTGGCTGTCCCAAGTAGGCACTGCCCACAGGGACAGAGGAACCAGCAGCCTTTAAACTGCTCCATCCTCACCCACTCCAGGTGAATCTCCCTGCTCAGCTCTGTGGCACCAACAGGAGCTGGCCTCAATTCATAATTAGTGCCTTTCACAGGAGTCATGAACTGTGAGGGCAGAGAGAAGAAACCGGGCATTTGAAATGTCAATCAGCACACACCACATGGGATTCCTCTGACAATGTCCCCCACAAATGTTAGGGGCTCAAGACATCTACAAATTACAGGGAGCAAAGGACACCTAGAGCAAGAATGGCAAATTAAATCAAGTGAGTTTCAAAGGAGGAGTGGTTCTAAGGTACCTGATGGTGTAGGGAAAGAACAAGGAAAATAGTCCTGATGATTAGAATATGCTGCCAATATTTTTAATGAACTTTTGGTTGTTTAAATTCAGATTTTATATTTGCATATAACATACACAGAAGCAAGTGAGTCTTCTCTGGAAAGCTAAGCAGCCAAATCCTGCTAATTCCTGCTAATAACCAATATTGCATTACAACTTGCTGAAGCTAAAAAAATTAGTGACTAAACAAGCAAATAGACAAGCTGAAAAGCAGAGTATCACAAGCTGGTTTTTATGGAAGTTCAATGACTTGTAGCTGCTTGTGGAAAGCAGACATGTAATTTTCTACTCTGTCTCATCTGACAGTCAGAGAGGAGGAGGAGAGAGCCAGTAGCTCATATTGCCAGAACGGCTCCATCCTCCCCACCAGGGCAGCACCGTGGCACCTGCTGCAAACTGGTGAGCAGTGGGAGGGAGCAAGTCCTGGCAGGACAAGGAAAAATTTTAACAGGCTGCAAATTCAACACCATTTCTATAGGTCATGTTACACGGCCCAAGAGGGGCCTGTTAGATCAAGTGACACAAAGCCATTAAACATTATATTTCCCCAGTGCAATTGGAGTAATGAAACACCTAAAGTTAGATGAGTCTGTGCTACCCTTGCCTGGAAATATCAAAGCTGTTGCTGCTTGGCAGCTGTGCCTGGATTGAAGGGAGTGATATGTGTGAGCCAGCAGAGATACAGAGCCTGGGGCCAGGTGTGCAGCAGAAGGACAGAGCCCAAAGCACAGCAGAAGATAACCAAGTGCAAAAGGGGTTGTGAGGAGCTCCCACCAAGCGCCTGGAGGAGCTGAGCTTCCCAAAGTGCCCTTGTGGGAGAGCAGCACACTCCCAAGGTGCCATTCCACTGATGATCAGAAGTGATGGACAAACACACAGCCCTGAGCAGCAGCTGGAGTGAGGGATGGAGCAGATGCTGAGGCAGCAGCCCCTGTGCCACCACTGGCTGTGTCAGGGCAGGAGCTGTGCTCCCTGGGAGTGACAGGGTGCCACATCCCACCCGTGCTCCGGTGCTCACAGACCTCGGGCTCACTCCCAGGTTCATCCCTCTGCATTAAAAGGTTTCATTAGCACAGGCTGTGGGGTCACATGAGGAGTGTGAGAGGTGAATGTGCTGCAGGGAGCCGGAGCTGTGTGACAGTTCTGGGGGTACACGGGCACAGGGGCTTCCCAGACACTCAGATGTTCCCACCCTGGAAGACAAAGCAAAAGTGAAAAGTTGGCCATAAAATGAGTTGGCCAGGTCTGATGGGCCCTGAGTAGCCCAGAGTAGTGAGTGGTGTCCTTGCCCATGGGAGGGGACAGGGCTTGGAGCTGGTTGATCTCTAATGTTCCTTCCAGCCCAAGCCATTCCATGATTCTGAAATCCATGGAGTTAAGTGGTGACAAGGAAATGCAAACAAAGGCCAAATGTGCCCAAAGCTGAGAAGCAGCCTCAGCAGCTGTTTTCCAGCTTCACAGCCATGAAACAGCAGCATCAACACCCAGGAGAAAGTTTCCAAAAAGACCATTTTTCTCAGCAACTCCCCAATTAGCTGATTTGACACAATAACCACCCCTGTGCATCCCAAACCTTCTTTATTACAATGTCAGGAGCAAGAGCAGGCAGGCTAGTGGGCAGTAAGCCCAGGGAGAGGGGAAGCTGGAATAGACCCACTGTGTTCCCCCCTGCTCCAAACCCTCCCATCCTCCCAGCACAGAAGGTCACATAATTTTCCACTTTCCATGTCTGATTTATTTTTAAAGCACCATATAAATCCAAGTCTACGTGAAGCT
The DNA here is from genome assembly GCA_013396995.1 of Dicaeum eximium. Taxonomy (NCBI): domain Eukaryota; kingdom Metazoa; phylum Chordata; class Aves; order Passeriformes; family Dicaeidae; genus Dicaeum; species Dicaeum eximium. The sequence continues at coordinate 1,666,443 of VWZP01009947.1, read as the reverse complement.
GTTCCCACAAAAGTGCTGCCTGCCAACACTCCCTTTGAAGAAATATTTCCTCAGATTCCATTGCTGCCAGTTGCCAAGCCATGAGCACCCTGAGATAAGGAACCTTGCCCAGGTGCTGCAGCTTGTGGGACATAGAGATACCACCCAAATTAGAGTGTCTGAGAGAGGGAGAGAACAGAGACATGGATAGGTCAAGAGTGGCAGAACAGCTTCAGCACTTTTGCTCTCCTTCTCATCCATTTGCTCCCCAGGGATACTGTCAAGGTCCTGCCCCACAGCAGAGAGCTGACAAAAAATAGAAAACTAGGAAAAATTTTATTTTTAGCTCAGGCTTTTTCTGTTGAAAGGAGGGCTCCTCTCTTCTATTATATTGTTTTTCAGACTTCAGGATCTGATCACAACACTTTAAAAGTTTCCTTTTTTTTCCAGGAAGTTAACCCCCTGTCACTTCATTTCAAATCCTTGCACTTTAATATCAGCCACAGGCTACTTCAGGAATTATATATATAAAATAAAAAAAAAAAATTTAAAAGGCACATCCAAAAAGATGAGGAAGTCAAATTATTTTCCCTGCTTTGATGTTTATTTGTGTTTTGTACTGCAGGGCACTTGTGCAATATGCACAGAAATGCCAGGAGAATGAGTGAATCCTGCTCAAGCAATTTAGAGGATGAAATGGTAAAAGGACCTGCTTTGAACTCAGCCCAAGGGCACATGGGGAAATGCATCTCCTGGATCTGCACATTGCCACTTTTTCCCAGCTAGGGTTTGTTACCACCAAGGCAGGATTGGCCCTGAACACACCAGGCAGGCCTGGGATGCTAAGCTGCTTCTTTCTGTCAGGGTTGGAGACAGCAATAGAGGCAGATTTGATACCAAGGAAATATGTGCCTTGTTTTTCTTCAGAACACTCTGGATTTAAAAACTTTAAAACCCTCAAAATCTCATCTTTGTCCATAACTTAGAAAATTGGTCCAAAGTTGTGAGGGAAATGTGGAAGAGAGCTCTGTAACTGCACCTTGTTTGTATGAACACCATACCAATGTCAATAGTTTGGCTAAATAAACTCAAGTATTGCAACTGTAAATTGAAATCCAAACCTTGGCTAATGTGAATTAGTGCTGGATTATAATGCTACATCATGATAAGCAGCTTCAAAATATTTCAAACAGATTTGGAAAGTTGTTCTCCATTAGATTATAAATACTATTAACAGATAACAAGCCATAAAAGCCCATCACTTCAAAGGGGATCTTCTGGCCATTTTCTATCAGAGGAGCTGAAGGGACATAGTTTACTGATCTAAATTTGAGAGCAGAGAGCAAATCACAGCATCTAGAATTATTATTGATTCCTGAAGTTATTCACTTAAAGGATTACCTTGTTCACTTCATTTTTGTTAGGGATAACACATTAGCTAGATATAACAAGAGATAAGACAGGCCACAATTTTAGCTCTAATCATTAAGGGCCTTTGAAGTTATGCATGTCAAAGATGTTGTTTTTTCTCCCCAGAACAATACTGGGGACATGAGACAGCAGGCTGACATGGGCTGAGGAAAGAGGCAGGAGGTTTTGGCAGGAAAAAGCTTCATGTCTGAGACACCCGAGCACTTCCCCATGTCTGCACAGGACATGTCTTTGTTTACAGTTTATGAAATAGTCATTATTGACAGATCCACTCGGGGTTATGCCAGCAGCTAGGCAAACACGTAGTTAAAAAAGCAGTGACAAAAATGTCCTTCCCAAATGAACAAATCACAGAGGATTAATGAAATGGGGCAGCCAAGGCCTCCTGAGGGAACACCAGACTAAATTAAACTTGCCATCAGCTGATCAGCACGAAGTTTTCTTTTCAGCAAAACCCATCAAAAGAGATTTCATTGCAAAGCACTTCTTGGACAACTCGTTTTTATTAAAGGGTTCTAAAATGTTTTCCTCCTACTGCAGCAAACGTGTCAAACCCTTGCCCAGTCTCAGTGGCAGCATTTGCACTGACCCAGAGAGCAAAAGGGGTTCTCTCTCTGTGATTAGAGCTGAGCTGTCATGCTGAGACCTAGTTTGATCCTGGAACCCAAGATAACCCTGTAGACCAAATGGGTCTGTATACAGATTGTATTGTCTTGCCACTGATAACAGAGATTGCAAAAAAGTGCTTCATGGGAAGGGTTACAGCAGGATCTGTCTGTCCAATACCCTTGTAAGTACAATCCCCTTTCCCAAATTCCCAGTGTTCTCCCTATGGACAGCTTGTCTCGATGGCTACAAATCTCTCACATAAACCACATAACAGGTAGTGACACATTTACAGCACTTTTCATCTTTACAGCACAGTGTGCTGGTCAGTTTTTATTACACTTACCAGACAAAGTGCTTTCCTTCATGTCCATTAGCAGAGATTTTTTTTTCCCAGACAATCTGTAGCCATACAGTAAAGATATATACACATTTTGCCATATTACAGTAATTGATAGAAAAAGTTAGCTCTAAGCCCAGTATGTTTCTGCCTCCATTCCCAACTAGTCCATCACATCATTCTGAAAATGTTCTTTTTATGGTGCCTTAGTACTTGGCAACATCTAGGCCTGAAGTGCTCCCCCAGGGGTTTGCATTAGGCTCAGAAAGGATGAAAGAATGAACTAACAAGATCAGAGCTGTAGCAGGTTCAGCTTTAGGGGCCACAGCAAGTAAATTCCTAGTTTGTAACACTTGCTTATTCCTGAAGTTATTAATCGCTCCCATGCAGTATTTATAGCTGGGCTGCCAGCTTCCCTTTCCCCCAAGCAAAACTGTCACTATTTTAATGCTATAATAAGCTGATTTCCTAATGTATAACTTCAAAGGGAAACCTTCTTCTTCTGCTTGATAAAGTATTAATGGGGATAACGAAGCATGGTGACATCACACAGAACCCCAAGAACCCTTTTGGGGCTCCAGTGCAGCACAGTCCCTGGCTGGCAGCTTTTGTTCTTGCAGGTTTTCTAATAAAGTTGCCTGCAGAAGTTCTCTGTCTTCTTTCCCAAATTGTGACCAGGGACTGGAAGTATTTGCCCAGCACATTCTGTTCCCTTCACAACACCCCATCAAGGTGGTGTCAGGAGAATGAGCTGCAGACGAGGCTCCTTCATTTCGCACCCAGCAGGGTTTAGCAATGAGGGCACAAGCTGGGAGGGATTAAGGAAGAGGCAAGAACAGCCAGAACAAAGTATGGCTTAAAGCCTCCTCAAGAGAGTGCAAAAAGGATGCACCCACCATCCCAGGCTGCATCTGCTAGCCAGACTCTCTGCAGAGGATACCCAAGGTCACACAGAAACTACAGCCAAAAATGCTACTCCCTTTCAGCTAGGGAGGGCCTGGTGGAGCTCCCTCAGTCAATATTTGATGCACAAACATGTCAGTCTAATCTGTCAAATTCAACACAAGTGCCTGTCCTGGGTTTTCAGCACTAGCCCATGCTCCTGCATTGAGATGAATCTGCAGGAACCGCACTCAAAACTACTTGAGGAATTCAGACATGTAGGATGGCTGGAAAGCTGTAAGGGGAGCTGTCAGGGGAAAAGCAAGCTGAAGAATAGCTCAGACAGCAGTTCTTGCTGGGGGCTGGAAGGCACAGGGTGCCAATCATGGACAGGCATCTGCATTGCACAGAGGTGCTGAGCTGCAAGGAACATCATTTCAGATGAGCCCTTCCTGCCTTACCGTGGCTGCTGGCTCTGATGCAAGGGGATAAATGCAGCTGTGCTCTATGGTGATTTATTCAAACCCCCTTTCAGGTATCCAGATTCTGCAATTTCTTTTTCCAGCATTGCCAGGGCTTCTGTGTAAAAGGAAGATGCTGCAAAGCTTGGGACGACCAGCTCTGCATGTGTGCTGCAAATGGGCAAGTTCAGCAGGGACTGGGCTGAGCTGGAGTGACTGGGTTACACCTTGGGGGTGGTGCTGTGCTATCACTGTTTATGAGCTTTCTGTCAGATCTTGCACTGCTTTCCATCTCATTTCATAATGACTGGTATAGCTGCTGCCACAGTGCCCAAACATGCAACTTCAGTTATTTGTCAATATATTCAATATTCAGTTATTTAATCTGAATAGTACTTACATGAAAAAATGGATTCTGTGCTACTGGTGCCATCCCACAGGTTTAATGTCACCCCTGGCTAACCTCAATATGCATTTCAGCACCCCAAGTCATTATTCATTAAAGGAACATCAGTTTCTGGCCTCTGTAATGGGTGCAGTGCTCCATCCTGCTGTGATGGAGACAGAATCCCCCCGTGCCAGTGCTGCAGCACCAGCTTTTCTGTGTGGGAATCACACAATCCAGTTGCTTATTCAGCCTCTCTCAGAGGAATATTCATTAATGTTTACTGATGTAGAATGCACACACTACATTAGTCACAATCCTATAAGTAAACATGTTTTTCATCCACACTACATTAATCCTGAGCCTATAAATAAACAGATAGAGCACAGTCATAGCCTGCTAAGATACCCCCTGCAGAAAGAGAGTTACTGTACCAGAATACAGCCAGAGCAGGACTGTGGCATCATGAAGAGGCCTCAGGTTTGGTTATTATTGTAAAATGGGAGGTTATTTAAAGGAAAAATTGGGATTTAGGTGGGCAGGGTGGGGAAATTTCTGTACTGCAGTACTGACTTTTGGTACTGTCTCATTTAAAGGTGTGAGCTGCTGCCCACAGCCTTGGGTAACAACTTTGTAATAAATCCAGCTAAATAAAGCTTGGTGTCCCATCAACAGCACCTAAAAGACTGGATAATGCACAGAGAATTTCCCACATGATGGATGTACAGTGCCATCTTGCATTCCCACAGTATCCCTTCTGCTTGCCCTTCATCCTGGAGGAAAAGCTTTCCCAATTAAATACCCACAGGAATGACTTCACCAGTGGCAGCCAAATCACTGCAAACCAGCTGGGGTGGACAGGACACTGCTCCCAAGGAAGATGACAAGGAAGCATAAGGAGGCAGAACATGCTCACCTACAGGAGGATTTGAAGCCATCAGGAGTGGATATTAGTGCCTCTATAAAAGCTGTAAAAATCAGTTCTTAATAATCCACTTTAGACACCAACCAGCTAAAGAAATGCCAGCAAAGGAAAGAAAATAAAAAGAAAAACCACTAAGATGATTAAAAGGTACAGAAAGAAAAACTAAATGGAATTGAACCCCTTTAACCTCAAGCAAGTGGGCCTGGAAACTTGAAAATAATTCAATACAAGGAAAGAGAAAGGAAAAAGGAAAGGGGCTTAGTATTTAATCTAAGTCACAGTTTCACTGGTTGTATCTTATTCTTTAGCACAGGATTGGGCTAGGCCCAACATTTTTGTCTTTGCAATAAATAATAGTTGTGTTTTAACAGGTGATCAGCCTACAACTAAGAGCATCTTACAAGTCTCTCTGGCTGTGTGCACCTGCATCTGTACAACCTGAATTCTCTTCAGGAGGCCGTAAAAAGGAGAGCACTGAGCACTACTCAGATGGTTGGTAATATGATACATTGGCTATTTTAATTAACTTTCCCACTGGGAGCTGACTGTTTATACAGAGCACAATAAAATGCGTTCTTAATTTTTAAGACTTTAGAGATAACAAGACAAAATTGGAGCAAGCTATTTAGGCTGCCCCTAGAGATCAGGACTGTTGTGTTTCTCTTTCCCCCATGAGGAGTGGACCAAGCAGAAGCATTGGAGAGGGAGTGCAAATGATTGCTAAGGCATGAGATTGACTTGATATACAGACTATCTGAGGCCTGAGCAAATTTCTCTCTAACATTTCCCTTCAAATGTTTTTACTGCATCTTATCCTGTGAAGGGCACTTGAGCAATCAGGAAAAAAGTTGAGTATCTGCTTCCTTCTCTGGTTTTCCTTCTCAAGAGGGTGTAATCAAGGGAAATGTAATTGTTCATGAGAGACAACATCTGAATCACGTATCCATCACATTTCCACTTGGAAAGCTCCCCAGTGCAGCTGTTGTTTGGTGTGCATTACCTTTACACTCATCATTAATGAAGCTGATTCTGTTATTAGAGACCTGGAAGCTGTAACAGGGGGTGCTGTTTATGTCCAGAGCATCTGTATGCTTTTGATAGGAGATGCACCTCCCCAAAAGCCGACACAGATGACTAAGCCAAGCTATGCTGACTTTTGATTTTATTTAACATTAATGAAATGTAACAAGTGCACCAGAGGGATGCATTTTCATAAGCAGACAAGCAGATGGGTGAAGAAATTTGGATTGCTATAAAAAGCTCATAAGTGCCAAGCAGCCTGAGAGGCCCCATGGAAAGAGCTGTCTCCTGCACAGTGAATTCCCTCCTCAAAGATTCCATGGAAGATGTGGCAGTCACTCTCTTTGGCATTTCACATCCTACAGGTGATAAGCCTAACACCTGGCTGCTGCAGGCTAGCCAAAACCATCCACTGCCAGACCACATTTTGCTTGAATTCCTCCAGACTTCCCTCTCACACGGGGTGGGTGGGGAAGACAGAGGTTTAAATGTGAATTAATAAATTATTCAATTGATTTCACTTCTTTGTGGAAATAATGTTTTTCTAATAAATTGCATTAGAACCTCAGAGGTTCTCTACTTCAAATGGTCCAAAATCACACATGTGCTAGGGGAGAGGTCAATATCAACTATCACCCAGAGATTGGGCATCAGACCAGACAAGCCACAGCAAACCAAACCCAGGTTCTTCCCCATTTGCACTGCACCAGTCACACAGACAGTTGTATCTTTTCCATACCTTAAACTGGAGAAATTCAGAGTTTGATGGAACACAGTAGGACTTAGCTGTAAATCTGTTTTTGAGTTGAGATCTCCTAAATCTGCTATGACTGCACTGTAGACATGCTGCTAGATTTCAGTGGCAAAAGTACTTCAGACCCCTTCTAACTGTGATCATTGGATCCATCCAAAATACCCACAACAGCCACAAAAGCAATAAAATGTCAGCAACCAAGTGGGAGGGAGCAGTGAGTGGAGTATTTCTCTTTTCCCACACCCTATAAAACCACACTCCCACCCACGGCAGCCCTTAATGGCAAACCCTTCTCATTATGTTCACAGCACACAGAACACAAATTTAACTTATCAAAATCACCATCAATAAGACATTTCTTAAATTACCTAGATTCAGGAGAAATGAGGAAAATTAATTAGTGTGGCTTATCCCCGGGCAAAGGCTTACACTGAAGGTCCAGATCAATACTTTTGAATACAGGTGCTGAAAGTCAGTCCCATCACCCTGACAAGAGTGGATGGTGGCACTTCTAAAAGCCAGGTAATAAGCTGTTTATTGCTCTAGAATGCTTCTCTCAGAGCAGCAATCATGCTCAGCCTCCTTCAACATTTCCCCATACCAATCTGTTTCTTTGTTGTGCTCGAGTTTTTGTCTTTGGGACTTCACATGCAAACTGATTTTCCTGATTATTTGTGTTCATTTGCAAGAGGCACAAGTCATCAAGATCAGACACAGATGAACACCCCACTGCTCATTGTGGGTTTCCTTTTTAATACCAACACAGCGTAACAAGCCAACTTGAGAAATGTGTGTTTATAACTGGTCAGCCAGATGGAAAAATCTGATTTGCTATAAAAGCTTATAGCTGCTGAAAATCTTCAGGATTTGCGGAAGGACTCAGCTGTAACAAATCATGCCAGGGTACTAAAAAGACTGATGGTGCTTTGTCCAGCTGTTGTCTGAGCATCAGCTTTCCCAGAGCTGAGGCTGCACCAAGGAGATGGGGATGGGGATGGGGATGGGGATGGGCAGTGTGGAACCCTTGGTGCTGGGGAATGAGCAAACCACAGATGTTCCAGGGGATTGTGTCAGAGCAGCCCTTCTCTGGATGCACTGGAGGACTAGAGCATGTTCCCACTTCCCAGCTGGGTTCCTTTGAAGGGATCCTGCTCTGAGCACTCAGAGATGGCTCTGCCATGCAAACCAGGGCATGGGAAGTGGGGACAGCCATGGGATCTGCTTCAAAAGAGGCCTGTCACCCAAACCACAGCACCACTGCAGACAAATCCACACACACCGAGCTCTCCTGGGCAAACAGCAGCCTAGGGAGCAGGTTCACAATCAGTGTGGAGGGTCTGTTAATCCAGTCAGAGCTCAGCCCTCTACAAACTGCCAACACCCTCTGAAATCCATGTCCCTGACTCAGTTACATCCTGTGAGTGACATCAGCTCCCAAGGGCCTGAGACTCCCAAAGGAACAGGAGATGATTGTGCCAAAATCCTCATGTCAGAAGGTGTTTTCTGTCAGTTCTCCAGATCCAGCCTGTGCTGGAGGAGGTGTCCACACCATGGTGGTGGATTTCAGACCTCCCCAGCACACAGAGACTGCTCTCAGCTATCCCTGGCAGCCCACTTTCCACAGCCCTTCACCTCCTCTGCACCCCAAAGCCTCTGTTTTACTTTCTGCTTGTGGCTAAACTGTTTTGCAAGTACAATTCAAATGAACTTGTCTACAGACTACAGCATTTCCCCATCATCCACAAGCAGAGCACAGAAAATATATTTTTTTCTTTAGCCCTCACAGGCAAAACATTTCTTTTGCACCTAAAATGAGATCTGCAGAGACATAAAAGATGTCCAAAAGCTGCCATGGGCTGTTAGTCCAGTTGAACTGGAGGTGTATCAGAGCCAGAGCCCTTTCAAGGCTCTGGGAAATACTTTGCCTCTTCTCTGTGTAGTTTTTCTCCTGCTTCAGGCATACACAGATTTTATCCTGATGGGGAAAAAATTGCTATTCGCTTTATAATTTATGTTTTTGTGAAAGGCAGTTTTCGTATTTTTGACTCAGTCTCTGGAAGCCTGGATCATAAAAGGGTCAAGGCTCTCCAGCTGTCCATGTTTTCAGGGCAGGTACTGTGATAAGAATAAAGTGTCTGTTCAATATAGATGAAAACAAGAAATACCCACTCTGAAACAGCAAAAATAATAAGCTGCACAGAGTCACACTGGATTTTGACATCATAATATGACAAATATCCTTAAAAGCACTCTGCAAGCAGCTTCATCAGCCCTAAACACTTAGTGAATGAAGCTGCTGGGGCCACACCTGCATGTCTGCTAAATGCCAGGTTCCCTGTTCCATGCCCCAGTGAGAATTCAGCTTCCCTCTCTCAATGTGGAGTGCCCAACACACAGCCCTGCAGTGGGAAGGCACCAAACCCATCATCATCATCATCCCCACTCACCCCTGCCTGTTTTTCTGAGGTTCAGGAAAGGGAACATCACTGCAAAACACATTCTGCTGCTTTAAAACCCAGCACTGATGACTGGAATCCATAAATCAGATTGGAGGGGCTTTTTTCCCCAGACTTGTGGGACTGCTCCAAGCATAATTAGGTTTTGGGTTTACAAAAAATGCCAGCATCTGTTGCCTGCTCTGTGCATGCTGCCAGTCTGAGGGGACTGCTCCAGGCTCACTACAGCTTTTGTTCTCACAAATAGAGAAAACTCTGTCAAGCCTGGAGCAGGGCTGCTGGCCAAGGGACTCTGAGACTCACATTATGTGTGGGACTGGGAGCAGAGGAGGAAGAAGGAGAGGAAGGATATTGAACTCAGAATGCCTCATTCTCTGGTTCTATTTAATTTGATGAGTCTCAGTTTAAATTAAGACAGGGAGAACTCCCAATAACAGCTTCTGCCAGCAATCCCATTACAAAATAATGCTGGTGTAAAATAATCATAAACATATGCATATCTCTCTCTTTAAAGTCAGTTCCAAGAATTCAGAGACTGGCCAAGTCCCTTGCTGATTAACAAGGAAAGATCATTCAGTTGGGTGAAAAAGCTTTCCTCCCTCATTCATAACAGAGAAAAACACCACACAATTCCAGCAGAGCAGCCCCATCTCCAGCAGCCCAGGGTGCAAGGGAAGGTTACCAGAGAGGGATCTGTTAGTCCTTCTCCTCCCCTTCCTCGAGGAGACTCCAGGGGAGCTTCTTGGAGACCGAGGAGCCAGCACCATCCGTGCTCATCACACCCACATGGTGCCTCCCCAAACACTGCTTAATGCACAACATCAGGCTGTGGAGGCTTTAAAGGAGGCCTGTGCCTTTTTTGATTCTTAACACTTCTCTAAGGACTGCTCATACTGTAACAGCAGCAGCTGCACACAGGGCTGCAGTGCAAACAGCATCCTGCAGAACCGTGTGCCTGCCCAGAAGCTTCTGTCCAAATCCAGCTGAACTTCTAAGTACCTTTGCATTCAAATCCCTCGAATTCCATCTAATTTAGTATTACTTTCATTTCTAGATAAGCAACTCCATCAGGTCCTCTCATTTCAAATCTGAACTCCCGACCTGTCTGGACTCAGTACCTGGATCCTCTCCCTTGGCACGCTGTCTCTTCCCTTTCTCTGTACATTACTGTGCTGCAAATGCATTGCTCAAGCTTGATGAAGCACTTCTTTTCCTTCTCTGAGGCCCAGAAACACTTCCAGGAATCCTTCCATTATTTTTAAAGTGCTGCTTCACTTCTACAAGTCAGGAGGAAATTCATTCCCATACCCCCAGCATCTCCCACACAGGGGTGACCCATTAGATTATTTGGTTGTAAGTAGCACTGATTTTAACTCTGGGGACGATGTTCAGCCAGCTCAAACTTGAATACATTTCTAGGAATACATTATGTATGAGATTATAGCTATCCAAATGGAGTTAAAGAAAAGAAAAATAATAAAAGCTGAATGTTGAGAGGGAAGAGTCAAATTACCTGCCCTGCCTCATACCACTGTTCCAACACAGGAGATTTATGACGTTAATATGAACATGTATTTAACAGCAAGGGGATTGGCAGTATGCACTGTATACTGGCAGAAATGAGTGGTTTTTTTGAGAAATTTTCAAAGACATTTTCCATCAGGTGCCTCCTAGGCAGGAGGGACATGCACAGCCAAGGACAGGGTCAGGAGCACGAGCCTTTGCACTCAGGCTTTGCTACAGCCACCAGTAAAGAATTGATATAAAGCCAAAGTGAGTTGTCAGGCCATGAAACACGAGGTTGTGCACAGTCTGCCCAAGGAGAAGGGCAGTGCTTCTGGAGAAATAAAGCAAAATCTACCACAAACTGTGTCTAAAGCATGTGCAGAGTTGCTGGAGACTTTGCCCTCATACACCAGGCTCTTCGGTCCTGCAGGTTTTCTATCAAAGAGCCTTGATGCCAAAAATACCAGGTTTGCAATTATATAATTTGCCTTTTTATTTTCTTATCTACTTTTCTAAAAATGTAGAGGAAAGAAATATTTAAAATAATTTGATGGAGGATTAATTAAGAAGTGCCTTGAACTAAAAAGTAAAAAGCCATTAAGTGGACATGTAGAGGGAAAATGGTATAATGATATGCTACCTCTAAATGATTAAGAAATTAAATTGGTCTATGAAAGAAAGATTGTATTGAAGGAAAAATAATAGACCTATTTCCAGCACATTTCAAACAAAAGGCTGGTAACATGAGTTGTCAAACATTTCTGAGATCAAAAGACAAAAACCTACCTCCTGGGGAGTTAAAAAAAGTTAAAAGGAACATTTCTGCTGGCAGGAAGAAGGGTAACTGACACCAGAAATGAACATTTTCTTCTCTCAAATCTACTCCAGCAGGAGGTTCCATGGGGGGTTCCCAGCTGCAGGTCAACAGAAAGCCACCACATCTGTAATCCCCAAGTTCTGCAGAAAAAGGGAAAACTAGACAATAACACCCAGCCACATTAAGCTGGACAGGCAAACCTGTCTTAGGAAAGCCTGGCTTTCCTCAGCATGGCACAGTCCTGCCCTGCCTGCTTGAGAGGCAAAGCCATCACTGTTTGGGAGTGAGCAGGAGTGGGTGATGGACGCAGGAAAAAGCAGATGCCACCTTTGCTCCGTGGTGTCTGTGGGGGACCAGCTGAGCAAACCCTGGTGGGGAAAGGACCAGGGCTGCTGCAGGCACCTGCAAGGCACAGACATGGCCATGGCTTTGGTGCTCTGTTAATGTTTGGTGCAAAATGGTGAAGAGATGAAACCTCTTGAAAACAGCATGAAACCCCCCAGTGCCTGAGCCCTGGGGTGCTTCTCAGAGCACAGGTAATCACCTCCTGGATGTGGACACAACCACCTCCTGGTCATTTTGAAATGCTCATCTGGCAGTTTTGTCAGAGAGCATCTAGACAAAATTAATTGTGGAGTCAGGATGTAATTGTTACAGAGTGGCTTGTTTTGAAAAAGCCCTTCTTCCTCTCTCTCTCTCAGTCTGATCTTGTTCAGCCCTCCAGGACCAGCCACACCAAAAAGACACATCAAATCAAGCAATATCTCTTTTTAAGGGACAGATGCTGTAATAAATAGCAATCCCAGGCCAAGTTTGGAAGCCTGCTGGCTCAAACACCCATTGAATTCACGTGTGAAGTACATGCAAGATCAAACAACCACCACAGTTACAGCAGCCCTGACAAAGGCTCTTTATGCTTCAGGAAAAACTTGAGAGCTGCAAGAGGAACACAGGAAGGTGAACATTATTGTGCAGTTGGATGGAGACTCAGCATTGCTTTGTACAGTGCTTGTGGTGGAAGGGCTCCAGGACAATTCACTACCCACCACAAGCACACAGGAAAGCCTGGGACTTTTTCTAAAAACAAGAAAACAAAGCGTGAATCTTGAGAGTTTTATGAAAGCCAAAGCAATACACACACAACAGTTAAAAGAAACAAGCCTTTGGCAGCTCTGAGCTGTAAAACAGGGCAAAGCAGAACCTGTGGTGGCACTTGATAAATCTCCAAATGCCTTGTCATAACCTTGTGACACTTTGAGTTACAGTCTCCAGTGTGACACTTCGAGAACTGTTGCTTTTAAGACAAAATCAGAAAAAAAAAAGAAAAAATAAAGAAAGAAAATAAGTAAAGAAATGAGATTTTTTGTTTTAGGTCTTTTTAGAGGAGTGTGGCCATCCTGGAATGTCGTAAAGAGCCTCTATTTAGAAAATACCACAGATCTATGGTACAAAACAAGATTTTGGACATCTTTCGTGACATAATATTAAAAAAAATATCTCAACAGAAGTCCAAGATATTCTCAGTATACCAACATATTCTGAGTTTACAAGTAGATTACTATTGGATTTACAATTATAACTGCAAAACTATCTAAATTAATATAAATCACAGTCCAGCTGATGATGTTCAGAGATTTATGAGGCAACACAGGTATTTAGAGGGATTTTACCTCAAAGAAACTTTATGAGGCCACACAGAGTCAAAATAGAGCCCTGAAAAAGGATTGGAAAATACACATCTGAAGCATCAAACATGTAAATGAAGATTTCTATGTTTTAAATGAGGACAAATATTGTTGCTATCTTACAGCAAACAACTGAAATCCTTTAGGAGCCCTAAGAGGGAAATATAAACTCACTTAGATCTGATATGCACAAACAGCAGAAAAGCATTTGCAGGCAAAATTTTGTTCATGCCAGTAGGATCACAATCAGCAGCTGCACTGGCTAATCTGCTCAGTGGGACCTTCATTTTCTGCACCCAAAATAAGCTTTTAGGTGACACAGTTTTCCAAGAGACACTTGTGAGACAAGTACTTGGTTCCTACCAGTCTGATATCAATTTTAAAACATTGTTTTTATTTTAAATCCACTCTTGTCTCCAGCTTAAGGTCCTTTTGCAAGCCTATCTCTGCAAAACTGATGCCATCTTGTGGTGAAAAAAACCCCTTTTCCTGAGGGTTTCACATTCCTTTAATGTCCAAAATAATCCTTGACTAACTCAGTGTTACAAGGACAGCGACTTTATTCCAAACCAGGAATGTCTCCTCAGGTCTCCCAGCCTTCAGAACTGTATTTCCATTAAACTCTAAATGCTTATTCCAGCACTGAAATCAGTTGAAGTGTGAGCTTTTAGAAATGGAAGCTGCATGCAGATTTCTGCCTCATTCAGAGCTGAGCTGCCAGCCCTGCAGCCACAGGATTTCCATGGGCAGCCCAAACCAAGGCTGCTGCTCCCAGAACCACCATCTTTTATGGTAAACCACTAAATTTCCTTCCATTTGCTGTCTTCCCCTTGCAAAGTCATTCTTTTCAGACATCTGCACTCCTGCCCTACTTTTGGCTTCTTTCAAAGCCAGTACAGCTCACAACACTCCGTGTCTCTTCTTCTTCCCATCACCTGGAGGAGTTTCACTGACTTCTACACGTTTTACTCACTTTTTATTTTCCATTTTTTCTACTCTCACAGTTTTTCCCAACCTATGTTTTCTACATACTGACCTCATCTCTTTCACAGAGGTCTGATCTTCCTTCCTTTCCTCCTATGTGTGAGCAGACTCTGCCTCTGGGCAAAACAATTCTCTCCATTTCTCGGGCTCTGGGTGGATCTCTGCATCCCTTGGATCCCCAGGGCTGTGGGTGGATCTCTGCACCCCCCTGGATCCCCAGGGGCTGTGGATGGATCTCTGCATCCCCTGGATCCCCAGGGGCTGTGGGTGGATCTCTGCATCCCCTGTGGATCCCCAGGGGCTGCAGGTGGATCTCTGGGTCCCCCATGGATCCCCAGGGGCTGTGGGTGGATCTCTGCATCCCCTGTGGATCCCCAGGGGCTGTGGGGGGATCTCTGCATCCCTTGGATCCCCATGGGCTCAGGGGCACAGCTGCTTCCCCATGGTCTCACCACAGCTGCAGAGGAATCTCAGCCCTGGCCCTGGAGCTCCTCCTGCCCTCCTTCTTCACTGATCTTGGTGTCCCCACGTTGTTCCCCTCACATGTTCTCACCTCCTCCTCTTATCTGGCCAGAAAAAAAACAAACCTCTGCCCCACTTTGTTTTGATTTTCTTCTCAAATCTGTCATCACACAGGTGTTACCAGCCTCTCTCATTGTCCAGCAGCATGTCCACCTTCAGAGCCAGCAGGGATTGGCTCTGCTGGGCATGGTGGAACCTTCCAGCAGTTTCTCACAGAAGCCACCTCTGTGACACCCCCGCTATCAAAAACCAGGCTGTGCAAAACCAACACACAACATTATCATACAAATCTTAATCTTATAAAGACAGCCTCCCTTGAGTTACTTGATAATTAACCTCTAGGCACAGCACTCCTCTTGTTCTGTTATCCCTTCATTATCATCAGATTCAGTAATTTCATCTTCTCTGTGCTAAGACATTGCATGGTTAAAGGCAGCATTCAGCAATATTTAGAATCTTGCCAGGGTTCCCCATCCTCTGCTGAAGAGTTTGCAGAAGCAATATTACACCACAAAGACCAAGAAATTAATTTTTCCTTTAAATCCTTGCTATATTCAGGTAACAGTTAAATTAAATTAATATTAGTACTCATTTAGTTGTAATTTCAGTACATGCTGAGCACAATGAAGGCCCTCAGATGGACCATGAGAGAACTCTGCCAGAGGGTGGCTGGGTGAGCATTTTCCTTCCTGCATGGCTGGAGAAACCGGGATCTGCTGCCACAGGGGTTTCTTGGCCCCTGGGCTGAGTTTCACTGGCTGAAACACTTGTGGCAGCAGCTGAGTTGGTTAATTCTCCTGTTACCCAGGGCTCTGTAAGCATCTTGTCTTTGTTTATTCCACAGTTCTGTGCAGTGCCTTGCATTGCTAGGTTGCACATAATTCCTCTATATCCCAATTCCATTTTAAACAAACCCCTTTGGAAGGGGCCAGGAGATCAGTCAGACACAGAGGGAGGTGAAGGATGGACACAGCCATCGAGGTTGTGAGCTCAGAGAAACCCTCCAAGTGATGGAGGTGATGAGTCCAGGCACAGCAGAGCCATCACACCAGGGCTGGCACAGTCTGCCCAACCCCTCCAGGGTAAGATCACCAAATTATCTTTCATTGTAGCTATGATTGAGCAAAATGGGTGTCACACCATTTATCTTTAAACTCTGAGCAGTACCTGCCTGCAGAACATGGTTCTGATGAGATTCCCCCACCCTCCCAGATGCCCTTCAAGAACTATAATAAAAAAGTGAAGAGTCTCAGTCTGTATCAGCTTTATGAAATCTTCCATACAGCACCATCAGAACAAAAAGGTCCTGTATAAACATAACACATCAAACCAGACCTGGCACAAAGAACATTTCTGTGCTCTGTGACCATTGAGAAGAACAAGTACATGGCTTATTTAAAAAAAAAACAACAGTTGTACATGTTCCAGCTGGAGGCATAGTGAGCAGAACAGCTAAGGTATCAAGTACAGCAATGTTGTTTTTTTTTTTAAGAGTACTAAACTAAATTTTGTGTTCTAAACACAGTATTTTAGCTTCTTAGTAAATCAATGTCTTTGGCAACACCACTTTTAGGTGGGAAGTGATACATACAAATGCCCTGCCAGCAGGTAAAACAGAGAAACATTCCCCTGGCATGCTGAATATATTTGGTAAAGAAAGGAATTGAGTAAATACACATGCAAATATAGGTAGACCAATTTAACAGAGGCCCTCAAACTCAAGTGCTAACATTTGTACAGCTTATGCTCTGCACATCTCTGTGTACTTTTAAGCTGCAGACAGCTTCATTCAACAGGACAAATATGAGTTGGACAAGAAGAGCAGATGAAGTGTCTCTCTGGACATTGGAGCCCAGATACAGGATGGAAAATATATTTGGTGAAAGGGAGAAATATATTTGGTGAAAGATTATAATACCTGGTTTAGAGAACAAAGTTTGCTCAAATATTAAATTCTGCAAGAGGCAGGATTCAGTATCAGTGTCTCCTCAGCATCACATGGATCTGGCAATTCAAAGGTGTCCACTGGGCTCTGGTGCTTTTCCTCCAGACCCCTTTAAACAGCCAACCTCAGAGATTTGCCATGTTACAAACCAGCACTTTCCTGGTGCCTCTGGGAGGTGTTGTACTGAGCTAGGGAGGAGGGAGCTGTGCTGAAGTGCAGGGGATCCTCAGTGCCACAGCAAGGACACCTCCAGGAGACAGGGAATGTGCCTTTCCTTTTAAATAAATAAATAAACCACCCTGGCTTCCCAGTTATTTACAAATTTGCAGTCACATGGAGAGCTGGTGAAGCCTCCTGCTGTCCCTACCCAGCTTTAGCTGGGCTCTGGACCAGCTCTTAATGACACTTGTGAGTGAGTGTGGGCTGGCACTGCTGCAGCAGGGATGAGAACACAGCTTTGGCTATGGACTTCCTCAGTGCAGAACCATGCCCAACAAATTAAATTAAATTCAGTTATACTGAAGCCTGTGACCACTTAGGAACCATTAAAACATCAGTTAATTAAAGCTGGATTGACCAAAGGTCATGAAACAAACTGTCATCTGTTAATCTGTCAAAATCTGAAACCAAACAGTTTAGGGGATATTTTAAGGTGATCAAACTATGGAGTAGGTTACATTTTTCCACATTTACTTGCCTATGTAAAGCTGCTTCCTGACACAAAAGAAAAAAAAAAATGGGACCAGGTTCCACTAATAATCCTATCCATACATCACAAGATTTGGGGGATCTGTTGTAGCTTCATAAGATTAAAAATGTCAAGGAAAAATATTTAATTGAAAGGGCTCAGTTAGTACTAAAACTAGCTGTACAAATAATCAAGTAACTGATCTTCATTTTACCATTTGCTTGTGAAGAAACCCAGATAATCTCTCATTGAGAGATGCAGGCCAACTAAAAAGGTATTTTCTAGAAAGGGCAGAATTAGAGGAATCTGCCTGATTTGTTTAAATGGTAATTATAAAATGAGATCACTGCAAAAAGACACAGATTTCAGAACCAAGGACCTGCTCCTTAACAGCCACATTAAGAGCCAGTGGCGGATGCGTGTCTCAACTCACACATCTTTTCAAAAAAACTAATTAAAAACATGGCATGGTGTCAAGCTTTTGTGTAAGTCTAAGTCTCATTTCCATAAACTAATAGAAGCTTTTCTGGTTCATCAACAGGAAAAGTGACAGCACAGGCAATCAGTGCCTTCCTAGGCAGTGCCCACTTCGGGTTATGATAGCAAAGGGAGATGCTAATAACCTCTGGGGCTTTATTCCATGAGTTAAAAAAAAAAAGCCCTCTAGGTAGAAGGCAGAGTGAAACAAATAAGGGGCTCTGGTTTCTACCAAGAGTAATTGTTTGCCCTGCAACCACCTGTACCTGCTCAACAAAATTATACTCTCTGACATCAAGAAATTACTAAATGCTACTTACAGAGCTGAGTAGCTTGTAGGTAAAGGTAATGCCACTGAGACTTGAAATTTAAATGTTGTTTCCATTAGATTTGAATCCCAGAATTCAGCTGTTGGAGAGCAGCATCCACTCATCCTTCCTTGTCACCTGCACTCAAGGATCAGCTTTGGCAGGATTCAATCATTATACAGGAGGCAAAAAGCCAAATTTCTCCCAAGCACCTTTGGCATGTCCCAGCAGGAGAGAGATCCTAAACCTCCCTCTTTTTTTCTCCATCAGTGAGGGATGATTCCTGCTTTGAGTTTCTTGAGGGGACTAGAATTAGCAGAGAATCCAACTGTGAAGTGGGGTAAATCATAACATTGTTGAAGTTGGAAAAGCCCTCCAAGATCAAGTCCAACTTGCAGAACCCCAGCACTCTCCAGGCCACCACTACATCATGTCCCCAAGTGCTACATCTGCATTGTCTTTTAAATCCCTCCAGATGTGACTCCACCACTGCCCTGGGCAGCTTGTGCCAGGGCTAGACAGTGTTTTCTGTGAAGAATTCTTCCCTGACAGCCAATCTTCTTTCCTGATATCCAATCTAAACCTTCTCTGGCACAACTTGAGGCTGTTCCTGTCACCCTGTCCCTGTTCCCTGGGAGCAGAGCCCGATCCCCCCTGGCTGTCCCCTCCTGTCAGGAGTTCTGCAGAGCCACAAGGTCCCTCCTGAGCCTCCTTTGCTCCAGGCTGAGCCTCCCCAGCTGCTCCTCATCAGCCTTGTGCTCCAGAGCCTTCCCCTGCCCTTCTCCAGCCCCCCGGTGTCTTTTACACAGCTCAGTTCACAAAACACTCCAAGACACCCCGAGGAGCTCACAGGCAGCCAGTATTAAAGCTTAATTAATTCTGCAACTCCAAGTGCACGGGTTCTGCCCCTAAGATCAATTCAAAGGCTCCCCCACACATCAGCTGTTGCTCAGCTCACTGCAGCTTCAGGCACCTTCTACTAGAAAAGAGATGACAAAGTCATCTTAAAAAAACAGCCCTTAAAAACTCCAGCTTCTTGCCTGCAGCTTATTTTAATGTGTGCCATCAAATGTGAGGCTCAGATATGACCCTGAAGAACAGAGCAGGAAGAATTTGTGTCACAGTACTTTTCATCCCAATCTATATGTAAAATACTACACAGATGCTGGAATCGTGCAGTTGCACTGCTTGAGAAGAAAATATTTATATTTTTTCCCCAAATCCTGTTCTCAGGAAGTCACCCTGACTCACAAAAGGCTCCTGCTAGCCAGGCTCACGCTCATTTATTTGGCTGTGCTGACCCCCAGAGTCCAGTGCTCTGCATGGCACATCCCGAGCCAAATCCCAGCAGGTTCCTCTTCTCTTTCCTCCCATCGCCAGGAATTCAAAGAGATTGTTCTGGAGTGATTGCTGCCACAGCCTGGGGGTGATTGCACCCTGCCAGCACAGAGAAAACAGACATTTACCATTTACCCCGCACTGACTCCAATTGCTGCATGCTTTTGAAACTGCAGAATTAACTAGATAAAGGGGGGGGGGATTACATAGGCATTTTAATAAAGCACATAGAGACTCTCATGGGGAAGCTGTTTGATTATATCTAATATCTCCTGCCACACACCTGGCAAAACCTGAATTATCACAAGATAAGCACCTGCTGGGGCAGAAAGAATCCTTTATATCTGCTACTTGACTCTGGAGAAAGCTGATACTATTTCCTAACATACATTTTTAGGACTTTCTAATTCCATTTTTCTGAAAAAACTGTTTGCCATATTAACTATCAAACACAGCAATCAGACATTATAAAACACACAGAAAATAGAGAGGGATTCATTTGGGTTAATTATTTTTAGGTAGTTGTGGCATAAGAGAAATTGTTTAGATCACAGTGACAATGTTAAAATCACTGTGACAGACATCAAAACCTCCCCAGGACAAGAGATCACTGGAAGCTGACTGATTGCACATAGCACTAAAAAATCATAGTTTCTTTTACCCAGATTCAGGTCTCCTTGGAGATGAGAGTTTGCAGCTGTTTTCTAAGCAAGTTTAAAATACCTACATAATTTTTTT
Source organism: Dicaeum eximium (assembly GCA_013396995.1). Classification (NCBI taxonomy): domain Eukaryota; kingdom Metazoa; phylum Chordata; class Aves; order Passeriformes; family Dicaeidae; genus Dicaeum; species Dicaeum eximium. The sequence continues at coordinate 1,646,196 of VWZP01009947.1, read as the reverse complement.
AACTTTTAAAGCTCAATGCCACCTTCAGTCTAGAAAAAAATAAATTAGTTTGTCTTCAGGTAAGAAGCATTTTTCACAACCCAGATGGGAATTGTCTTCCCTCTGCCCCCTTCACAAATACAACCTGATAAATCTCTTTTGTCTCAGTATACCCTTCTGTGAAGACAGGATCTTTCTTCTTGGCTGTGCTCCCCAGTCTCTGCCTGGCTCTGCACCACCCTTCAGGCTGACACTTGTCCCCTGAGCTACTGCAGCAGCTGAGGAGACATTTGTGAGCAGGGCCATCCCCCCTGAGTCCCCTTTGTCACCAGCATGGGGGACACCAGCTGCAGGCCTGGTTGTCATTGACACCGTGCACACACAGGGGACAAAGGGAAAGTGCTGGAGTGTGAAAGAAAGAAAGAAAAAGGTTATAATAAATAACATCCTGGAAAGGAATCACAGAGAGCTATCACTTGATGGATCACCCAGGACCAAGTACCAGCAAACAGGCTGATGGCACTGATAGATCAGCCCTGCTGGGACAGCCCAGGGGAGCCAAACCAGGGCTCCCCCCTGAGCCTGCACCCCTCAGCCCATCATCCTGACTGCATCCAGCCCCCCAGTGCACCCTACTGCCAGCAGGATTGCAGTGGGAGCACCACATTCCTTCAGTCAGCACCTGAGGCTGCAATATTTTGCCATAAACAAACATATTAAATGCTGGAACTCATTAAACATAGAATAACTTTTCAAGAAAATATCCATCTTCAAGCACAGGTGAAGCCAGGAGAAATCTGTGGTGCTCTATCCTCAGTGCATCATCTCCTTCTAGGAAAACATCCCCTGCACTTAGGGAGGGATCCCAGAATTTTTTCGTCTTACAGCATGAACACTGGAGATGCAGAGAGGGAGCACAAAGGAGAGAACACCAGAATTCCCTGTGACCTGGCACAGATGCCACCACCACCCCCTGCCCAAGGGGCTGAGAACTCCCCTGCTCTGTGTGTGCATTTCTCCTGCAGCCCCATCCTCACCCACTCTGCTCTGCTCTGGCCCTGCCCTGCAAATCCCCCTGGCAGCCACCGCCCCTTCCCATGACTCCACCACAGCAGCTCCCACAGGAACATGTTTACACCTGGTGGGACAAGTTCTTTGGGTCCAGCTGGCTGTGTAAGGTATTTCTGTATGGGTGTACAAGGTATTTCTTGCAAAGAAAAAGTGGGAGACAGTCAGGAGCAGGGATCAAAGCTTCCCTGCTCAGGGTGGTTGGGGAAAGGGTGGAGGGATGGATACAGCTGAGGCAGCTCCTGTGCTTCAACCAATTGATGGCAATTAAGGTTAAATCATTAAGCAGGTGCTCCTGCTTTAAGCAGCTTGCTTCCACCTGTCTTCCCACCTTTTTTTCCCCCTTTAACTAAGATTGTAAAGATACAGGCTTCATTTTGTGTTAAATAAACCAAGCTACTCCCAATGTCACGTATGCTTTGAAAAACAAAAGCATGTTTTATGTTCAAGATACAGCTATTAAAAACAATTTATGTAACAAGCAACTCGACCAATTTTTGAGACATAAACCCCTGCTCTTGCAGGTTTTTAAAACCCCCTTTTTCTTGGGTTGTCCATAGGTTGAGACGGGACCATGGAGCACCACGAATCCTGCAGCATTTTCTCTATACAAAGTCTCTATACAAAGTAAGGGGGATTTTAAGAATAATAAGTGACAAAATATTGTGGAAAGAGTACAATGTAACAAAGCATAAGAAAAACATTGAAAAGTAACATTTACACCTCTTGTGGTTAGGAAAGAAGAACAGATCCTTTGGGACAGGTATTCATACTTTAAAGGGCCCTTTTAGAAGTCTTACTGACTGGAAAAAAAAATCATCTAGCATTTAAGACCAGTAATTCACTGAGCAATGTGCTTAGCAGAGGCTGTGGAGGTTTGCAGTGAAAGAAGGAGGAGGCTCATGATAACATATTTTGTAAATCAAGGCCAAATCAAATGCATTGAGTTTCAGCAGCTGTGCCAATTAAATCTCATTCAATTTGCTGAACAAGAACGTTAACATTAATCACTTTGGCAAATTTCTTAGAATATTTCATGTCACAGAGTAGTTAAGTGATTTTGTGCTTGTTTACAGTGCAGAATAACATTTTGTGAGGCAATATCATCAGTCACTGAGCAACTGTGGGATGCTTTAGGAACCCTGGGTTGTTCTTAGCAATGTTTCTGTAGTGGTCCTTTGCCTCCTAGAGTCTTTTTCAAAAGTATCCAATGGATTTTGTTATTTTTTAACTGCAGTTATTCCCTGCCATCAACCCTTAGCACAGTCAAAGAACAAGATTCCAGCCAGAGCAGAGGCAATTTTGCCATCTGGACCCTCCACAGCCACATCCCATCTCAAACTCACATCACCACTGCACAGGGACACAGGGAATTCCTCTTTGGGCTGATTCATTCATTTATGCCTACAAATGAACAGGTCCATCTTTGATCAGGTGTTGAAGCTCCCATAGCTGAGGTTGTTTCCTGCCCTGCCTTTGATTCTGGCTCCAGGTACTCAGGTACCAAACCAGACACCAGCTCTGCTGCAGCAGGGGCACATCTCACCCTGAGTTATTCCAGCATGTGTGATACCCAACAACAGAGAGAGGAGCTGCTTTTCCCACCTTGTAACCCTGCTGGCTGAGTTTCTCCCGTTTTCTTTCCTCTCTGCTTTCCCTTTCCTCACTGCAAAGCCCCAACCCTTACCCTGCTGAGGTGAATGAGGCAAGGTGGCAGCTACTGATACACATTTTCTGCCCTGTCAAGGGTGAAATGTAGGGTGGAAAACATGCCCAAAGGTGAAAATATAAGATGCAAAAAGAAATAATAATAGCAGAAAAAAAATTACCAGGCAGCAAAATCAAAGTAGTGAGATTTCTCCCTGGATAGCCAAGGCTTTTCTTTAGCTGCAGGTTCATAGATTTATCTGCTTAAACATGAATAAAAAGGAGCCAGCTGTGCAAGAGAAAAGTAATTTTGAAATGAAATAAGGAATAATTGCAAAGTCCCCCAGCTGCATAGAGCAACCCACAATATGTCATTCATTATCTGTGTATCAGGTAATTAAATTTCAGGATCCCACATGGCAAATTTGATGTACGTTGGTATTAACAGATGAGACAAGGAGAATTTCTGGAAAACCAAAAAGCTCAGTGAGATGTTTTGTGAGCATAAGGCAAAATGAGTTGGGTGACTTGATTAATGTGTTACTTTATGGCGTTATCAGGAAATATTGAGCCCTAAGTGCTAAACTCTCATTTTTCGCGTTTTCTCTCCTCCCAGCTGCATTCCCTAAAAGGTTCTGTTGTCTGCCAACGATGACCTGAACCAAGGGCTTCCCCACTCCCTTTTAGCTTCCCTTGGAAAAGGAGCAGAGCAGAGTCTGGGACAGCATCAGGGCAACATCTCAGCATCAGCAGGTGTGAGTGCCACCAGCCCACAGCAAGGGGCAGAGCACCCCAGGGCTGCTGCCTGCTCCAATTAAAGCCTGGTGGAGTGATGAGATTGCTCCTCATTGTCAGAAGCCAAGGAAGTCAAAACAGACCTAGAAAAGTTTCATTAGTCCACTTTTTATTCAAATTAAATGATGAGGAACTACAGTGTGATTTTCTTTCATAATATAAATACGTCAGTGAAGGTTTCTTGAGTTGTTCATCGCACTGGACAAGACAGCTGTCAAGAGAATTACTTTGCAAAGTCCTTTGTCCTCCACACTCATGCAAAAAAAAATCTTTAATTTAAAAAATGAGCTTAAACAGTCACCAACTTGTTACAGTATACTGTCAGCTACTGAACCAACAAACTTTGGTTTACAAAACCAAAAGATTTCACACCCAGGTAAATTATTTCACAATCATTCATTACCCTTGAGGGTCTTTATACATAAAATATACAAATTAAAAATATCAATATTTATTTATTTATTATCACTGTAGAGGAAAATAATTTATAAACCCATAAACAAAGATAAGGGCAGATGGAAAAAAGTGAATGAGCCCATATTCCAACCATAATGTCTAGCACACTCCCAAACACTGCAGCTTTGAGCAACAAATTATGCTCACATGAAAGTGATTTTTGGGCACAATGTGGGCAAAGGGGGCAGCTGCTTTGATAATATTTGAATAATGAGTCCCAAAGGTTAAGACCAAGCTGCATTCATCTGTTGAACCATCACAGTAGCTTGATGAACAGCATTTATCTGTTGAGCCACCACACTGGCTTGATGAACTCCATCACACCTCACTGGATATTAAGGATTTTGGTCTCCAAACAATGTAACCCAGAGAACAATATTAAGCTTTCATGGTGATGACATGCAAACACTGCCAAGTGTATTTATGGTAATTACTTGTCGTACACATCCAAAAAAAGACACTGTTTGGATAGACTGAATGAACTGAAAATTGATTTTAATCACCCCCAATTTATCTATTAGGCACCAATGGAAAAGATGGACTTTATTCAAACTTGTTTAAACAACAGATTGCTTGAGGCAAACCTACCCTGCACTGCAAGCCCAGCAGGGTGTGCCCCACACGTGATGCTCGTGGGGCTGGGCTCATCCTGGGGTGCCTTTCTGCAAGAGCAGACTCCTGTAGGAAACACAAGGCCAGAGCCCCACTGAAGCTCAAGCACAGGGTGACCCCAAAAAGAGATTACAACAGAAGGAGCTGAGGAAAGTGTTCATATTCACAAAGGACCAACATTAGGAAGAGTTCCAAGTTTGGTCTGTAAAGCTTTTACTAAAACTCCTGCAATAATTTGTCTGATTTTGGCAACCTGGGGGGTTGTGCCCAGACTGTTGTGGGCAGAGTATCTCTGTCTCCAAGCAGCTCATGCAGGAGCCAAGAAACAGAACCACCAAGTGACAGCTGGTCCCCCAAACTACCCAGGAACCAAACTCATGGCACAATAACATTAAATCAGAGTATTGAAATAGTTGTAAAATAACCAATAATCTAAGAGCCTACTGGTGACTGAGGTAATGGGTTTGAATTTATCTCATAATGTGGAGCCCAATGCTGTCCCTCTACCATTAAAACCAACACAACAGCGATCCCAGATCTTTCTTACACCATGGCATTTCTTGTGCAGAGAACATACAGAGTCATACCTATACCACAGCCAGCAAAAACCACACTGGAGTGCACGAATTAGATCCAGAAAAGTCATTGAAGACCATAAAAAGCAATCCAAAAATTATTTTAAATTGTCTTATAAAAATATTTACAGTAAAATTTGTTAGTACTAGTGCTACGTTTTCCGTCCTAGAAAAAGGCAATCTGTAAAGGATCTGGCTCAGGTGCTCAAAATGAACAATACAAACAAGAAACCACACACCAAAGACAAATTCCAAAAGCATTTTGGGGGTGGGGGGGCACAACTGGTTCATCACATGTTAGGGTTGTTTGTATTGCATAGCTGGAAAACGAGGTCACTTGACTTGCATAACACTGCAACGTTTGGGAAGGAAGGGAGGGAACTGGGAAGGAAGGGAGGAAATGTGTCATTTGTCATCAGGAGAGCTGGCTGAGCTGGGAACAGCATCACTTGTCCCTGGCAAGGGCTGTGAGTCCTAGCCCTGTCCAGCATGCCACAGCTCTGGGCCAGCACTGGGCAGAAGTGACATTTTACAAGAGCAGAGAACCACCAAAACCTGTTTTCCTTAGGAGCAAGGAAGGTTTATGAACAGATGGATAGCAGGGGATAAAATTACCCCACCTCCAGGTGTACCCACTTTTCACATCTGACAAACACAGCAAATTGCACCTTGCACATCTCTAGCAGTACCTACCAATTTTTATCTCCAGCCCACATAAACTCATAGGCTCTGGATGATATTTGCCTTTACTCCAGTGAAGCCAGAGGTGTGGGAATGTTGGCTGGGAACTGTTCCCAACTGTTGGGCTGTACAGTAGCTTATAGAGGAGTTTATTTAACTTTATGTCTGTACCAGACCTAACAAGGGCCAAGTGTGCCCAAATGCTTGTCCAGCCTTGTCCAGTCACCTCCAACTAACAAGAGATGCTACCTTGGACTGAAATGCTTTGTCTGTCCCATTTTATCCTTTATTCCCAGGCTGCAGGGAAGGGAACCACCTTTTGGGGCAGTGAATTTTAGTCTGTCCCAGATGAGGCCTCTTTCCTTATGCCACCATAAAGGTGCATCTCAGGACTCTGATCTGAAGGCAGCTGCAGTCAGGGATACATTCCTGCTGGGATACAGTCCTATTGGGGTACATCCCTACTGGGGTACATTCCTGCTGGGATACAGTCCTATTGGGGTACATCCCTACTGGGGTACATTCCTGCTGGGGTACATTCCTACTGGGGTACATTCCTACCAGCCTCAATGGCCTTTACAGTAAGCAACACCTCACAGGAGAGCAGCATGTCATTATTATTTTGGCATGTTTCAGGCATGTTGCAGGTTGTAAAACTCAAAGCAAAAGGTTTAAAGGGTATTATGGAAAAGACTGATTTTTTTTAAATTACTATTTTCAAGACCTCTGGGCTCACATACAGTGGAAGGGTGGACATAAAGAGTAGTCATGCCTTTTGCTTAGAATGTTTGCCCTTGTTTGTAAAAGCAAGAACATCCAAAGAGGAGTGGGAGCTACCTCACATTCCCCATGAAGGGAATTCCAGCCCCTCTGCAGGGCAGGGACACAACACAGGCAGGGGCTGTTTCCCCCACAGTGAACAGGCACCCATCTTACAAGGACTGTGTAACTCAAAGCCTACATATTTATAGAAGTAACCCACTCTTCTACAAAAGCAGCACAAGATGATGCAGCTTAGATCCCTCTGAAATAAATTTATAAGTATTTTTTTTTTCTACTGTCAAAGGTCACACAGAGCAGATCTATGGAGACAGAAACCAGCATAACAACTCTGGACAGCTGCCCACAACACAAAGCCTCAGCTGATCTACAAGGGGAAAACAAAACATAAAAAACCCAAACAAGAAGAGAAAGAGAAGAGAAAATATTTTTCTTCACTAGTTCCCTTTAGCTGGGGAGCTTCTGGGAGCTCACCTCTGTGTGCAGAAGCATGTCAGAGCTCATAGGGAGACACAAAAAGGTATTTTAAAGTCAAACGTCTTCTTAAACAGAAAACTTTAAGAATTTGGTATATAAGCAAGACAGGTCCCTTAGATCTGGATCCAGATTTATGTGTTTCGAATAATCTTATGAGTTCTTCATACTAATAGAGGAATGCTTTCAGTAAGGGCAAGACTAAAATAGCAATTACAGTGACAGTGATTAGTTAATCTCCATGCTCTGGAAGCATTAAAACACTGCAGGTATTTTACTTGGCTCATCACCACCTGCTTGGGTGACAGAGGAACGGAATGTCTCGCTGTATGGAATGTCTCTACATTAATGGCACCATAAGGTATTTTTTAACATCCAAATGCTCTGTTATGAAATGGCATTGAGATGCTGGACAGAGCTAGAACTGAAGCTTTCAGCACAGCTGAATTGTGTGGGTTGGGAACATTTTCTATTCAAGCAACATTTGTTTCACAGGAGCAATAAACCCCGTGGGAGCAGCATGTGTTGTGTGGGGCTGTGAAGTTTTGTGTGGCTCAGGTGCTGAGAGCTCAGCCCTGGGGAAGGCACTGCCCAGCAGTCCCATCACACACAGCACACAGCATCCATGGCAAGTAGAAAAACCACATGGTGTTTATTTCCACAAGCATTTCAGGGATACATACAGCAGCCCAGTGGCACGTACAACGTATGACTGAGACAGCGTCACACTCGAGCCAGACCACCCTGTCCCAGTCCATTCCTGCTGTTTTTCTCTGTTGGAACTCAGAAGTTTCCCCTGCCAGTGTTAGAGTCTACCCTCCAGGCACAGTGAGTAAGTAGTTCAACCAACAATGTGCACGGAGCATCAGTAGGGAAGAAATCCAGAAAGGTTCCTTTCTACTCACATGCCCAAACGTAGCAGTTTTGTTTCACACAAGAAATTCCGTGCCTGCAGTCCAAGCACAGTGTTTATCTCAGGACACATGCCATCGAGAAGAACAGTTGATTGCACCACAGACAACAAACAACACCTCGTGTCTAGCATGGAACATGTCCCCACAGGGATTTTCACTTGGCTCTGCAATCCACTGCAGAGTGGATGATGCTTGCAACGTATCACGTGTCATGCTAAGACATTAACAGCAATGAGATGGGTCAAGTCAGAGGTCAGTCATCTTCCCAACACCATCTAGCTGGATCCACTTCACTTCTGCTCCTCACATTGGCTTGATCATGTGTCACAAGGGTTTGTGAATCACAGCCACACCTGTTGTAAGAACAGACAGACACAATTATGGTAGGAGCAGCTCCTGGGTTGCCACGTGGCTACAATCATCCTGCAAAGCCAAAGGCCAGCAATGAGGGAGGTGTCTACCACTTCTGTGAAAGTTTCTTCTACTGAAATCAACATTAAACATACAAAAAAAAGTAAAATAAAAGTTTCAGTGGGCACAGCTGTCAAGTTTACGGACCACCCCACTGCTGCCCACTGTCCCACTGCCTGTTTACCTGCATAACTCCTCCCTGTGCTCATGCTGGTTGGCAACAACGTCCACTTGTCTGTGCTGGGGTTGTAGTATTCCACCGAGGCCAAATTGCAGGAACCATCATCGCCTCCCACCACGTAGAGGAGACCATTCACAGCACACACACCTCAAAGCAGAGCACAGACGGTGAGACATGGGCTAACACATCCCCCACAGCACACTGCTGCACATTCCGATTCACTCCCAAGCAGATCCCTCAACTCCCACTTTTATCTTTCCCAACGCCGATCACCTACACCACGAGCACAGGAATTGCATCAAAAACCACACACAGACAACTGAGCCAGCCACCACAGAAAAGCTTATGGTGGTTACCTGCATTTCTTCTACACATATTCATGTCTGCTACTTGCTTCCAGGTGTTTGTCCCGGGGTCGTAGACTTCCACACTCTTCCTCACCAAGGGCCCGTCGTGGCCGCCGGTGGCGTAGAGCAGCCCGCTGAGCACACCCACACCTGCCAAGCACAGCCAGGTCAGCCCCAGCTGGGGACAGGGCTGCACTCCCTGTCCCTGCTGCTGGCCATGGCCTTGCCTCTCCAAGGCACTTCCAAAACCATGGGCCACGTGTGCATCAGGATCACCAGGCACAGGGTCACTCTGCACGCACCCCCCCACCCATGGCACTGCAGCACCTGCACTGCAGTGCCTGGCAGATGCCCCTCTCAGGAAGCTGTCAGGCTCTCCAAGACCAGCAGTCCAGTCCCATGACATTCCTCTGCCTGTATTCCATCTCTTTGCACTGACTTGCTCTCTGCCTCCCACCCCACCTTGTTTCAATCTGCCTGATATTTTCTGCCACGGGACCCTCTGCTTTTAGCCTGATTCCCTCATTCAGGACTTTTAATTTTGTTTTTCCTGCTGCCATTGTGCCACACGACTTCATCCCTTGGATGATCTTCCTCTCCTCAAAAACTTACAGGTCTTGAAGCTGCCACTTGGTTCCTCTCCTCCCACTGCCACCCCAAAACCTGGCAGCACTTGGCACAGACAAGGTGCCTCCAACGCCACCTTCTCAGCCATTTGTGAAGGCCCCTGGCTGAATCTCTGTGAATGACAGGGATCTTCAAGCCACTTCTGCCTAACATTAAGTAAATTAAAATGTTCACCAATCTGTGAGAGTTAAAACTTCCAGCAATATATCTTCATTGATAGGTTCAAAGGCCTCTATTAAGATTAACAAGGTGGGATGTTAGTAAAACAGAAACAAATCTGAATCACATCATTTCCACCATGGGCATTAACTATGTGTGACAAGGGAGGAGAAGGGCCCTGCCAGCCTGATACCAACAGGTTTTGACTTGGTCCCTGTGCAAGGATCTTTCCTGGTCAGGAAAGGAGAGGGCAGGAACAGCTGCTGAGCCAGAGAACAGGCACCACCCAGGCTCAGCAGTGCCATCAGCAGCATCCCCATCTAGGGACAGGTACATAGGTCTACCACTGTCACCTCTCCCTTCTCCAAACTATTTTAGCTTGCTTCTGCTGGGTTTGTTTCTGGCCAGCTGTCTCTCACTGTCCCAAGAGCTGCTGAAATCCTGATATGACTTTGGGATTCATGGTTCACCTCTGGCAAACATACAGTTGTTCTCTAACTGCCATAAATATCCACCTTACTGGGCCACATCCTCAGTGTGGTTGAAGCACCCCAACACGCATGACTTGAGAAGAGCAGAACACACCCACATCCACATGTGTATCCTGGCTCCTGAGCTGTAGCAGGTGTCTCCCAGTTCTCTGGGAAATGGAAAGTCACTTAACTGCACCTGAGCCCAGCAGCCTGGGTGTGCAGCACCTTGGCATTTGACTATATTCAGCTGTTAACAGAAATTTTATACTTGTAAGAAATAATTTGATGAGTAAATCTAATTTAGCAAGTAAGAGAGCAGAAGAGCCAGAAACACTCAAGCTTTTTCCCATGGAACTGCCTCCTTGTGCAGTGAGACAGACAGGGCACGCAGGGACAGGACATCCCTGCCAGCAGGGGAAATGAACCCCCCAGCTGGTCCAGCAAACCCTTGGAGTGTTCAAAAAATGTGCAGATGTGGCACTTGGGGGATGTGGTTTAGCAGAGAACATGACAGTGCTGATTAATGCCAGGTCTTATCTTAAAGGTCTTTTCCAATCTAAAAAAATTCATGGTTCTACAAAACCTGGGCAGCACCTGCACATGCCCACAGCCCCAGGGGGCTCCCAGTGCCTCCAGGGATTGGGGTGGCTCCAGGGACTTGGGGACAGCTGTCCTCACCCCCACTAGATGTCAGCACAGGGATGGCAGTGCAGAGCACGGTGTCATTCCTGGAGCTGCACAGCAGATTGTGCTGCAGCACTGCTGGTGGCCAGTGGCACTGGGCAGTGGCACTGGGGCCTCTGCAGGACAACCAGAGCCTGAGGAGCTCAGCTTTCAGGTGGGGAACTGAAAACTGCAAAGAAATTTGGCAGGGGAGTACGAGCATTCCTAACAGAGGACTTGCTACATGGAGAAAGACTTGTAAAGCAGCACTCAGAGCAGAGTGTTTCTAACAACTCACTAAATTCCGTTTCACCACAGGCACAAAATTCTTGCTGTTTCAACACACTGCCAGCAATAGGAGATATTCTTCTCTCCTGGAATGCTGCACTGGACTAGGTTGAAGCGTCAAGCAGATACTACAAACCTCTTCAACAGAACTCAAACCAACAGTGTGTCCACATTTACCTCACCTGGAGCTACAGAAAAGATACTGGAGTGAGGAAAGAGAGACAGGCTGTAGAAAACAGCCTCAACCTGCCCAGCTCAAAAGGGAACTCCCACCACAGCAGGGTCATTTGAGCCCCAAAGTGCAGCTCCCAGGCTTGCCTGTGACTAACTGCACAATTTAACATCAGGGAGGACCCACAGCACACACTGAGCATTAGGACCAACAGTGACAAATTCCCATTCCCCTGAAGATGATTTTAAATGCAGTGGATAAGAGCTCTTCTCCCTTTCAGAGAGGAACAATCACAAAGAAGCCAAATTGCTACCTGGCCTAAGATCATCTAGAAATTACAAACCATTCAAGACTAGAATCCAATCCTTTTACAACAGGTCCTTTCCTCTAATCCTCCAGGTCACCAACTCTTGCCAACAGAAAATAAACTAAAAACCAGCTAAGCAGGGACAATCTGAGATGAATTTTGTTATCCTACACATCCCCCAATGTGCAGATGCGGTTTGTGTTGCAAAGCACCCGCTGGGCGCTTGCAGGAAGATCCAAAATGCAAATTCATCTGAAACCCTACAATGATAGGAGAGAGGGAGGTGCAGCTTGGCTTTCCCATGCCCAGCTGTGTCTGCAGCTGGCGATTTGGAAAGAGAACTCTTTGCTTACAAGTGAGATGCATCTGTTAGCAGGGCTACTTAGAGACACCGGACATTACTCCATTGATCCAGAAATCAATCTCAATTTGACAGATTTTGTCAAAGTCAGGAGAGCTGCTGAGAGATTCCAAGCCATTACATTTTTACCCAGCTTGCAAGGCCAGCAATGCCACTTTTCCTGCCTGTCTGTGGGCAGAGCAGGCGGTGGCCGTGGCGAGCAGTACCTGCCCCGCTGCGCCGCGTGCTCATGTCAGCCACGTAGGTCCACTCGTTGGTGGCGGGGTTGTACTGCTCCACCGTGCTCAGGCACTGCCGCGACGCGCCGTCGTAGCCGCCCACGGCGTAGAGCTTCCCTGCAACACACACAGCCATGGCTCAGGGCACAGCTCCTGCCTCAGGGCCGCTCCAGGGACGCGCCTGAGCCTGCCGGGGTGTCCGGGAAAAGCCGAGCAAAGGGATCTGGAAGGACTCGCAGACAGGAGTGAGTGTTGGTAAAGCTGTCAGCAACACAAGGATACACCACAACAGCTCAATCAGAAGTCGACAGCCCAGAGGGTTTTCCCTGGTGCTGTCTGCACGAGGGGTTTCCAATTGCCTTGGTTGCTTCCCCTGTGCAGAAGAACTTTGACTCCATGTATCAGAAGGTTTAAGACAGTTTTATTATGTTTGGCTCCATGTTCCAGGCCCGAGGCTTAATGCCTCGTGCAGTGATGCCTGGTACAATGCTTCCTTACAAAGCTTTGGTGCAATCCTCGTGCCTGCTTTCTTCCCAGTGCCTAGTACAAGAATGCCCTAGACCTCATCAATAACACTCTCTATACCACTGGTTGAGAGAGAGAGAGAGAAAAAACCCAGATGTGTGGCCTTGAGCAGGACACAGCTTAGAGAGGTATGTTGACAAAATCTCTCTTTGAGAGAGTGATGTTTCTCTTGGGAACAAACCTAGCAGGCCTGCAGAAACCCAGAAACCATCAAGACAACACTTGTTGAGGGATTATCAAAGCGTGTTCTGTCGATGGAGGGCTCCCCCTGTTCAGGTGTGCTGTCAAAGGCTGCCACTGCACATTAATTACAGCACCACACGAGTAATAAATACAAAATAGCTTCTTATAATAATATAATACCTGCAAAGAAACCCAGACCTGATTTTGTAGAACTTGGGCCAAATCAAAACCCAGAGATGCTGTGAGCACAGCTGGGGCCAGCTGGTCACTTGTGCCCAGCACAGGACACACCGTGCTGTGAGGGTCTCCTGGGGTATCCAGCCCTCCCTACCTCAACTCTCTGAAAGCTGACAAACACACACTTACTGAGACCAGAGAAGCACAATCAGAGATCATGGGACTGCATCATTCATGAAACAAGGCTGATGCTCTGCTGTGTCCTCTGCTCCCAGGCCTGACTGATCCTCTCTCCTTGTCTCCCTGTATTATCTATCAGCTTGTTTTGCATTTTGGCAGCTTGTTCTCTGGGCAGAGAAGGATTCTTCTTACTAAAGCAGCGAGCACAAGGCATTCTGGTTCAAGTCCAGGTCTCCTAGGTGCTACAATAAATGACAATTTAAAAAGCTCAACAAATATGTAGAAAAATTCTAACCTAAATTTTTGTACAAAACCTAGAAATAATATCAATTCTCAGTTGATGACAGCAGAGCCTGGCCATGAATGAGCTGTGCAATTCTTTGCATGCACAAGACTCCCACCAGAAGTTATATTCAGCCTTAGGCTTTTGCATCCTCCTGTTTCTGGATGTTTGCAAGGCTCCAGGAACAGGCTGGCTCTTTTCTTTCTCCCTCAGGCCCGCTCATGGCCTCCTTCTGCATCTTTCTGTCTCTAGGAACATTTCAAACTCTTATTTGTGCTGTTGGTCTTGCCTGGTATTTCTCAATGAATCAGGCAAGAGTACCAGTCCAAGCAAGATCAATTTCCCTGGCTGACATAGATTATTAGGTATTTTCAGTACTTTTCAGATCATCAGATCAATTTTTGTCACATTCAGATGAACCCTGTGGATTAACTGCAGGCTGCAGCTTCTTCCCTACACCAGTATAATCTGCTCTTGTGCCCATCACATGCCCTCATTATTTTTATCATGAACTCCAATATATGCAACACTTATTTGTGCTTTCAAACAAAGCAAAGGAAAAGGATGATTTCAGGAGTCTCCAGTAGAAAATCTGTCTGTAGAAATGCATCTCTCCGGTCCATAAGACTTTTAATACTTTCAATACTTTTTCTGCATTCAAGCCACTTGAATAAATTCCAATGACTGACAGCAGCCCAGCACTTCCCAAGCATGGGCCAATTTTAAAGCAGGTGCTTCTTAAATACACAAATTTAAGTGAATGACCACTATTTAATCTGACTCTATCTCCCTTCTTCTTCCCACATAAACACATTTAATGTACATGAACATATTCCATGTACTTCCCACTCAAGCAGGTCAAACCAAAGCACAGTAAAGCATGGTTTATATGGTTTGTAATAAGGCTTGTGCCAAAGCTGCTCTGCACTGCACTAACTGGGAAGTGCTATGCCACACTAAAGACAAGTTCAAATAAAGCCTTTCACTTGCTTCAGAATAGATTTTGTAAAGGAAGAAATGGTTCCTACTTAAACTTTTCATTCTCCTGAGTCCAAACCCAGCTGCTCAGTTCCAGCTCCCTCAAGTCTGGTGCTGACACAGAGGTGCCAGCAGCTGCCACCATCCTCCCAGGCCTCGCTCCGAGCTGCCGCAGCCTTCGCCATCGTCAGCCCCTGCTCATTCAGGAACCTCAGCAGAGCTGTGCCTGATGTCAACACACACAGGTTTTAGTATTCCTGCCAAACCACCAGCCTGGGGCTGTGGGAGAAACTCTGTTTCTGTGTCTCTGGCTGAGCAGATTCTCTGTGATGGGCATTCCATCCACGCAGCGTCTGCCGGCACATCCACTGCACAGCAGCGCTGCCTTTCACCAGCCAGAGGCAGCCCAGGAACAATCTGGATTCAAAGAGCCCTGCACACACCTAATTGCATTCACAGGAGGCACGGGCTAGTCTGATACAGGTTTGAGGCTCTTGGAAAGCTACACATGATTTTTCACCAAGATAAAGAGGAGAATGGAAAAAGTTGCAGCAATTACGTCATATAAAATCAATCTTTCCCAATTGGTGTAGGGAACAGTTCTTGCCATTCCTTCCCACTGCAATTAACCATTCAGGCTTCTGTTTGACACAGTAACATTTGCTTGATGGAAATGGCTGCTGATTTTCTTACCCTCCACAACTCCAACTCCAACACTGCTTCTTCTTGTGTTCATGGGAGCCACAAAAAACCACTCATTGGTTTTATAGCTATAGGCCTCAACTGATGCCAGACCTAGTTAAAAAGGGGATACACAGGTTTTCTAATTAAAAAAAAAGAGAAGAAAAAAAGATTGGTGTTGCACTTTCATCTGCCTTCCACCTCCTCCCAAGCCCGTAATTCCCACCATGCTCCTGCAATCCCACTTCCTAATCCCTTGCCTTTCAGGCTGGGACCAGCATGTCAATGCCACTTCTTCAGTGGCTGGGAAAACTGTTACCCCTTCATCCCTGCCCTGGGACTGCTGCCTCTCCAATGTGCTGAGGACACCAAGGTGAGCAGAGTCCAAATTCCAAGCCCAAAAGCCCCACATCCTTTCAAGCATTACAAAACACCCATGCAAAGGTTTAAAAATTCCCCCAGACACTGCTGCAGTAGCTAGTTCAGGGCTTAACCAAGTGGCAGAGCTTTGCAGCAGAGGCAGAGGTGTGAATCTAAACACACAGCTATGCCAAGATAAATCCCAGGCACACACACCCTGTAAGATTCCCTGCTACTATTCTATTCATGTTGCTATGAAAAATTTAACTGAAACAAGGAAAAATCTCTTTTCAGCCTAGAAAAAACATAATCATACAGAGAATGAGGCTGAAAGAACTGTATCACTAAAGAAAATAATAAGGGTGAGATTCTCTGCAATTGCTGACAGGTCAGAACACGCACGTGGGTAGTTACAACACACACCAAACCCCATTTCTGGCTCCTTCTCTACAGAGCCATAGAGGAAGGGCACAGGAACCACTCTAAAGCTCTGCAGTCTCTGAAAGCACTTCAGTCAGGCGAGGCACTGGCTGGTTTTTGCCCGGTCACCTACCGGTGCTGCCATCAAAGCCGCCCACGGCGTAGAGGAGGTCGTTGAGCACGGCGGCGCCCAGCGTGCTGCGCCTCTCCTGCATGCTGGCGATGGACGTCCACTGGTCCTTGGCGCCGTCGTACACGTCCACCGTGCGCACCCGCAGCGAGCCGTTAAAGCCCCCCACCGCATAGACACTGCCAGCCATGAACACCACGCCTGGGGACAGAGCAGAGGGGCTGCCAGCAAATCCCTGGGAAGCGAGGAGAGATCTAGATCCTGCCAGGGTGTGAGAGGAAGAGCAGGACACGGGCGAGGCTTTGGTGTTTTCTGCAGTTGACAGCGTTGGAGTCGAGCACGGTTAAACATACGTGTTATATGGGAGGTGAAACGCACAGGAAAGCATGGCAGCGTGAGGCACAGATGGAGCTGACACCTGAATGAGTAATTCTGGGAGCCAGAGGGAACACCAAATGGTGAGCCACATTCACAACCTGTCAGATGTTTTCAGAGGAACACTCCCAACTTAAAGATCTGCTCTCCATCACCCACTCCCCCGCACCAAGAGGGACTGACTCAGCTCCTTTGATTTTCACTAGGAAACCAGCAAGGAAAACTGGACCCCTGTGGGCTGCCAAGACAGCAACAGGGGAGGAGGAGGGGAAATAATGATGGAGGAACAGCCAGGAGAGAGGGATGATGAAGGAGACAGTGGGAGGGCTGACAGGCAGGAGCAACCCCACTAGAGAGCAGGACAAGAAGGGAAAGGTGTCTGTAGGGAAAGAGGAGGAAGGCATGGCAGAAAGAAAGAGCTGCTTGAGGCCAGGGGCACAGAGGAAGCTAAAGGAAGGACAAGGCCATCCATCCAGTGCTGAAGAGCTGCATTAAAGGAAACAAAGAAGGTTGCAGCAAAAGTTCCCTTTACCTGCTCTGCATCTCCGTGAGGGAAGCTCAGCAACCTGATCCCACCGCTCCTCCTCAAAATCATAGCACTCCACACTGCGAATGGCTTTGGGTGCTTGCCCACCCACCACAATCATCACCTGCAGAGGGAAGAGAAGAGCTAGAAAACCTCAGACATGACCCTGGGCAGCTGCTCTCTGCAGAGAAACCATCACCAACACCTGATCAAGAGCAGCTGCCAAAACACGTGCTGAAGGCCAGCTAGAAGCCTCTGCAGGGACTTATTTCAGGCAATTATATTTCAAGGGGGAAAAATTTCTCTCCAATTTAATGCATGCTAAATATGGCCACCCTATTTACCCTTCCTCACTGTGTCCAAGGTGGGCAATTTGCCCAATTTCTCCTTGAAATACAAAACCTTTTGGCACCATGTACCAAGACTCACTGCGAAAGTATTTTTAAGTGAGGAAGATTCCAGCAGAATTTCCACTGGCAGCCCACTGTTTAGTCATTATCTCCGTGGTGTGCTAAAAATAATGGATGCCACTTAGCGAATAAAACATGACAGCTGCGGTGCCACCTGCGGGGACGGCGACACTCGGGGAAATCACCAGGACTGCTACGACCTGGGGGGTCTGGGCTGCTGAGGGAGGTGATTTGTCAGCTTCATTAAGGCTTTTGGCTGCCACAGGTATTGAAGGAAATGCAGGAATTAAACCCTAAATTCCTTACAGGTAGGGAAGAGCTACGTCAAGGTGGCCAAGGGCAACGTCAGGAGTGGAAGAACCACTCTGCTGGGTCAGGCTAAGGTTCATCCAGCCCAGACTCCACCACCAGCAACAGCAAGGGGTGGACACTGGTGGGAAAGTGAGAAGACCAGAAGACCTGGGCAGCATGCAGTGTGGTCCTTCCCAAATCTGCCCTGTCTGCTGCCAGAAGACAAATTCCCCATGGACACGGGTGCCAGGAGCCTGCAGCTCTGCACTTGAGGGTGCCCATGGCTCTGAGCCCCAGCTGGGCACTGCAAGCCAACACCTGCACAGGCAGCCAGCCCCCAAAACACCTGCCCTGGCGAGCAGCTGCACCTGCACTTTGTCAGCACACATTTCATTCAACCCTCCACAGCCACCAAGAGGGAGGATTTGCTCCCCTTATCACAGCAAATCAGTGGGACAAACAGCACCCAAGACAATCTGGTTTTTACAAGGCCAAAGAGCTAGAAACAAGATAATGGGGCTTCAAATATAGATAAAGAGTAGTTGGAAAACTGGCTTTAGCCTCTGCAAGGCAGCTGAGAATAGCTGAGGGGATAAGATCATCACTTGAGGTCACTCAGATAACAAACTCAACTCCAAGCAGGGTTGCTTTAAAAGTAGAGAGCTAGACAGCAATTTAAAGAATTTGAAGAGCATGGAAATAGTGGCCTGTTTGATCTACAAAGATGAGAACATGATATTAGAAACCAAATTGAGTCTAAATTAACAGCCTGACTGCTAGTTGTGTAACAGTCTCCCATGGCAAGCTGCAGGGCTTCACAGAATTAAGGGATTTCACAGCAGACAATAATCCCTCATCAGCAGGACCAACAGGCCAGATGAAAGTTTCTCAGTAACAGGATTGCTGAAAGATCATCACCTCCTTCCCTTTCTTCACAGTTCAAAAGAAGGGAGGAGAGACCTGCAGAAGGATTTGGGTTTGTACTCATAGGTCATGCTATAAAAGATGTTGAAAACCTCTGAAATCACTGATTTGCTGTTCCTTTTATCCTTAACTATTTTAGTCCTTGAACAAGGGCCATGTCAGCCCTTCATGATACCCCCCAAAGCTCTGTTCTACCAACTCCATCTCAGCAACAGCAAGCAGAAAGGACACTGCCACACACTGCCACATGCTGCAAAACCACGATTTCTCAATGGACAGTCCAGTATCCAAATACCAGAAACAGCACAAATCTCACACACCATCCCACAAAGCAACCTCATTATTGTTTGTGCTTGGAAAAAATAACAGACTGTGGTTTGGATGTCTTGGAATCTCCAAATGCTTGCTAGCACCTTCAGAGGCAGTGTGCTGAGAGACATTGTACCAAAGAGTTTATCTCTGGGGCACGGGGAAAAGTTCCTGTGGTTGTTTTTTTCCTCACTAATAAAGTGGTGGCTGGAGCATCACAGGCCTGCAGGATAAAGGTGGGGAGTAACAAGGATTATTTATTCAGTTGCTGCTTTGAGTCTATTGAAATTCACTTCAGACTTCCTGCCCACGGGGCTGGGGGCTGTTGTTTCCTGCTCTCCTGGCTTCTGATTATGGATACAGGAAACGAAGAGACACCTACTGTGACCCTCCTCAGCAGGGCTCCAGACACTCCTACCAGGCAGCAGCAACCTCAGCCAGCCCTCCCAGCACTCCAGCAGCCACCAAATCACTTGTGGCTGACAAAACATTTCAAGAGCAGAGATACTCCTTCCCCTAGGGGTTTATCTACGTTTATCCAACTTAATTATGTTTCCTTGCTGGGCATAGGCAACGCCAGAAGAGGGAGTAAAACACTTCCAAGCACAACCACTGAGTTAGTAAAAAGTAATATGGCAAATTCTCAAGCTCCTGTCAAAAGACTGAAAATGCCACCAGGAACAGGGGTGAGGTGACACCAAGTGACAAGCTCAGCTTACCTTTGGCAAGCTAACAGGAGTCCTTGGCTTTGTCCTGGGATTCTTTATTAGTTGCCTTTGATCCAGAGGAAGCAAATGATATTTCATGGCTTCGATGAGGAAGTCTTTACAGGTGTTGTTATTCTTGATTAAAGCTTCTTCTTCGACTGTCTGAGAACATGCACACACAACAAAGATCATTTACACTGGCACAGGTCACAAGGAGCTTTGTGGAAAGAATATGTAACCTGGAATTTCCCTTCCAATGTACCAACATTAAAAAAAAAAGTAGGAGACAAACACAGACTTCCAGCTCTTCCCAAAGAAGCACATCAGTAACATCCAAGCTTCTCACTTTTTTCCAAGATCACTCACAAGAAGTGAGTATTATCACCCTCTGCCAAACACTTGATGCAGCAGAGGAGAATTTACCAGGAGTCTGGATGCAGAGTAATCTCTTTTATATGAGTTAGAATTTTTAAGGAGAGGCAATATCTTTTATTCCATCAGAAGATACAGATGAAAGAAAAACCAAAACCATGACAAGTTCATCTTGTGAATACCAATTTTATACCAATTGTATTGATTTTTTTAGACGTAGTATAAAAGCACAGTAGTCAGAGAGCCCAAATGCCAACCCCTTCTTTGGGAATTCTCAGCTCACTATCTAGGCCCAGAGCCCAGGAATTAATTTATGAAGAACAATCTCCAAGTCAGACTGAGAGAGTGCCTCCCCTGCCAGCCACACAGACCCATATGTATGCACAGCACATGTCTTAAACCACAATTATCACACATTATTTGCTTCTATTATGATGTTTTGCCTGTGCATGACAGAAAAAAGGCCACACGAGCTTGTAACACCACCACTTCAGTATTTTCAAGGTGAAAAATCACAAGATATTAAATTATGAATATTTCCCCTAGAGGGACAGCAGCTCTGCTCTCAGCATTGCCTGGCAGAGCACAGGTCCCATTTACAAGAAGGTTTCTGAAGCCCACATTGATTTCAGAGTCCACTCAGTTTTTGCTTTTATCCCTCTGTTTACAGATTCAGACCAAATTACCCATCTCAGACACAAACAGCCAAGCCACTGATTAAGGAGCCACCAGCAGCTTAAGTGCAAGAATTAATAACTTCTTTGCAGACTAACCTGCACCAGGTAATCTCTGGGCAAAAGGGGCAGGCGAACATGCTCCATCAGCTTAGCCATGTGCTCTAAGCGAGATTCCTTCTCATAATTTATCCAGGAGATAACTGCTTCAAAGACCTACACAGATAAAGTACAATTAAATGGGGAAGAGAGAACTTCCTTGTAGAGTCACCCACCCAAAATCAGAAGCATGGTGATTTTAGAGCATTGAAGGAAGGGAGTGCACGATTTGTATCAAACAGATGAAAAAGCTGTGACTGCCCAGAGCACAAGCAGCACTGTAGCAAAGAGCTGAGCTGACCATGCATGTTAACAAGCAGCTTCACATTTAGATGTGCTGTATCACTCCCAGAGCTAAGTGCATGTCCAGAACAATCATATACCTCTTGGACATTAGCACTGGAAGGCAGCCAGGAAACTTAATGAGCCTGCTGACATTTGCACTGGACATTATTCATGAAATCAGCCACAACAATTACTCCTGATAACAGAGATCTCCCTCCTCCAGGAGCCTGGCCACACAGTAAAGTCACCATGCCCATATGTAATCACTGCACCAGTTCCACCAGCCCCCAGAAACCAAGAAGTCTTGAGGACAGGTTCCCCACACACACAGGGCAAGCCCTGCCTGCAGCCATGGAGCCTCTGCACTGCGTGCTAAAAATACTCAGATACTCCAGCTGGGGAACAAGGGCACACTGGGCTTCTGGTCTGAACCAAAATCTAGTTTTACTTCCAGATCCAGCTGGTTGAGATAAGCATCCAGAGCTGGAGTCCGTGACCAAGTGCTCGCAGAGAGCGCCATGGGCAGAGCCCTGGCGGCGCACAGGCACGGGAAGGTGCTCTGTGGGCTCTGCATGAATATGCATGTGCTTATATAACTGGGAGCCTCACCCACAAATGAAAGGCCTAAAAATGTCACCGGGAGTGGGAAAGGCTTCCTGAAACACCCAGCAAGGCAGGAAGAGGGGCTGATGCTGCACAGTCTCAGATGCTGCACAGCAGGATCTGGATCACTGCAGTGGAGTTTCCCCACAGAGGTAGAATTAAATTCTGATGCATAACCCACATCTACAGGCAACACTCCCCAAGCTCTCTCACTGCCCAGTTACTCAGGGGGGCTGAGCAGAGACCCTGTCTGTCCCATGCTTCCCCCAAAAGCAACCCTGGCCCTTCCCTCCAGCATGCCAGGCAAGCGCCCTTGGTTTCAGCTTCCTTCCAGGGTCACCAAATGGTCAGGCCAATTTGCACAGATAATTATTTCTTTCTTTCAATCCCTCCCATCACTCCCCAAGAAACATTTTGTTTGGTCCAAGGTGACTAATTTGACAATATGAACCAAAAACAAGGGCACCACCTTTCAGTCCCCAGTTGTTGCCGGTAAATTTGCAGGAGGCCTTGGCAGACACATCCTGCCATGAAGGAGATGCAGAGCAGAAAGGGGTTTCTTCCTCTTAGGCTAAACTATATACTTTTAAAATGCAGTAAAGCACCAGCCTCATTTCCTGTGCCAACAAAGTTCCTGCTGAACTGTTTGGAATTCAGGACACTGCAATGAGGATTTAGGCAACACAACAGGGAGCGGTGTAATCAAACCACAGCAAATGCTGAGGAGAATAACTACTGCAGAGCCTTTAAGTATTTTAAAATTAAAACAAATAAGCAAACAAACATTTTAACTTTGGCTATGAGGCCTTTAAAGTAGAAACTGGGTTGTTGTTGTGAGATTTTTTTAATTGTAAATGACTGTGGAAGGAGGATAAAGCAAATGTTCAGCCAACAAACAGGCTTTTCTTTAGCCTCTTCTGCACACAGGCTGAGCTGCAGAGCAGGTCACAGGGCTGGGACATACCCACCTACAGGTCAGGAGGACAGTGAGCAAGTCTAAAGGAAGGTAAAGCAAATGTGCACAAGGAATAAGCTGCTTCCTTGGTGCTGGAGTCCACTCCTGAGTCAGGCAAGCACTGATGCTTCCCTGCTGTGCCTACTCTAAAAATAACTAATTTTTTTGAAAAAAAACTCAGATTCTGGCACCTTCCTTTGGCTCTGATTCCTAATTTCAGAGAAGGGGAAAAAGGCATTAATCCAAGACAGCAATCTCTCTATTCAAAGGGCACATCTTTCTGCAGTCCTGCCGGGCCAGCTGCAGACCCCGAGCAGCTGCTCTGCTCCCCTGGCACCCTCCAGCCATGCAGGACCTGCTGCCAGGCTGGGATGGACAAAGCAGCTGCCCACACAGCTTGGTTTAGAGCTGAGGTAGCAGTTGGCACCTGCCTGGCTGCAGGAGCAGTCCCAAGCTTGGAAGAAGTAAATTTCCCACTCTGTGGAGCAGAAGGATAAAAGCCAGGAATATCCCCTCTCTGCACACTGCCTAAGGACAGAGCAAGCCCAGATGTTTTCCCAATCTCTTCAGCCAAAAATCCATTTATTAGAGATTCCCAAGAGTGAGGACCAAACCTTGCATCAGCTTCTGCTGCATGTCAGCAGCATGAAACAATGAATCAATTACCAGACTCTGTAATCAATTACCAGACTCTGCAGAATCCCTAATCCGAAAATCCCAACAGCCTAAAAAATTTCTTTAGCCACTGTTCTGAGTAGGCAGGAGACCATTCTCAAGTCCCCCCACTTCATACATCTTTAGTAAATAACAAATAGTGGGGTTTTTTTTGTTTTTTTAGCTTGCAAACAATTAAAAGAGACAATTAGGTCAGGTACATAAAACATCAATAAAACTGTCTTCCAGGTACTGTACTCAGCTATAGCAAAAAGAGCAAGCAGGGACAAGAAACCTCTGCCCTATTCTGAAAGGGCCTGTGTAACTCAGAGGCTGGTGCAACAAGGGGGACAGAAGAGAAAGCAGAATCTTTGAGTGATGAGGAAATGCTGTCACCACTTGACAATTAAAATATATTTCTGTGCTAGCAGAGAATTTTTGTCCTCTTGATGGCCTAGGGGTATAAATAAGCCAAAATTGGTGAAGATAATGATATATTTTAATAGGCCAGTTGATATTAGTTGCAGGGTGGCAGAGGAAGGGGAGAACACACAAATTCCTGAGGCATTCCAAGGGCAATTCTCCCTCCCTGATCCTGGCAGGACTTGGCTCCAACACCTCCCAGTGATCCAGGAATGGCAGTGCTCTGGCTGACAGGTACAGTGCATGTATGAGACACAGCAAGAAGAGGAGCCAGGAAACTCCTTGTGAAATCTGGCTGTGACCAGCTACCAGATTTCTGAAGTACTTTGCACATGTATACACACAGATATAGTGTGTATGTACAGACTGGTATACACACATGTATACTTTTATGTAATTTATTTTATAATATATATCTCAAACATTAGCAGATAGGAAGAATAAAAGTCAGGAAAATGGCTTGCCTGTCATGAAGTTAACATGGAACAGCAGCCTACCAGTCTGTCCTCAATTTCCAGCACTTCTTTGAACTCCAGCACATTTCATGTTTATGTTCCATTGCCATTTTCCGCCTCTCTCCTGTTATTCAGGTCTGTTGTTTTGAATGTGCAGCTTATGCTTATATTTCCTTCCACCGCCTCACATTCTCAACAATCTTTTCTGTTACAAGTTCTTTTACAGTCAGCTAAAGAAATACCGGGTTTGATTGTGTAAAGCTCAGATGAGGGAAGGAGCATTTTGATTCCCCTGGGCGCAAGGCCAATAAAAGCTTTTGAACAATGCTGCACAGGACTGGAAAAAATTGGTTACTAAACTTGCACTTCCCTTTGCAGGCTGCTTGGCTCAGGCAGAGTGATTCTGCTGTGAGTTCGTGCCATTTGCTGTTTCCCTTCCTGGCCCTGCCCCAGCGGCACCTCGCAGCCCCCGCCAGCCCCGCGCCTGCGGAAACGCGCCGGAGCCTCCGAGCGTGCTGGCTCAGGATCAGCAGGGAGCATCCCTGTATCCACACCTCACATGGAGCAGGATTTCTGCAGTTTTACAGTCCCTCTGGGCCCAAGCACCTGCGTGTGTGCAGCCCAGAGGGGCTGAGCAGGAGGAGAGCACACATGAGGATGTGCAGCCCAGCCAGCAGCACCACCACACCCCGGTCCAGCCTCAGCCCACCCAAATGCAGGGGTCCAATAAGAGCCCTGAAGTTACAAACCACACAATCCTCAAGCTCTCCTCTAGCCTCTCACAAGTGACCATTTAATTAAGGAACGTGGTTTAGTGGTGGCCCTGGCAGGGCTGGGTTAGTGGTTGGACTCAATGATCTCCAATGTCTTTTCCAACCTTAATGATTCTGTGACTTTACAATCTCTCCACAGCAGCAATTTGGAGATGAGCTGAAGGACTGGAGGCACACGCCTGTCCCCAGATCATACAGGAAACTCAGAGCAGAGAATGGGGCTGGAGTTCACCAAGCACCATAAACACTGGTCACCCTCCTCCCCAGGACTCCAGCTTTTTTCCCCTTTTTTATTAGAAACACTGAAAGTACTAGAAAAGTATTTCCTTCCTTCTTTCCTTTTGGTTCTGGGCTTCCTTTTCTTTTTCTATCCAACATGCAACAGAAGCCAATATTCCTCCCTGGCCTAATGAAATTCTTTTTTTTTTTTTTTTTTTGAGGTTTTACAGCAGGTATTAAATGCTTTACACAACAGCAGATGGGAGTTTCCTAGTTTTCCACAGAGAGAAAGTAGTTGGTTGTGAGCCCCAGGGCTTTTAGCAAGATATGGATCTGAGAGTCATAACTTCCTGCAAAGAACAACCACGTGAAGGTTATTTTTATGTGTTTGTAGGATTCACATTATTTTAATTTTCTTTTCCACATGATCTCTGTTGGAGAATGGCCCCTAAGGAGCATATCATGATAACAGTTTCTGGTGTAAGATCTAGAAACATTCCAGCATTCTTACATTCACTCTTGCTGTACAATTTACCGTACCTTTTCTTCAGAGGAGACTGTGAGCTTGTCACTTGATATTAAACTGCAAACCTGGTCCAGACTAAGGCTAAGAAATTCTTCTCCTAGCATCACCTCAGGGAAGTGCTGCTCTGTTCAACAAATGAAAAGTGGGAACAGAAAATTACAATGAAATCCATGTTTTCAGTCAGTGGAAGGACCACAGCATTCAGAGAACAGCTCTTGTCACAGCTCTGAGCACCCAAGACAGACCCACAGCAGCTGTGAGTGGAACACTGACAGAAATCTGATGTTATTTCAAGCAGCACCAGCCCCATTAAATACTTTCGTAAATGATACTAAATTTTCTGAAAAGCCACTAAGAATATTCCAGTGGCAAATACAGTTGAAGTGGCAACTGAGATGAGGGCCAATGTCCAAAGCAGTAAATAACCTGGCCACCACAGCATCCACCTTCCCACTAGTTTTCCCCTTTCCACTTAAGCCTGCAATTGTACAAACTTCTATTTCTCCCTTTTTTGCCTCCAGATCCCTCCATACTGTAACTCTGGGAGCCACTTGAAAACAAAAAGCATGTCACTGAATATAACCCCAAACTGGAAGAATTATGACTGAACATCACCAAATCTGTCAAGCTTTATATCTAGCCAAAAGGCACATGAAATAATCACTTCCTAAAAAATAATTTCTAGGTCAAGTATGTCATTAGCCAGTTGCAGCAATTTTAGTTTTGCAAGAATTTCTTACATATACTGCCAATTTAATCTCACCTGTCATTTGCTAAGTCCCATTTATCTTTGGCTGAATTACAGAAACATGAATCTCAGACACTTTAGCTGAAGCAGCTTCTTTCAAGTTCTAATTCTGTAGCTTTGAGAAGCTCAGACTCCTGTATCCAAAAAGCTCTCTCTGCAGCAAGATCTGCCACGAGTTTTCACATCTGCAAAGTGCTTTGCCTGACAAAAAGCAGCACCACAGGGACATGAGCTGGCATAACCTACAGAGAGGAGATTTTTGGAGCCCCTGAACAACCCCTCACCAAAACTGTTGCTGCAGAGCTGGACTCTGGACTTGGACTCCCCAGTCACAGACCCTCCCTGCTCTAGTGAGGACCAAAACCCCACAGCTAAGCCAAAGGCTCTGATTAAAAATAGCAGCATATGGATAAAGTTTAATTCTCTGTTATGCTGGAAGGATACACTCCCCACACAATAAGCTGGATGCACTCTGACTTCTGGGCAAAATCTCCTGTTCATTCACTCTGGACTTGCATCTGGCAGCAGAAAGGTATTTGATCTCTCATTATTAGTTGGAAGCAAGGAAGAATATTTACTGATTTTAATAAAGGAACTGGTGCCTGCATCAAGAAGGCTCCTTCACCTACTAAAGTTATCCATTGGCCAGAACTCAGCATTTCTCAAGTAAATGAGCTCATGCATGCATGGACTCTTGAGCTTGGGGACTTCTGTCTTGGTTTAAGGCTGTTATATAAACAACACAGTGAAAAGAATTTTAATGGCATTTTTATTAATGGAGTTCCATTAACATTACATGGGCTGCTGTACTAACTGGGACTTATGAAGGCCGATAAAACTACACAGCAGACCTCCTAATTGCCAAACAACCAAATAAATATACGGTGAATGCACTGCTTGTTGGGTTAAAGATTAAACAGGGCCTGGAAACAAGGATAATGAGATATTACAAGCAAGCTTTTACACAATTAACCATTCCTTCCAGGGTACCTTTTTCTCCAGGGGATAATACAGCCAGAGCAGCTGAAAAGGTTTTAGTTTTATTTGCAGGAAAATAGAGGAGGAAACAGTGGATACATTTTTATTCCACTGAGCCTACTTATGGTCCAATTAAGGAAAAAACTGTTAAAAAGGAAAATGTTGCAGGACAGAGCAGGTGCTCTGGGAAACAGCAGGTGTACGTGTCCCTATATATATCAGAAAACAGAAAACCAAATTGGAGAAAACTATCAGCTTCTCCCAAGCAGAGGTCAAGGACAACTGCTGGGGGAGACTGGAAAGTGCTGGGGAATTCTGAGCTTGGGGCTGGCTGAAAAAGCTTTACATTTACGATGTAGAGGAGAAATGCTGAAAGCCATTGCCTGCACCTACTTATTGCAACCAAACACATCCACTCCCAAGGAAACATGAGCCTATCTTCCCTTGGGGTAAGGGGCCATTGCTGCACAGATCAGACTGCGTGGCAATTTCAGCTGAGTGTTCCAACTCCCACCCACAGGATTTAACTTTGCCCAGGGCCCTTTATTCCCACAATGGAAATGCCTAGCAGTGCCTACTGCTCTCCCAGGGCAGGGTCCGTGGGGAGGACACCAGCACACAAAAGCCAACAGCGAGAGCTCGCTAGGATCACACTCAGGAGCTGTTTTGTGGGCTGACATCCAGAGGATCAGGCTTTTTCACCTCCTCAGGTGCTCCCCTGCGACCGAACCACATTTCACAACGTGCAGCACCACGGAAAGTCGCAAGCCCAGAACTGAATCACGCATTCCCTTCCTGCTGTAACAGGAGAAGTCTGGAGAGACCGAGCGGGAGGTGCTGCACTGGAGGCACAGGCAGAGCTCCCTCACCTGCGTAGGCGTTGGCCTGCTGCAGCAGCTCGGTGCAGGCGTGCACGTCGGCAAACGCGCGGATCCCCAGGCAGTTCGTGGGGTGCAGCTGGGACTGCAGGAAGTCACAGCAGTTCTTTCTAACATCCATCAGTTGTAATAAACTAGCAGCTGGCAACAAAACCTGCAAAGGCACGAGAGGAGAGTGAAAGTGAGCAACAAAGAGTGACTGGCGGCTTGCACAAATGGGAGGCAATTCCCTTCCAGACAGGGCACATCCCTGTGGGGCTAAGAGAAGGAAAGTTCAAATCTTAGCTCTTCCCATATGCAGAAGATCCTGTTCATGCTCTGAGACATGAAAATGGCTATCCTACCCTGGGCTGTAAGTGCAACTCTTCTCACAGCTTCTCCCTACAAGACCTCAAGGCAAAGTGAGGACAAGGTAGAAGCAACCACAGATGCTCCTGAATTTCTGGCTTTGCTGCAGGTAGGTCCTGCACACGGATTTTTTTTTCCCCCAAAGGGCTTTATATTATTTATAAGCATTGCCATCATATTCAAAGCCCATAGCAGCCCAGCAGACCTCAAAACCCCAGACTTTGTTAATTCTAACAAAACCTTATGGGCTTGTGAGAGGGCTCCCAAGCAGTCATGTAAAAGAGGGGCTTCCCAGAAGCTCAAGCAGGTTTTGGTGACAGCAAGGCTCTTGGGAAAGACAGGTCCAACTATTCAAACCAGCAGCTCTCATTTACACTTACACAAAATGCTGGGGACACTTGTGGATCATGACTGCATCTAAAAACGAGGTACTGCTTTGCACCTCCAAAACTAAGCACAGAAAAAGGAGACAGAAATGGATGACAAATGTGACATCTGCTGGAAAAAAACACCTTTGAGGCCAGTAAGAAGGGCAGGAAGTAGAAAACAAAGTCTATTGGGACATTACAGCCCGTGACATCAGCTATTTCCTTTCTTATGTCCAACAGCAACTGCAGATGTGTCTTATTCCAGCTCTTTCGTAGCTCTGGCTGCCTCACACATGTCCTTCCAACTGGGCATCTGTGCTCACCATCTGAGCACACATTTCCGGGAAGTTATTGCCAACTCAAAAAAAATTAGCAGCTGTTAAACAAAACAAATAGGTTAAGAGCATTCACCTCCCTGGATCCCAGTGACAACAAAAGGATAAAGCTGTTCCCTCCCTGTCCCTGCCACCACAGTCCCATTCCACACCAGAGCAGGACACACAACCTGCTGCAGGTCTTTCTAAGCAACTGCTGTGTTCCACTCCAGCCCAGCTGTACAGTGGCTGACTGCTGCCAAGAAAAAGAGAAGTCAATTAACCTGGGCACCTGTTCTGGCCCAAGCCTCTGAATGCCAGGAGCAGATTAGTTTGTGGCTTTGATTAAGTTAGGGTAGCAGTTCTCTAGGATTTTGAAACCTAGCTGTGAACCACTTTCTTGTTAGCTGAACTATTTCTGAACACCTGAGCTACATAAGGGCTTTGGGTAGCCAAGTGAGACTCCATGCAAAGCATCTCTGGCTACAGACCAGCCAGAGCCTCCTCCGTGCACCCCCATCCATCCAGGACACCCCCCTGCCAGTCCAGGTGGGCTGCTTACCTCAGGTGTCTGGGATGTTGCCTCCAGACCAAAAGGAACTCACCACCACCACCACATGCACCAGCCCCTGGACAAACCAGTGCTGCTGTTATGGCCTGTGCTGGCTCCAGAAGCAGTGCAGAGGGAGCCTTACACCACTTCAGCCTTCAGGAAAGGGACATTGTCATACAGCACTTCTCAGAAATTGGATATAAAATGCCTATCAATAGATGAGGGGATTTTCTCTTTCTCATTTCCCAGCTGAACGTCTCAACACTCATCTTGTTTTTACCAGGCAAGGCGAAAAGCAAGCAAAGGATTTCCGTGAGAACAAAGTCTGTTTCCTTTAGAAATAACAAGAGGAAATGCCCTGCCTAAACATGCAGCAGGACCAAACTGCAACCCCATTAATATCCAGGCAAGTTACTCACATGGGCTTGGATTTGGCTCTTAATATTTGAACGATTTTCAAATGTGAGAGCTGGCTTCTCTACCAGACCTGCCTCCAAATCAAAACCCACTCATTTTTTGGAACCAAGTCAAAATTATCAGCTATTACTACTGAGACTGACTGCTTTGCTTAATCTGTGTCCAGAACCTCATCTATGGGGTGTGTGTCTATATATATATATATATATATATATATATATACACACACACATAAGATCTAGTTCAGCAGCTGTGCTCTGCAGACTCCACACAAATTTCAAGTTTTACACAACACTGCCTGTGCAATTACTTCCACAGACCTTTGATGTCTCTAAACTAGAAACATCTTTCAGCCAAAAGTGTTCTGTATACATAAGGTTCATTCATTAATGCTGGGCTGCAGAGGCTGGGCTTAATTCCCTACTGTGACAGAGCCTTACAGGTAGCCTTGGCCAAAAGTTAACTTACATCATTCCTGCTCTGCAAAACTGGGAAAGGAGCATTTCCCCTAGGCAGGGGATGTATTAAAGCTTATAAGCAGCTTTGACACTTTGGTCAAATTGGAAGCCAAATAAAAGTACTGGCTGTAAGCCTCAGCTGCACATCCAGGGCCACAGCTGGGACTGCACATCTGCCCAAAGAGGGAGACAGCTCCCAGGCACCTGCCCAGGGGAACCCATGACCAGAGAAACAAATGGATTTTGTGCTTGCAAGGCAGGTAAAACACTCAGTTTTAAACAAGCAGCTCTAAACAGCAAAAATAGGGCGTAAAA
This sequence comes from Dicaeum eximium, assembly GCA_013396995.1. Lineage (NCBI taxonomy): Eukaryota > Metazoa > Chordata > Aves > Passeriformes > Dicaeidae > Dicaeum > Dicaeum eximium. The sequence goes on along the minus strand of VWZP01009947.1, from coordinate 1,615,134 downwards.
TAATACTACATTAGTGAAATGTGGGTTTTGAGTGCCACATTTCCACAAAGGTGGCAATCAGGCTTTATTACACCCCAGCTGCTCTCAGGCAGCACATGGGCTGAACAGTGCTTCCACTTAAATGCTCCACCTGAGGTGAAATAGCCCAGACAGAGGAAGGTGTGACAGCATCAGGAGTCAAAAAGCCTTGTCAGGAGCAGGAGGCAGACAAAGGATGTAGAGATGAGAGCGAAAGGGGAACAACAGGCAACTTCCCTCCTGAGCTACCTTCTCCAACTTCAGACACACCATCCCCTGGTTAAACAGCGAAATAAAAAAGTGAAGACATGCAGCAGGCACCACACAGTGCTCTGGTGCCCCATCCACAAGTTTCTCCTCAGCTTTCTATTAGGCCAAGCCAACTTAAAAGACTTCCTATATGTTTAAAGAAGGGGCCCCAACCCAGAGGAGTCAGCCCTGCAATGGACAGGGACCCCTGCACCCCAGGGAGATGCACAGCAAGGAGCTTTGGATCCAGGGAGAAACACAGCCCCAATTCACTGCTGAAAGGTGCTCTGCCTCACCCTGGGCTTGCACCTACTGTAGCTGCAGCTTTTGGAACGAACAGAAGGAAGAGAGATGGACTGACCCATTTATAAACACTTTATCATCAAATCTGCACTTGCCAGAGAACTCTCTTTCCTTGCTGTGAACTCTGAAGTGTGCAGGGAAAGCTGAGGTGCAGAAGTGCTCCTGAAACAGAAATACTGCAGCTCCTAGCAAAGCTTTTTTCCTCTCATCTTGAGACATTTTTTATGACAGTTACTATGCCTGCAAAGCTGACAGGTTTAATATCTACTTCCTCCAGACATCTGATTTCTGATTTTGTTCTCTGTGTATGAGCCATATCTCAAACTGTGGCAGTGCACAAGGACACCTCCCACACATGGCACAGAATTCCTAACAACTTAATTGTGAAACCAGGTTAATCAGGACTTTTTCCAGGGAATCATTACAACCTGAATGATAATGACTTTCTTAATTGGGAGGGCAATTCTCAGGCTGGCTGGCAGTAATGAAGTGTCATAGGTAAGGCTGGTTGGGTCACACTAAGGAGGGACTGCATTCACTGTCTAGAGCCAGAGGTCCAGGAATTTTCCCAGGACTGCCTAGGACAGGAGGGGCCTGATCCCAAATCTCTTCATTCAGCTCTGGTCAAGGACACCATGCAGAGCTTCTCCATCACTGAGCTGGCAGGTTTGATATGAAAAAGAGAGAGAGCAGGCAGCAATGTAACTACTTCAGCTGCAAAATCAAGACCTAGTTGAAAAATTCAGGTAACTGATATGTTAAAAGCACCAGATACCCCACATATATAGGGAGCAGCAGGCCCTGTGCTCTGATGTGTGTTTATGATTTCCATTGAGATCAGCCCTGAGCATCTGTGAAGTTCCTCAAGACACTCACTTTAGTTTTCCTTCCTTTTACAGAAACTGCATGACACAACTTCCTTCTAAATGAATGTATCAAGCTCCACCTTCAAATAAATGAGGTCTTTATATCATGCATATCAAAATTTACAACCAACCTTGATGTGGGATGTAACAGAGGAGGAACAACAGAAGGCAGCAGGTGTAGAAATCCCAGGATGGATTTTCCTGAAACTACAACATGACTGCAATAAAGACAGAAATTCTGTCTCTGCTCCATGCCTTCCAAACAAGTGGGAGGCTTAATCCCAAATACATGTTCATAGGTAAAACTTCTCTATCATCCATCATCCCTGAGCCCTCCTACTGCTGCACCTGAACTGCCTTGAAATCCCACCCTAAGAATGAAGTTCCAATAGATAAAGCAGGATTGCATTTATTGGGGTAATTCTCACCCATGTACCCCAGAAAGGTTAGAAGGGAATATTCCCTCCACATGGGCTCAGGATGAGCTGAAAAATCCCCTTTGCCTGCACATTTGGGACACGATCTTCAGAAGGAATTGGATGAACACCCCCAGGAACTCACTACATAGATGATGACTGGAACTGACTGTACAGGCTTGGCCCCTGTACACATATCTTTCCTTACATAAAAATAAAAAAACAAAAAAACAAAACAAAAGACACTGTGTCATTTCATTGCACAGTCACTTACAGAAATACGTGCTTAGAAAAAGAGTCTCACTTCCTGAGCCCATACCAGGCCTATAAAAGAAAAAAAAAACAAAACAAAAAAAACAAAAACAAACACCCAACAGGTTTCTATTAGAAAAGAAACAAAACAAGAAAGTTGTTAAAAGGCTTCTTATTGTGAAGGGCTGGGCACTGCTCAGCATTCAAACACACTTAGGAACATTCATTCTGCGCTCCATGGTACCTTTGCTGTTCATCTTTTTCTCATTTCTATCCTGCTCTCATCTTATTTTTCTCACTGACAAGACAATGTCTTTTCATTTATTCACAAGTTTTGATACCTTGGCTGCATTTTCTCAGTTCATGCCATTGACCAAATTTTTTTTCTTTTCATAATTTCTACAGTGACATTACCTGGCACCTGTACCCAGAAACTGCTTCTTCCAGCTACTGAGAAAGTCTGAAGAACTCCTTTAAAAAAGCACCCTTGCCCAGCTAGAAATTCAGAACATGTGACAAGAAAATAGGAGAGCTCAGGAGATACCTGCTGGGAAAAGAGAAAATCTCACTGTGCTCAAGCAGGGCTGCAAAGAAGCATTGCTGAAAGAGCACAGACAGGCACAACTGAGGTGTCCTTCCAGATGGATGGATGGATGGATGGGTGGATGGATGGATGATGGATGGATGGATGGATGATGGATGGATGGATGGATGGATGGATGGATGGATGATGGAGGGACGGATGATGGAGGGACGGATGGATGGATGGATGGATGGATGGATGGATGGATGGATGGATGGATGGATG
>VWZP01009947.1:1594185-1612216 GCA_013396995.1 Dicaeum eximium | reverse complement strand
GGATGGAGGGATGGAGGGATGGATGGAGGGATTGATGGAGGGATTGATGGAGGGATGGATGATGGATGGATGGATGGATGGATGGATGGATGGATGGATGGATGGATGATGGATGGATGGATGACCCAAAGCTGTGCAGAAGGAGGATGTGGTGATCACTTGGTGAAACCTGCTCACTTCTTTCTAACATTGACACTGCTAATTAAGATGAGAGGCTACAAGGAGATTAATTTTTGTTGGTTTTAGCCTTCACTTCATGTGAAACTTTCAATAAATCACAAAATACTCACTTCTGTAACCTTTTCTTCTCGTGGCTGGAGGTGAATATTAACCTGTTTATGGCATTTTGTTCAGAGTAAAACACTCAGAGACAGGATGCAAATTTCTCTTTCTATTGGTTTCATAACACAATTATATTAAATTCCATAAAACATTTTCAGCATGAACACTTCAAACATGTAATAAAATTTAAACTAGTTAGTTAATCTTGCAGTAGATCAGCTTCATTTCTTAGCTTCTATGAATTAATTTACCTCTAGCCTGAAGAGTTAATCACAGAGTGGATATTGAAATAAATGCTGCAGTAAAAAGACCTGCTTTACTAGATTGGGAAAAAACACTTAGTATTCAAAACTTACATTTTTTTCTCTTCCTGTCTGAGAGATGAAAGCCAAAATGTAGCCAGGGATCCACTTTAACTCCCTGTAATCCCTGGGCTGCAGAAGGCAGGCTTTGGTTATGTTTTACTAAAAAATATGGCTGTGTATTTGCTCAGGAAGGGGAACACCTGGACTTTTCACAGACTTTCTGGGCAGAACAGAGCTGCCTCTGCAGCCTGCTCCAGCTCCCACAGCACTGCTACACCCCGGTGCAGCTGGAGCACCAAAACTCTCCCTGGGAATGCAGCTGGGGTCAGTGCCCAGCCCAGCCAAGGCAGGCTCAGCAGATGGGATCCCAAGCTCTGCACATCCCACGTGCCAAGTGGGAGCTTCTGCAGCACCCAAGGGCCTGGAAGGAAAGCACACCTTTCACAAAGCACATGGATATTGCCTCCATATTTCCCACAGAAACAGCAACCAGCCTGAGGGTGTGCAAATGCCATTTCTCCTCCAGCAACGGGAGATCCCAGAGGTGCAAGGAGCTCCACGCCAGTCCCCCACTGAGTGATGTTGTGTCAGCTCCTGATGACCCTGATGTGGGTCCCACAGCAGCCAGCCAGGCCTGGGTTGGAGTCTCAGCTCCTTTGCCACCATGGCCCCTTGAAGGTCCCCTCAGTGATGGTTCTCAGCCTCACTGCAGGGAAATCAGGCTCCACACTCCGACCAGCGTGACAAATGCCAGGCTGAGAGCGCACCCAACAGTCACATTTGTAAAACCAGAGGGCAGAAGGGGCATGAAAAGGCCCCCACAGATTTAGGTCATGAAGGATGGCGAAGGGCTGGACTGCAAAGTGGGCCTAGCTCAGGGGTTAGTCCAAGCTCCTGAGGGAGGAGCAGCAGGGCAGCAAGAACCTGCACTCTGCCTGAGGGACTGGAGCAGAGGAGCTCACAGCAAGAGCCTCGTTTCAAGCCGAACCAGTCTGATTCTGCTGTGTTAATTAGGCCAACAAAACCCTCTCCAGCATCACTGACACAGACTTGCTCCCGTGGCCATGTCCAAGCCAAAGTGAGGAAGACAACGGGCTCAAACGGCCACTTGCAGACAAAAACTGAGACCGGCTGAAAAGCACGTACACACACAAGCTCTCAGCATCCCTCCCAGACATCAATGGCTAAGTGCAGAGCCTTTTTCTTACCACAAATACAAGCAGAGCCAAAGAAAGAGCTTTACCAGCAGCCACAGCCACGTGACACCGCAAAACACTCTTCCTGAGCACCCTGCTTTATTTAAAGGCTGCCTTCCAAATACTCTTTCCACTTCTTAACAAATATTTACCTCTCAGAAATACAAGACAGAGCACACACACAATGAAAAGAAGAATGTCCTCATTTGAACAATGTATTCCACTCAAAGCTCTGTGAAACAACTCAAACTACCCAGAAGAATTTAAAAACTAACAGCCACATTCCTCTGCCATGGCCTTAAAACATTTGACTCACTGCTTGTTTGAGTCTATTCTGACCTTCGACAGACTGACCCACAAGTCAGCACAGCTTCTTGGAAGGCAGATGCCTGCTCTTGTTATAAAAGCTCCACACAAAAGCTAAATGCAACATGACTTAAGCGTGGGGAAAGCACTAAAGTGCCTCAAGACCAAACAGAGGCTGGAAGCGGTTCTTTTCAAGCTCAACCTTTTACTTTCTGCAGCCTGAGGAGATCCCTCACCCCCAAAGAACCTGTGCCTTTGAGTTTCAAGCTTTCCCTTGGCTGTCCCCAGGAGCTGCTGAAGCAGACCCACCTGCACGTTCTCCTCGGTGACCTCGATCTCCGCGGTGTAGATGTAATCAATCAGCTTCCGCAGCGTCTGCCCATCCACGTCTTTGATCTCAATCTTCTTGGCCTTACTTTCAGACATGTCTCCTGAAATTCATTTCAAAAGGACAGTGACAGTTTGCTCTGCAGGACCTTGCTCACATCCAGCACATTCTGCTGGTGTCTGACTACAAGACTGCCTGGCACTATCCCTCACCATTGAAGAGCCACCAGTGAGATGCACAGAAGCTGCCTAATGCCACCTAAAAAACAACTCAAGATTGAGGACGCTGGTGTAAAACAACATAAACCAATAAATGCAAAAAACTCAGCCTCTTGAAAGAAAAGAACCTGCCATGGTTCACCTGCATTCAAACAAATTTAAGAGCTAAAAATAAACCCCCAGTATGTCCCTCAATCCTGTCTTAGAACAGGGACAGACTCAGAGACTGTGGATGTGTCTTAAAAAGGCCTTTGAGAAATATATTTTATATATATTTATTAAAAATATTTTTAATTTTTTAAAATATATGGATAGAATGAGTATGTTGCAACAGCTACATTAGAGTATTTTGTAATATATCCTACATTAAAAGCAATGCAGTGTTATTCTCTTTTTTTAGAAAGAAGCTGAAACCTGCTCAGGAAAACAAGCACAGAGGACAGCAGTTACACCCAGCATGCAGCAAGCTTCTCTCCTAAACTACCCTGCTGTAACCCATCCATCACTTACACCTTGTTCAAAGCATCCACACAGAAAGATGCAGATCTCATCTCTCACCTTCCCAACCTTACACCTTTGGATCCAAACTGTATCCCTTCTCCAAATCCATAACTCAAAGGCACGTGGAACTAGAGCAATCATTTCCTCCCTGAATATACAAGCAAAGCTCCGTAGCTGTGTAAGAGCCCATTCATGACCCAGAGCTTTATGCACACCTCCACACCCCCCATGCAACAGGAACACATCAGAGGAACAAGAACATGCAGTGAGGAGGAGAAAGGACTCCCCATGGCCCTTCCAGCATCCCCACACATGGTGACCTCACCCAGGATTTAACCACCAGGACCTCCACAGGAAAGAAAGAACAAACTCCCAAGAGGAAAGAAAATGATAGGTGGAAAAACAAAGCAAAACAAAGGAAAGAATGAAGAAATGTCAATTCTTAAACCTGGGCATGAATAATCACTACTCTCAGAAATCCGGTGACTCAGTACTGCTGTGGGATTAAGTGGAAAAATATTTCCTGCAGCCTATAGAAGTAATTACAGCCTACATCTCCATGCAGCATTCCTGGGCACAGTAAGAGCACAGCACAGAGTCAGATGCTAAAGAGGGCTCAAGACTGAGCAAAACCTGGATCCTGCTAATTGGGCTTTGCTGACTTTCCTTACATGAATAAGGAGGTAAATAATAGGAGTGGAGTGGGACCATGAGTGTTAGAACAGTCAACAATGCCCCAAGAACTGAAATATTATTTGCCCCAAATTCAATTTCTAAAATTGAATAATAAAATGTTATTCAGAGAAGCCCATGAATACAAATGTACCAGTACAAAGGGATAAATGACCTACATTTGGGAGGCCGTCAAAGCAGGTAGGACTTTTTAATTGACAAAATGTCATCTTCACACACTTCCTGCCTGCAAAAAACCCCAAACATCTCCAGGGATGAAAGGATGCTTCTAAGGGCAGACCAGCACCCACCAGCCGCGTGGTGCTGGAGGTGCCTGCAAGGAGCACCCCCGGACCCCCCTGCGTGGGGAGGGAAGCGGGGCCGAGCCCTGCAGGACCCTCGGTGCGGGAGGGCTCAGCCACAGCACCCAGGGATCGATGCAGAAATAGCTCGGAGGGACCAATCTGATAACATCATCCGTCGTCGCGGCATCCATGTGACACGAGCAACAAAAATAAGAGCTGTGTGGGCTCCCCCGCCCACCAGGCAGCTGCCAGCCCGGCACACGGGCAGCCCGCGCTGGCTCCGCTGCGGGACCAGCCCCGCACCCCGCACGGACACTCGGAGCGAGCCCAGCCCGCACAGGATTCACTCGGCGGGACCGAGCCCCGCAGCCCGGCACGGACAGGATTCACTCGGCGGGACCAGCCCCGCACCCCGCACGGGCACTCGGAGCGAGCCCAGCCTGGACACGACCCCACTCGGCGGGATCGAGCCCCTTCCGCTTGTCACAGGGTGGACAAGTCCCCAGGGCTGGGGAATGGGGAAGAACCTGGAGACACCACAAGGGAACCAAGGCAGGGGTTGGTGCAGACCAGGAGCAGGCAACAGGCTGCCCCTTCCTCCAAGCACAGACCCAGGGCAAGTCTCTGGAGCTGCTGGACCACTGAGGGCATCTCATCTCACATCTCTTCAGAAAAATACCTTAAACCCCACACGATGCACCCCCTAGGGTGTCTTTCATAAGTCAGACTCCAGCGCTACCTGATACCTTAATTACAGAATGATTCAAATCACCAGCATCTCTCACATGTAAGGGCTGTGTGAGAAAGGGCTGCCCCGCACCAGGCACTGCACAGAGCCCATCCCTGCAGCCAGGCACACACAGGGGATGAACTGTGAGGGAGCAAAGGCAGGCAAAACAGGCAGGGTGGCTCTGAGCAGACCCCTGTAGGGGACAGACTTTGCAGACACCAACCCCTCATGGAGGCATTCCTTTCCTGCACCACACTCAACACCCAGCAGTGCCTTTTCTGCTCCCCTCTGCTCAGGAGGGCAAGAAGAGAGCAGAGCTGTTTTGCCACAAGCTACACTCAAAACTGCAGCAGCCCAGGGTGCTGTGTTTACCCAGCACAGCAGCCTGCCCTGCCTCTTACACATTGCATTTCCCAGTGCAAAGCCACAGCTTTGGCTGTCTCCTAAGTCACAGATGTGCTGAGGGAGCATATGAGTGCATTGGATAACAAAACCACAGCCTCTCACACATAGGCTGAGTGCTTTGAAGCATCACATAAGACGTGCAAGGGAGGCTTCTGCTTCCTCCTTCAGCGCTTCCAAAATTCCTAAGGCATCTGACAGAAGCAGCCCTAGCAGTGTCACCAAAGTATTTGTTACTCTTTCTGAAATTGTTGTGTTTTCTTCTAAATGGACAGAAATTACTGTCCCAAATCATCCCCAGAGAATAGTGCCAATAAGGACCAGCATCCAAAATGCTCTAGAGAAAGCCAGCATGGAAAGGGACACTGAGGAAGTGCTGGTCCCATCTCTCCTTCAGGAGGGGAAGATACAAATGGAAAATGTGCCTACCCGTTTTCAGACTTTCCAGGAGTACTTCAAAGAGGAATGGCTAACCAGAGGACACATGATAACTTAGGAAAGACCTCAAGGTCATCACAAGGCCATTCATGGCTCCAAAATCAGGCCCAGCTGACAGTGACCGAGGCTGCAGAGCAAGCAGTGGGCAAAGGTGGATGAGCTGTGGGTGTCAGTGTGGCTCCCACTGCCCACAGCTCCACACTGATCACTCACTGCTCACTCCTGGCACTGCTGGGGGGCCCCTCCAGTGGGAATTCAGTGTGTACAAGCAGCTCCTGCAGATACCCCCACAGTGCAGCTGAGCCTGAGTCCTTGGCTCTGTCACTGCTGTGCAGTGCAAAAAAGCCAAGTTACAACAACCAGCTCGTGCTGAAGCTGTGATTTTAACCTGCCCCCTTGCAGGGAGTGAACCCCCATGCAGCTGGAAGGACATCACACACTCTGTCTTTGCAAGGGAGATCCAGACCTTAGGAATTTGGGGATAGCTGGACTGAAAGCAAAGGCAGAGCTGGTCTTTGCCTGACCTTCTGCCCCCAGGGACTTGTCAGGGGGAGGGACAGGCTGCTGCCAGGCTGTCACCCAGCCCAGGGGAGCTCCAGAGCCAGCCACATGATGGGTTAGCTGATTACTGTTTAACCCAGAGTGAGGGATTACACGGCCCAGAGAATTCCTCCATGGAAACATGAGCAGCCCTGCACCACCACCTTCCCACTCAGATGACCTCTAAGGATCAGAGGGTTTTTCCGAGAGTTTTTCTTTATTAAACTCTCCATCAGGAACAAGCACCACAGGTCGTGCTCCAGGTGCCCTCACACACAGCTGCTTCTGAGCAGTGTCTGCTCCTCTGCCTCACCACCACAGCCAGTACCAGCTTCAGGGTGCAGCACCAGTGCCCCAGAAAACACAAATGCTCTCCACCTTAGCTCACCACACTGATAAAGCCACCATGGGGAGCGTCACATCTCGCCTCACATTTTACACCCGAGGTTTTCTCCCCACCTTTATTACAGAAGGGAAAAAAGTTTAAGTAACAACAAGCTCTTTTCCTGAGAAATGCTGCATTCCGCTTCCAGCAAAATGAATTAAACTAGGTCTGATCTCAAAGCTTTTAAAAGGAAGGAACAAAGTCCAGACCACAAGCAAATTAACATGAAACAGGGAAAAAAACCCTGAACTTCATTCATTTTTGTTGGAGCTCAGGGCAGTAACAACCATTCCCTAGGGTGCACAATCAGTTTTTTGCATTTGTCAGTTCCTATCCTGGAAATGAGGACAAAGAAAGGGAAGGAAGCTAAGGAGTTTCTGACCACACTAATTTCACTAGAATAACTTAAATAAGCTGCTCACTCTCCTCCTTCAGGATTGACCTAGCTTTCTTTGGTTTGTTTTTTTGCTGACCCATCTGGGCACAGCCTTTGAAGGGCACCTGCTCCAGGGATCAGGTGATCAGAGCAGGCATTTTGTCCTCTTCTTCCTTTCTGTCATTACCAAATACACTGGACTGCAGCAACTCACCCTGTTAAAAAGCTGGGCTGCTAAAACACACTGGGATCAAGAGAACAACAGTGTTATTTCAGGCAGCAGAAAAAAGTGCCATGGGAGATTAAACATCTGTGACTGCCAAATCAGTATCAGCAGGACTGAGCCTTGAAACTACAACTCCTGTGCCAGCAACTTCTTTGATGTGCACCATGAACATTTAGGGCACTGAACATGTGCTTGATGGTCATGTTTTCATGATCCAAGGTCCTGTGAGGGGAAAAAAACTAACCCACAAAGCAGTGAGCCAAACTGCACAGTAACCCCACAGTGCCCTACATGCTATCTGCTCACCCCACAGGAATTAGACAAGGATGACCAGCATCATCCATCAAGTGCAGCAAACTGCAGACCCATCTGTACCCCTTCTCTCACAAGGAAACCCTCTCCTGCCTGTGCTGCAGCTCCTGACAGAGACCCAGCCTGAGGGCAGGGGACTGCAATGGTCCATTCAGCCCAAGCATTGTCTGGTGTCAAAAGCAGTACCTGTAAACATGGCACAAAAATAAGGGCTGCAGGCTGCCAGCACCACCCGGTGAGCTTCCATCTCCACGGTTTCAGCCACAATCACCACATCACACAGGAGCCTCTTGCTGGGAAAACACCAGAAAAGACAAAGATCATTTCAGAATTCCCGGTCAGGCAAAAAGCTACATCACTACAGCCCAAAAAGGTGGAAAACCCACCATTATAGAGACAGCACCTGAGCTTCTGCCAAATCCCAGGGGAAGATCCTCTCATCCTTCAGTACCAGCTCCTACCACTGTTTGCCTACAAACCAAAGCCTGAATCCTCCTGAGGCTGCAGCCCTGCCTGTGGTCCTGTTTTCCCCAGGGAAAAAAAACCTGGAAGCCAAATGAGGCATACATGCTGCCCAAAGAACAAAGGGTAAGCAGCTCCTTCACCTCTCAAACAAGCAGGGCTTGACAAAGGCACAGAAGAGCTTAAAGATGTGGGCACTACATGGGGCCAGGCTCTAGTAGATCTGTAAGACAAGAAATAGCCAAGCAAGGGAACACCAGCATCACTTTCATCTTTCCACAGGGAAAAGGTGGAGTGGAAAATGAAGTAATTCTGTACTTCCTTCCATGCTTGTCACTAAGGAAAGTGGCCACCAACATATGTCCTGGCACTGGTAAGTGCAGAGGCTGCACTGGTAAGTGCTCAGACATCTGCCAGAGCAGAGGTATCAATCACCGGAGTTTATCCATGGACCTGAGGACTTCATTTACCTCATGAATTAGTCTGGGATTAAGAGTCACTGGGATAAAGAACGGGGTTCCAGACAGAAACCAAAAAAAAAAACCTTCTAAGCTCCCCCACTGACTCATTGTAGAGCTTTGGAAAAGTCACTTCATTAAGGAGTGACCTTTTCTACTCGCCCCACGTACGTCCTTTGAGGATTCATTAGTTAATGTTTGCACAGCGCTTCGCAGATGCCAACAGCAAGTGCTCAGCCTCCCAATAAGTTGGTTTGAGATGCTTAAGCATACAAATGCAAACTAAGGGTGTTCTTTCCAAATGTCAAGCCCAAAAAAGGATCAGTGCCTGTAAGTCTAGATGTTGCCTTCTCTTCGGAAATACTTATCTCCACATGGACTTTGTCTTTAGGAAACTGCATTATCAAATAAACACACACAGAGCTTCTAATGGACCAGCTATGTCTCTTCTTCTCCACATATTGAAATATGGGAAAAAAACAGCTGTGGAGGGTTATAGTTGGAAAACAGGAAGAAAGTAGGAACTGGCAGTCTGTACTCTACATTCATTCCAGTTTGGAAGGGGGAAGGGCAATGAGGAGAACTCTTTAAGAGCATCTTAATGGAATCTTCCTCATTTCTTTTAGCTTATGTAAAAGGTGCCCTGTTCAATTCCTCTTTGGGCTAGAGTAACCTAAAGTACCACTCATAAAATTAATTTCATCTACATTTGCAAACAAAAAATATAAGTGGCACTTAGGGACATGGTTTAGTGGTGGCCTTGGCAGTGCTGGGTTAAGGGTTAGACTCGATCTTAGAGGTCTTTTCCATGATTCTATATAATATATAGGTTAAAGGCTTAGCATGATTTTTCTAGACCCTCTGAATGAGATTTCTGGATGCATGTGAAGGAAAAAACTATTACTCAAGGAATCTATTAAAACTGATTGCTGACAGCTTAACAGATCCCAAGCTCAGTGCACATTCAAGAGATGTGAAAACCATGTAATCCACAACAGCAACAGGAGCCAACAAAAAAAATAGTACCCAGAAGATGAAAACATCATACAGGTGCTTAATGGCAGCTTTCATTCTTCTATATTTTATCTGTTCAGTATTCCCCAAGATACCTAACCACAGGCACCAAGAAACAAGGTCTGTCTCCAGTTATTCCCACTCTGCTTCAATTAACAAAGGGATAATAGCAGCACAATAGATTTCTGAATATAGATGCACAAACCTCTCATTTGAGATCCTTTGCTTTCAGTACAAAGAAAGAACCAGAAGGATGCCAGTTAAAAGTAAAAAAAAAAAAATTACAACATACCCTGCTTAATATAATAGTTACAATATTTCCATTTTGTTCCTATGCAACAGAGAATCACTGTCAGGTATCTGTGGAAGGAAACATTGCCAATCCTTCTCCACACTAGAGAACGTGTGTATTAGGAAAATACTTAATCCATGGAGAGTAAGTAGCTGTTACAGCACCTTTTGATTACCTGGAGTGTGCAGAAGAGCAAAGGGTGTTACCTGCTTCCATCACATCACCTCAGCAGTTAGGGAGCACATACTTTCCATAAGAATTCTTCTTAAAACTACAAGGGTGAAAAGTCTAATGAACTAGTCAGAGAAATGCTCACTGAACTTCTGTGTGGTTTGTGGGATAACAGCCACCAAGGAACAATTCAGGCTGAACCACTGCCACCACACTGCTGATGTGATGACAGAAGTTTTCAAGGCTGTGTTCACAGATATTTCTTCAGTCTGTTCTCCCTGTGCCCACACAGCTGTGTAAAGACCAAGGTGTTCTCTTTTAACTAATATCAGGATTTTTCAATTTGCAAGAAGGGAGAGCTGACATTCTTCCTGAGTACTTGGGGGTTTTTTTGCCCCTTACTTTGGAGTGCTAAGCCCAGACTGAGTGATGCTGCTAGTTAAAGAGACTAAGAACACATTAATAATCTTTGGTCTGTAATTATGTGTAGGTGTCTTAATGTCTGTAATGTTCTATTATTGGGTTTCAGACCCTCATCTCAGTTAAGAAGATAGTTTACAGCTGAATTTGCTGTAAGTAATGGAAAAGACCAAATGAATTATCATCTATAAATGAAGGCTATGGCTCAGATAATTTTTTTGGGAAAAAAGAGGTCTGAGACTGGGGAGAGCAGCCCACCACAAAAGGACTATATTTTAGCTTTCTATTTGCTGATTAATCCTCTACATGCAACCATTAGCTGTAATAAAAATGGCACAGACTATTTTCTAAGTCCCTCAATCAGCACAATTCTGCTAAACCAGAGATGGTGCCCAGAAAGTCAAAAGTACCTCCGTAATTCATTCATGACCTTGAAAGCCTTTCTCATGTGAGAGGGATTGACTGTCACTGTACGCTGGTCCTTTTCATCTTCAGCTGCCTCAGAGGAACGGGAACTCTGCTTAATGCTAAAAACAGGGACAAAAAAAAGGAGTAGAAAGTTTTGGTCAATAGCACTTTAAAAAACAAGCATCCTAAAACTGCAGCACAGGGTATTGAGCATGGAGTTACAAGTCAGTTAGTCAGTTTAGGTTCTCCACATGAAGTGCATCAAAAAATGCAGCTACTTCTGCATGGATGTTGAAAGCCAACTCAGCCCGCATTTCAGCCAGCAGGGAAGAAAAAAAGTGCCAAACACCTGAAGACAAAGCCCAGTCTTAAAGGCTTCAGGCCAGGAAAGGAGTGTAAGCTGAAATTCAAGCCAGAACATAATTGTCTTGCTGAATAGAAATAGACTTCAGCACTGGGAACTACAAGAGTACCATGGATTTTTTTTTTAACATTCATACTGACAAAAACAAGTTTAGCCTTCAATGTCCCATTTGAAAAAGGCAACCACACAATACATGACTTGTATCTTCTTCAGAGGCAAGTAGAAAAGGGCTATTAAAGCTCCCTGCACAGCTTTCAAAGCTTTACTGAAGCCACTTCCCATTTCAGAAATAGTCCATTTATTGCCACTGAAACACATGGAATGACTTGTTAAACCTTCCTGCCACAACCACTAGCTACACAGGTCATGTCAAACCAGAGGCACGCAGCTATGGGCTGTGTTTAACCAGGCCAACAGGTGCCTGAGGCACATCCCTGTCCTCATTACTGTGCTGGGAGCATTGGCTCTTCACACACAATTGACAGTGGGTCAATATCTCTACCTCCCTGATCTGAAAGCCTGTGAAATCACCCAGAGCTGAAGGCTCCCACCTGTCAAAGGAGCAGCACTTTGAGGCAGGTCCCTGTTCTGCTCACATCCATGGCTCACCCCTCAAACCCCTGGCAGGCAAAGGCAAACAGGACAAGGCAAGGAGGGTTGTCCTTGCCAACTCCAAGGGGATGGCAGATCTCAGGAGGCAACCCCATCACCCCATGTGCCTGGCTGGAGACCTTCTCAGAGTTTTCCTTCCAAAGGACAGTCTCCTTCACCTTTGTCCCCTCCACCCTATCACCTTTCTTAGTTGGGCTGGTATGATAAAAAAGGCTGAATCAGGCTAAACCAGCAGTCTGCACAGCCCAGCATCCTGGCTCTCTGGTGGCCAGAAGATGATGTCTGAAAGAGGACACAGAGCAGGGAAGTGTGGAAGGATCCTTCCTAGAACTCCCCATCAGCTTCTGTCAAGGTGTGTATGCAGGCACATATACATCTATTTACCCACACACTTACACTCATTGACTTTCACTTTGAAAAACACATCATTCACTATTTACAGCCCCCTGACAGTGTGAAGCCCTGGCTAACACTACATCCTGCCCTGGCATTACTCCCCTGGCATTACTGCCTGCCCCCAAGCAGTGGCTGTCACCATCACCGTGTCCCTTGACACACACGAAGCTCTCTGTCCCCCCAGCAGTCTGTGGTGGGCTGCACTGTCCTTCCTCAAGAGGCAAGAGGCTGAGCAGCAGCCAAGCTGCACACAGCTCAAATCCAGGCCTGCATACTGAGCAGCCTCCAGCTTTGTGCCTGAGACAAAGGGTAATGCCAAAAAACAGCCAAGTCCAACTCTTTCAGTTTGCTGAGCGAGTGAAATATTTTCAGTAATAAGTGAAGCCACAAGGCTGAGCACAACATCACTCAGCACATGTCCCAGTGAGAGAGACAACTTCCTAGACTCCATTACAGCCATCATCCAATTAGCTTAGCATGGCTGGATTAAAAGAAGAAAAATCAGAAAGGAGAATCCCTCGTGTTAAATGTTCAGTATTCAAGGGACTGGTACCAGGCAACAGCACAAACAGCTTTTTTATCCCTGAAGAAAGCTGAACTCATTCTGTGCCACACATACTGCCAGAGGTGTTCATGGCCATGGGCTGTGCTGGCACTTGGCTCTTCCCCAGCCCTGCACACTCCAGTGTGAAGCCTCCTTGCTCCAGGGGCACGGCCAAATCCAGCTGAGCCTCAGTGCTGTGTCTGTCAAAAGCCCTCACCGAAACTTTAGGCCAGGTGAAGTTTGACCACAGCTTTCAACACCCCAGCATAAACCTTTGATTTTTAAACAGCTGAACCTGCCCATGTGGGATGACTGAGCCAAGAAGGGAAAAAAAAGGCTCTGGAAGTGCGAGTGACTTCATGGAAGCTTTCAGGCTCCAAAGGCAGAACACGTACAGGAAGCAAGCAAAGTAAACAAAAAAGAAAAAAATTTTAAAAGAAAGTGAAACCAAAAGGAAGCATTAGGGAGAGCCCCTCCCATTGCTCCTGGGGCAGGACAGCTGGATCTCCACAGGACACTGCCCTGGGCAGCCTCACAAACACCTCACAGACCCAAAATCAAGCCATGCACACAGAAATCATGGGGGCTCTTTAATAAGAACAAGCACACTGCTGAGATTTATTTATTAGCTCTCCAGTGCCAGAGACCAAAGATGTTCAAACTATTCTGCTGGCAAAAGATACAATTCAAAGAACACAGCAAGTTTCACTGAACACCAAAGTAAATGTCAGGTCAAATGTCAAGCCTGCATAAAGCCTCAACTCCACCAACATTTGTCTGTGTATTTTAAAAGCAAAGAAACTTGCTTCAGGATTTTGGAAGAAGAACAATCAGCTCTTCCTAAAAAGCAGGAAAGGTAAGTTTTTAAAAAACATCCTAAGAGACATCCTCAGCTTAATTAAAAGAGGCAGATTCCAGAATTTGCCAAAGACAAAATGAAACTTACCATGAGAAAATACTGCGGATTGTCTGGTAAAAAACTTGTTTCAAGAAATATCAATATACGCTATTTACAGTTTCTTCCAAGTAACTCATTTCAAATAAACAAATTCGAAGAATTTATGGCTAAGAGCCTTTAACTCATCTCTAAGACTGATTCAGCTACCACAGAATTGTGTTCCAGTAACAGATAGAGGATGATTTTATCTGGGAGAGATATTTTACACTTCCATGCACATACTCCGAGAGATCACTGACACATTTCCAACATAAAAATGCAAGAACCTGAATGCTCCAAGCAAATGCACCCTGACAGAAAACAAAAGCTGCCCCTGAGAAGACCAAACCATTACATTTCACAGCCTTTTCTGAGATTTGTCCCCCCGCAAGGCTAAGAATTATTACATTTATTACACTGTTGTTATTTTAATGGATTAAAGCAAAGGAGGAATGGAGTCCTCTGATCAAAGATACCAGCCAAGACCAACTGGACATGCCAGAGCCCCTGCACCCCATGAGCACAGGGACACTGCCCCCACGTTTGCCCAGCTATGTCCTACTGCAGCAGCAGGACTCGTGAGCCAGCTGCCAGGAGCAATTTGTTCTATTCCTGGGCTATCCGAGGCCGTGCACTGAGTGAATGGACAAATGATTTAATTTCCCTGGGCCAGATGAACATCCTCTTTACAGACACAGCAGGATGCTCCTAAAATGAGCAGAGAGGCTTTTAGTTTCAGACACTGCCAACCCCACTGCCCCCTCCAGCGTGGCCTTTCCATGATGTCCCCAAGTAGAACAAATGAACCCCTATCTGAGGGTCGCCAATTAACCCACTGAAGCTAATCACCACCCTGTTGACACCATGTTCCTCCTCTCCAGGACCCCCAGCAGAGCTGGGCTCAGGTTGCCAGGGTTCACAGCCCAGCTCCTGCCCGAGTGTGGCCACCACCCAGCTGACAGAAATGTATTTTAAAAACCCACAACCCACCATTCTGCTGCCTGCATGTACCAACCATAAAGTTGGGTTGCCTTAGTTACCAGCAATAATTACAGATGTCTTTGTAGATTATGTGAAAGAATAAAAGCCTTCCTTAGAGATAAACTGTCCCCTGGCAAGATTATTGCCGTGCAGAGAGCTGGTAAACCCCAGGAACAAAAATCCCAGCTCTGCCAAATCCAATTCTAACAGTGGCTTTATGGGAGCCAGGAGTTCACCCTGAAGGAAGGGCAGATCTCAAATGCAGTCTCCTTCAGAGCACAGGAGGACAAGTTTCTGCTCATGTTTCTGGGAGAAGAGCCTCCAGGCTCAGCTCCTAACCCAACATGAACACCACGGAGCTCTCCCTGCTCCAGGCTCTCAGGCTGGGGAGGTGATGGGACACCAGACACGTCCAGCCCAGCCCCATCCCACTGTGCATCCCTGGGGGGTCTCTGGGGCTGCTCTCCTCTCCTGCTCAAGCACACAGGCTGAGCTCTGCTCTCTGCTCCATCCCTCACACTGCAGGGCTCCAACACCACACACTCAGCCGGGCTCAGTGTCCTGCATGGGCAGCCCAGCACCTCTGCAGCAGCTTCTTATCCCTGTATTAACTCACAAGTGCCTGCCAACCACAAATTTCCAAAGCCTGTGGAGCTTCTTTGTGGGATATGTAAGAATCATCACCAGAAAATGTTAATCTGCAGTTCCTGAGAGGTTTGACATCACTCTGATCTAAAAACCTGACAGGTGCCCAATAGCAGTTAGCAATCTTTGAAACTTTAATACCTCTACAAGACCAATATTAGTTTTAGTCTAAGCACAATGAAAAATCATTTTATTTTAAGTGGCCTAATTCTCTGTTTAGAATTAAGACCCCAAATCACAGGACAAATACATTATGCCCAATAGTTTTATTCCTCTAGTCAGGCAGACACAGTTAGGAAAACATATCAGTGTAATGGCATAGTTATAAAAATCTCAATTTCTGAATTTGTCTTTAGATACATGCAAAGGCATTTTAAAAATTGTGACTGAAGGGATCCACATATTGAACTGGGTTTTGAGAGGATTTCAGAGAAATGCATTATCATTAAAACATATGGGAGGCAGCATAACGAAAAGGATTATTTTTCTTTTAATAGCACTATTATTTTCCTATTTTGCTGATTTTTTTCAGTGCCTACATCAACATGGAGACATTAGCTTAGGAAAACACACAGTTGGCATACAGCAGATCCATAAAAGGGTATTCATATCAAAGGAGACCTCAGGGAGAAAGAGGTCTTTGGGAACTAGTGAGAAGAAAAGTCTTTGCTGACACTAATGGAAACAACACAAAATAACTCAAATATGAAAATACCATTTGCTTTCAAAGGCAAATATTGTATTTCTCAAACAGATACCACAGACTGCCTTCACTCAAATATAAAGCCACAGGTGTTTTAATATTTTAACAAAAAAAAAAACATTCCAGAGGGGTTTTTTTTCCTATTCAAACTCAAAATCACCTTGCAAATTCAGAACCAGAGTATCATGCCTAACTGTAAGCCTTACACAATCTCTCTATAAAATAAAGTCACATCATTTTACTATCAGCACAGTAAAAGAAAAGCCGGATTCTGAAATATTTTATTGCCACATGTGAATGTTTCAGGTTAAATCTCCCTTGCCCCCTGGTGCTTCTGCTCATGTGCAATGACATGGGCACATGATACCACGGAACATCCTGGGTGTGCAAGTTAACAGGATATTTGAGTCTGGGCAGGCTTGGGACCAGAGTCAGAGGTGAAGTGAGCACCAACAACACAGATCCTCACTGACTACGAAAATGGAAAATGCAATAATATTAAAAACCATTGGGAACTCTGTCATAATGAAAGTGCCAAGTGTAAAATTTGAGGACCAATCTGCCCGACACAGATCTGAGCTGAAATTTGGGACAAAAGCACAGACTGAGCCCACGGTGCTCGCCAACCAAGGTCATTTTTGAGCACCTCCCTCCTCCCAGGGCTTGCTCTGAGCAGCCAAAGCAGCCCCAGCACAGCCCCACACACTGTGCCCTTTCGAACCAGAAAGCAAGTGAATATTTCCAGCTTTTCTTGCCAAGAGTCAAACCCCACATCATTACTGCCCACGAGCAGTTCAGGATCGGCTCCCTCCTCCCGAAAACCAGGAATGAAAGCAGCCCTTTGGGTAGTCATTCCTCACTTCCAGAGGGCAGAGAACGTGCTGACGGGGATACTCCTTCATGCCCTAAAAACAGATGGTCTGGGAAAAACAGGATAAGGTAAAACAGCCCAGGTATTCTCCCAGTGGCTTTTTTACTGGTGTATCCCCAGAAAAAGGCCCCCAGTCAAAATGAGACCATTGCTGGTAGCCATGAAAAAAAACGTAACAAACAACTGTGCCAAGGATGATCCCAGCCTGGGGTATCAAAACAGCTCTGTTCCACTTCCTCAAACACAGGCTCATTTATACAAATAAAGGGAAAAAAAAAAAGGACATCCCATTCCATGAGCTGGCATCTAGCATGACAAACTAAGATTTCAAGGCACTTGAAATTAATATTTGGATTAATATTCAGAGGTGACTGTTCACACCATTAAGGGAAGCAGAAGCCCTACAATGAGAAATGTGGCAGGATGAAAGGTTTTGCACATTAAATACACAAACAATTGCAACCCTTGAGTCACAGAAGGGTAGCAAGCTGCCCTTTGGAGCTTGGAAAACAACTCCCACAGACTGCTGTGAATGTTTTCCCTCAACAGAAAGAAAATTTCCAGAATTTGGGGGTTGACTCCAGCTTAGTTTTCTAATGTATCATATTTAAACAAAACTCCTGTCAAGCCCTGACATTTAGTCTTACCAGCAGGTCAAGCCCCCTCTCTGTTCCCCCAGCCCCTGCAAGGTCACCAGCACAAAGGGAAGCACTCGGCATATCCTGTTCTTAAAAAAATATTGTAAAAAACCCAGACCAGTTTAATGTTTTCTTTGAAGAAGCACAAGTAGCTCCTGGTGTGCAAAAGGCACCTGACAGAGGTGAGTAATGAGGGCAGAGCCAAAACACTGAACATCTCTCTGGCATCCACGAGGTCCCTGCACAGCAATAATATCTTTTATGGGTTCAGTGCACATTAGGTCGACTCGATAAACACCTTTTCACGCAGGTTTTGGAGCAAAACAGCTGCTTGGCAGGGAATAAAGTCTATACGGCCGGGCTACCGTGCGAGGGAGACGCGGGATGCCCTGCGCTGCCCTAACACCGCACAGCGCCGTATTCCACACGAAAACCGGCCCCCAAAGGATCCACGGCCGTCACGGATTTTCACTCGTGACTCAAAAAAGCAGCGAATATCACCGAGTCAGTCTTGGAATGCCGAAGTCGGCTGCCTGAGGTTCCAGGCGCAGGCAGGGCACACACAAGCCCAGCACATTGTGCCGGCGGGGCAG
>VWZP01009947.1:1579567-1593932 GCA_013396995.1 Dicaeum eximium | reverse complement strand
AGCGTCTCCGGGCAACGGCAGCACCGCCCCGCACCGCCCCGCACCGCCCCCAGAGCGCCGGAACAGCGCAGGGGCAGCCCCGGGCCGAGCGGGACGGGCAGCGCCGGCCCCGCATCCATCCCTCCCTCCCTCCCTCCGCCCGAACGGCACCGCCGCTGCCCTCCGTGTGGCCCAAAGCTGCTTCAATCCCTGCGATCCACGGGCTGGACGAAAGTTTTAGTGGCTGAACAGCCCCAGTGCCGATGTCAAGCCCGCGCACAGGGCAGCGCAGCAGAGGAGCGGTGATGGGGAGGAAGGAGAGGGTCCCAGCCCTCCTAAGTCTCCCCAGTCGCACCGCAGAAAGCAGGATCTTACCTCCAGTTCCCCGATTTATCAAAACCTTCCTGTCCTTTGTGCAATCTCTCAGGTCAAATACATCCTGCACAGGCAATATGGGTCCTTCTCAACTGCAGGTGCTATTTAGCCTACAGCACTGAACTAAATTACATTTGTCATTTTTACTCCAATTGATACAAATGCACAGAGTTCTAGACAAATCTTTTCCCTCCCTCATTTTATTAAAATAATTTTTCAGTTGTATTTTGCACCAGTGAGGCCTTAGAGGTTAATTGTATTAAAGACTAGAAACATTTTTCTTCTTCATTACTCATCCATTCACAAAATGTTCTTGTGCAAAAGGAAGAGATAACTAGAAGTATCAAGAGATTTCTCTTGGAAGATGCCATTTCATCTCTTTTATAAATAAAATTACCCCCCTCTTGTGTGTTTCTCCTCAAGCCAAGCCCTCAGCCCAAGCTTCATACATCTTTTTAAAACCTACCAGCAATGATTGAACAGATGCTATTGTACCTTCCACAGGAGGGATTCAAAAGCTTGTTGAGAATCTTAACTACTCAATCACCCTAATTTTTCAGGTAAGAAAACTTAACACACCTGAAACTTAAAGGACTTTATCAAAGACATATGGGAGTCCTGCTATTTAAGCACCATTTGGCAGCCTACCCATAAACAGAAGAAATATAGATAAAGCCATGAAATCAAACCTCACACAGAATTCAGGCAAAAATCTTTTTTTTTTCCCTAGAGAATCCTGTTAAACTATCAGTTTAAAACATCCAGATCCTCAAGTACTTTCCCGTGTCCAGTCTTACGCTGTTGATGCACAACATGCAAAACTGCAAGACACAAGCTCAAACCAGAGAAAAAGGAACTACATAAATGGTAGAATTTACCTCGGAAATGAGGGCTAGAGCTTGTTTCCTCTGAGTAAATCCCTCAGTAAACATAAAAAGTCCAGATACAAGAGCCAGTCCTGAAACCACTGCAAAGTGTCTGTGTATTTTTATTAATACAAAGTTTTTCAATAACAAAATATTAGGCTTTCACTTTAAAAATTTACATCTCACTCCAGTCAGCCTGGGAGCTAAGCACCTAAACTGAACCAAACCAGCAATACCTTCTTATATGTTTTGTCCCACAGGCTTGTGTACCACTGGATTTACAAATCCTGAAATGTACAGTGACAAGAGCAAACCAGTGAATAGTCCTTGCTGGAGTGGGACAAAAGCATGTTCCAGTAATCAGAGATTATCTTTACAGCAGCCTTGCAAAATAATCATGACTTGGTAACAACCCCAAGACAAAAATTTCCTGCTTGTTTTTAAGTGCAAAGACTCAAAAAAGCATTCAGCTAAAAGGAATTAGTGACACCTGATGGGTGGAAGTTTTCCAGCCTCTTTCAAAAACTCCTAGTCTCAAGTAGTCAAAAATGATTCCTACATATAAGCTACCTTCCATCACTGACAACCATATAACCAATTCTCAGAGTAGAAAGGTCCCCAAAACACCTGTTCCAGCCAGTCCCACCACCCCTCAGCCCATCAAAACCTTTCCAGAATCCTTTGACAGTCTTCAGATCTACAGTGAAAGACCAAAGCCCCCAGTTCCAAGGAGCCACAGGGAGATGGGAGAGAAAAGCATTGCCAGTGTCTCCACAGCAGCAAGAATTTCTTTCATAAAAGTGGCATGAAGGGAGGGAATAAAAACAACCCCTACCAATCCAATCCAAAACTCTCTCCTGGCCCAAAATCCAGCAGCTGTTTTATGCTGAGGTTATAAGGAAAGGACACCAAGTGCTTATGAGAATTTAATTCTGTGAAGAGCCCCAAGACAATCAGACAACACCTTGTCAATCTCCACAGCCTCTGCAGAAGCCTGAAAGGTCACTTTGCCTCCCAAAAACCCAGCAGAAAGCAAATGGCATCAAATTGGAATATTTTCCTTCCTAGTTCTGCAAGGCAAACTGCAAGAATCCTGAATCACTGGATCATCCAGCTGAACACAGTGCAAACAACAATTCAGTAACACTTCACTCCCCTGTACATACCTGTTTCCAGGTATATACCAATGTTCAGGCTCCAGAGACCCATATCAAGCAATTTCCTATCCTTAGCAGCTCTCCTGCTTAGTTTAGATAATCTCCTCCATGAAATTATTGATCAACTTTCTTTAAAAATCTATGGTTTCAGCACTGAAGAGCTGGAAAAGGTGTAAATAAAACACTGCATTCACAGAGGCTTCTAAAGCTGCATCTTCACAGCCTAAATTATTTTTAATTCTGTTTTTTTTTTTAGAGATACAGATATTAAGAAAAAAAAATATATGTTGATATATATAAACATATTTATTTTTATTAATGCCTATATTAAATATATATATTTATCTTTGAGTGACCAAACTGATCTCACCCTGAAATCGGTCCTTGAGGGTTCTTTGAACCAGATCATCTCCAGAAGTCCCTTCCAAATAAACTTCTTTTGTCATCCTAATTAAGTAGATACTCGTTTAGACAGATCTGTATTTAGACCATATGTTTTATTGGAAAAGGTTCACTAAGGATATTAATATAAGAAAAGCACCATATAAGGTATCTGCTGGAGTAGCTCCAAGACTAATTGCAGTCACTTGGAGGTGGTACTCAGGTACTGGCTCCCATGGGACCTGGAGATCGAGGTGCCTCAGCAGAGAAGTCCTGAGGGTATCTGCTGCCCAGCCCCTACTAGAATTCAGCAACAAAACCAAATCAGCAGCTAAAATGTCCCTACCACAGCAGCTCACAGCGACCCAAGTTCTCACAAGGCTCAGAAGGATGCTCTGGGAGACCTCCTAGCTAAGGACCTTCTCAGAGCTGGAAGCAGCGATGTTCTGGCAGCTGAAGCAATGAAAGACTCCCATCGGAGCACGGTTTTCTAAAGCACGTGGCTGGCAGAGCAGGGGCTGGAGCAGCCAGGCCAGCATTCCCCGGGATGTGCTCCGGGAGGGATGCTGCAGGAGCCAGCGGCGGCCAGCATTCCCCGGGATGTGCTCCGGGAGGGATGCTGCAGGAGCCAGCGGCGGCCAGCATTCCCCGGGATGTGCTCCGGGAGGGATGCTGCAGGAGCCAGCAGCGGCCAGCATTCCCCGGGATGTGCTCCGGGAGGGATGCTGCAGGAGCCAGCGGCGCTCCGGGCTGTTGCCCTCTGCTGGCTCACATCCCACTCCCACACTCCTGCCTGCGCAGCCCAGCACAAGCCGGCTCTAGAACATTGTTCTCCTTTAGTCTTTGGTATAAATCACAATTCCTACAAATAGTGGGTTTATTCCAACCATTTCATAATAACATAATGACCTTTAAGGCAACGACCCCTGACCACCTTCACCCCCAGCTGTGATTTCTGGGGCATGAGCCATTCCACTGCTCACCCTACACAGCAGTCACCTACCCGCTGAAAATGCTCTTCCTGCTGCTCTCCTGACTCTTTCCTGGAGCAAAAGTCACGGATGTCACCCGCAGTCACATATGTCTGAGGCACACACTTCCTGCCCTGCAGTCATATTACATATTTACCCGAAATTTGCAGGAAGATTTTCAGATTGATTTTATTGTTTAGAATTTAGTGCTCAAAATGGAAAAAAAAAAAAAATCAGGAAGAAAGCTGTAAAAACAACTCTTGTGGGCACTGGAACAAAGGCAAAGACAGTATTCAGTTGCCTAAATGCTCTTTCTGCCTCCTTAGCAGTCTGCACCTACTGAGTGTACAGTTCTTGCTACGGACTCAGAAAAACACTGAACTTGAGAAAAAAGTTGAGGCTATGGACCAAAACGTGTGATTTTTTTAACCAAAATTTTTCTATTAAGATATAATTTTAATGTGATTCTTCATCTTTAAAATACAACCCTTAATGCTTTGTTATTACCTTCTGTAATAAGGGGAAATTATCCATATGCTTCATAAAGATGTATGGCTTAATTAATATTTGTATATTATAACTTAGAGAGAACAGCATAAACAAAGCTATTCCCATTCAGGATCTCAATACCATAACCTAAGTCTCTTATTACTGTTACTCCCTGTACACTCATTTGTTTTGCTCTCTTCTTGGAATTGTTTTAAACATTTCATTTCTTGCTCTTTGCAAAAGCCAAGAAACACAGTCCCCCACCCTCATACTGTACCATAATGTGCTGCAATATCAACACAAATGAGTGAAACCCACAGAAGCCATACACAAAACTGCAGACAGGATTGTTTCTGCAGGCACATTATTTTACCGGAACAGAAAAACCTGTCTCAGGCAGCATATCTTCCTCACGGGTAACAGACTGACTGACCTTCATTATCTTGCCTGGTATTTTCTGGGCAAACCTCTTTTTCTGTTCAATATTCCATAGCTTATTCAGAGTGGGAACTGTATGTCAGGGGCTCAGCTCAGGTTTCTGTTCGCTTACTCGACTTTTGTGGTGTGCTTTTCAGGGCTCAGCTTTCCCATCCTCTCATTCACACAGAAGTGCACCCTGTGAAAGAAAAAAAAAAAAAAAAACAAAAAAACAAACCCACGCTTTAAAAAGGCATTAGAGTGTGTGGTATCAGCTCGTTGCAACACTTCTGGCATAGAGCAGCTCCAGCAATAAAACAAGCCCAGCTCTTCCTTTCCAAGGTGATGTTTCCCAACTCCCTCTCATCTGACTCCCCACTATAAGAAAAACAAGAGCTCCCCGTTGCCACCACCTACACACAAAGCCATCATAACATTTCCAAAACACACGTGGTGCTGATTCATCACCAAGCTCACGCCTCAAAGATTTAAAAGTAAAATTGAAACCACACAGAGGAAGTTGAGATTTTAACTGGTGTTGGGTGAGTAAAAGAAAATTCCCATAACATCTACATGATGTCATTTGAGAAAAAAAAATAATTTGCCTGCATTTAATACTGCTGAAAGTAATGTACGGATGGGCCCAGAGGGAAAAGGCACATGGACTGCAAGGGCTGGAGCTCATCCTGCTCCTGGGGATTTCTTTTTTTCAGGAAGACACAGCTCCATGAAAGTAACAGTATAAAGCTGGCACTACTCTTGCAGAATGCAGCTGCTAACCACCCTATGCAAGAGGCATTAGCAATGACAACTCCAAACATCCTGCAGTCCAGTAGTGATCTTGGGGGAGAAGTCCTGAACTTGCAATCAGGATTCAAAGGAGCCCTTTCCAATAAACAGAGCACCATTTTTACAGCAGTGGTGGAAAGAAAACAAACAAGTCCAAATGAAATCTCACAGTGAAGGACTTTGGCCAATTTGTTACTCAGTAAACTTAAAAGATTACTAAAACCTGAAGAGGTTTTAGTATATATAATATACTAAATTTAATATATATAGTAGTAATTAGTATATATAACATACTAATTTAATATATACAATAAGCACAAGGAGAGAATTGGGAATTTAGCATCAGGAATCTTTCACAATGCTGCGACCCAGCCCAGGAAGAGCCAGTGAGCCCGAAACCAAAGGACATCCCTTCTGAGGAGGGAGGGGAGCTGGAGGATGAAATTGGAGTAAACTATTTCAAAACACAGCTGATAGTGCTGTGCTTGTATACAAAAGCAAGGTAAGCACAGCTTGCCCCCAGGGCCATGCCCTGCCCACGCTGTAATTTGTTCATCAGGGCGTGTGGCTGGGAGAGGGAGGCTTCCCACTGGAGCTGGGTTCGTGTGTAGTAAAGAAAACAAGATTATTGATCCACAGAGAAAAAGTAAAAAGCACATGAACTTCCAGTCCCAAACTACTTGTGCATTTTACCTAGCATTGCTTAAATCCAAGTCTGTGCTGCAAACAGGTTCAGAATTCCTGAACTTTCTTCTTCCCAGTCAGTGCCTGCAGTGACTACACTCACGCCTCCTTCCCTGCAGGGTTCTGTGGAAAGCACATTTTCTTACAAAAGACAGAAAGTCCATTGTAATGCCACAGAAAGCAACAAAAAATACAGAAATTACAGAAGAGAGTGAGATGGTACTCATCTTTTATATTGACTAGATTGCAGACTAACAGTGTGTTTTCAGATGTGTGGCTTTGCATGTCTTTAAATTCAAAGAGCATTCCCAGGAGAACAGGGCTTCTGTGAGACAAACCAGTTGGCAATTCCATGGTACAAAGTAGCATTTGGACAAATCATGTACTTTCAGATTCGCTAGCGCATTTTGCTTCTAAGGAATTTTTCTGCAATGTTAATCAGTGATTGGTACTTTGATGGTGGTGAGCAAATGTGCATCTTGACATATTTCCAGCCAGAAATGTAATTCCCTTCTAAATTGGCATAGATTCCTCACTGCATTACTCATGAAAGGATGTATTTATAGCAGTTTGATGAATATAATATGCATCAAAATTATCTACAGCTCAACATAGCCTAATTTATTTTTTTTTTAAAAAAGAGCTATTCTTTCAAATCTCTGTATTTTCCATCTGCGAAAGCATTTGGGAATGAAACCTAAGCATCATGCTAAGAGGGTTAATATCCAGATGCCTCAGACAGATGGCATTATTAGTCTGCCTGGGCCTGACATCTAGTTTTCCAAGTTAAGGAGCTTTGGTGCCTTGGATGGCTGACAATCTGAGAATAGCCAGTGCTCTAAGCCTGACGTTTACTGTAACAACAACAGGCAACATTGCAGCTTTGCCTAAAAGACTTTTAGCAAAAAAAAGTTACACCAAGATTGACCACACTCAGAATGTACTTTAAAAAATGCTGCAGCAGCTTTAGGTCAGGACTCCAAATGGCAAAGGCTGAACCACAGCCAGAGAACAGTGCTCATATTTTTGTTTTTAAGCTGGCTGTTTTTTTTCTTTTGCTACAGACTAGACTTGAACTGTACCATCTTTTTAACTGTTCAGTCTATTCAGCAGGTAGAACTACAGGAAATGGAAAAAATCTGAAGAATGTTTCTCTTCTGCAGTGAACTACAGTCTCACAGCTGTTCTTCTTTCAGGGTTCCCACTACCCATTTTCCCAGAGAGATTTTTTAAGGGGAATATAGAGTTTATAGGGTTAAAACACTCTGAGAACCATATGAACAAGAGGTATCACTTCAAAAGTGACTACTTCCATCCATTTATATATAACAGAAATTGGTGAGAGTTCTGGGAACAGAGAAGGTAAAAAGATTAGGATTTGGCAAAGTGAACAGCAATGAGAAAAGCACTCAACTCCCTCAGGCCCTTAGAAGTCCTAATATACATGTAAATAATACAAAATTCCCAGGAAAACATATATAGCAGGAACTTTCATCTTGTAATGAGAAATACACATCTGACACTCATCAATAGTAATGCTTACATTACAGCACAAATAAATACTCATTAAAGGGAAGTGGAAGTAGAGGTAACGTCTGTGTGTGCATATAAATGCACATATCAGAAATAATAGAGCAGTAATGCTTCAACAGGAGACCTACAAAATGCCACCAACAAAAGCAAATAGTGCTTGCTCAGGCTAGCTCAGAACTCCTCGTGATGTGCTTGCATTGTGAAATACATTTTCCAGTGAAGCAGGGATACAACTGTTTTATTCATTAAGAAATACAAAAATAACAAGCAAAAACTCATCTTTAAGGGACACATGCACCAGATCACAGAACCAGTTATGCAAAATATGTTAAATAACCCATTGTTTTGTAAACTATGCCTCTGGCTAGTGTGAAAGACTGAAAATGGGGTGTTACACTTTTAATCACCTAATATTAATCCAAGGTATTACCCATAGAGAGTTTGAAAAATCATTGAAAATGCCTTCTTCCAAATAGCTCAGAAAGTAAAAGGTCTGAAACAATGTAAACCACATAAATGTGGTATAAACTGTTGATTACATGATAAACACTAATCCATAGAGCTACAACAGGTCAAACAATCCTAATCTAAAGGTTTGGATAAACTGCCTTCTATGAGAAACCCAACCCTCTCACAGACTGTAGGAGCAAAACCCCATTCTCACAAAACACACCATGTTTTATTCACTGTGTGCACATCAGAGGGGTCTCCTTTTGGCTATTTTTTAGGGATTAATTAACAATATAACAATGAAAGCCAAACTTTTTCATTTTAGAATAAACATTCTTAGGTATGCAGAGAAAGGAAGCTGCTCTCTTTTCACACTTTAACGGGAGGTTGAGGTGCTCAGCATCACTCTGGCTCAGGCCCTTTTTGGCACCAGTGGCAATGCCACGTTGGGACAGCACTAGCAGCTGACAGCAGGGTAATAAACCAGTTTTCTGACCTATATCATCCAATTAGACCTTCCAAGGCTAAATGAAAGCAGAATTTGCTTTCCAGGCATCTCAGTTGTGGGCGTGAGGGAGGAGAACACCATAAAGCATTTGAGAGCTTTACATTTTTAGCCATTTTAGGTATTTCTGCTTCACAGGTCGTTAAGCCCATACATGCCAGGTACCTGGTACAGCTCAGGCACAGCTCCTGTCAGTGCCCAGCCGTGCACACCCTCACTCCCCACAGGGCTGAGCTCCTGGGAGCAGGATGGAACTGCCACAGCAGTACTGCAGCTCCTGCAACACTCAACACAAACCCAAAAGCTCACCCAGTTCTGCAGGGTAAGGATTGTCCAGCCAAGTTACACTACAGAAGCCTGCAGGACAAGACACAGCTTTTATTTGGTGAGTGTGTCACAGCATGAGTGACCCACAGAGATTTACTGCCATGGAAGCTGTCTGAGCTGTTACCACTGTTCTCAACCACCTTTTCAGGACTTGATGTTGAAACAAACATGTGGGAGGTACTTCACAGACTTGTGCAAGTATCTTTGCACTACATTTACAGGTGTTTAGCATGTTTCTTTTTAATGCAGTAGTAGTCAGTATTATAAAAGTTAGGCTGGTTTTATTAGCCAAATAAAATTTACAAGTCAAGAACAAATTATACTTTAGAGCAGACATGAACACCCATTACTATTAAAAAACTGTATGTACATCACAACACACTGTAGTCTGAAAGGTTTGGCTTTGGGAATTCCATTTCGGTCACACAGATTACAAAAATAAAAGAACATCTGTGTTTTAAGAAAGCTACCACATTTTTACTTTATTAAATGATGAAAGCAAACTAATTGCTCTTATTTCCTATTTCTCACAGGTGACATCAACACAAACGAGCATTTGGTCCTGAACAGAAGGCCATTAACTTATTGGGATAATTTCAGACATAGAAACTTCAGAACTCAACCACAAACTAAGGAACAGCCAAGTAAAGTTACTTCATTCACATTTTTCTGACCTTCCTAAAGGAACTATGAAGTCACAAACTTATTTACATGCCAGCTATACACCTTATTTCAGCTCAGTTCTTCCTATGCACCTCTATGCAGACAAATCCACCCAGGGCTCAGAAAATCATTAAATGCCTTTAAACACATAAGCAAAGCTTTATCAACAAATCTCTTATAGCTAGGAACTGTACTTGGTTTATATTCCAAGAGTCTCAAAATCACTGTGTCTTTAATGCCACCCAACACAATCTGCACTTTGCTGTATTCCATGGTACATCCTGACACTGCTGCCCCTTCCCCAACCTGTGCTCACAGGATCCTCTCCAATGTCACCTGCAGGGTCACAGGTTCTCGCTCCCAAGACATCAGGGGTCAGAGGAGAGCAGGGGCCACCTACTCCAGCCACCAGAGATCATGGTTAAACGGGTGACCATCTTTTGAGGGCAACACTAGCCACCCTACTCCCTAATCCTCGTGCGACTTTTGGGATCAGCTCTTTGTTCTAGCAGACATTGGTCCAAGGACTACTGCACACAGGTAACAGCACATTTCAGCACAGCAGTTCCCAAATTGGCAGATTTCACACACAAACTTACTTTTTTAAAAACCTACTCATTTCTAGTATGAACATGTTCTGTCACAGCACATAACACGAAAATACCATGAATCAATAGTTACTGCACAAACCCTTTAGCTTCCTAAGTCAAATGACAAGACATAAGACAAAAGTGAATTTATCCATTTCTTTGCTAGCCAGGCTGTTCCTTAATAAGGTTAAGGCAACTCACCACTGCAAGTGACTGAATCATACCCCCAAACTAACACACGACCTAGAACTCTGCTCATTTCAGCTAAAAACAGGAAAACAATGCTTCAAATGAAGCTCAAGGATGACTGTCCAACATGGTTGTAAAGTGCAAAGGTACAGAAAAAGACTTCAAGCCCAGTGAACTGAAATAAAACCACCTGAAGCTGTGCATAGACAAGAGCTGGCACTTGGAGTGTTTTACAAACTCAGACTCTGAAACCTGACTTACAACAATGTACAAGAGATGCTGGTGCACAACAGTGACTAACAGGCTTTTGAGCTAGAAAAATTACAATATAATTGCAAACAGCAAGTTATGTGGAACCTATCTATAAAATCTCAGCTAAGCCAAAGAGAACCAGTCTCTACATAAGAGCCATAAATTACCACAATCAGGAGGAAACTCAGCTGTTAGTTTAAATCCTGATAATGCCAAGAGGTTGTCCTGCTTGTTTAAGCTCACAAAGGCAATTAAGGTGATGCAGTTTCACTTCTAATAACAACAAAGCTCACTTCAATTTAAATCATCATCAAGTTAGATGGATAACAAATAGTAACAATACCTTGAAATTTCATTTGAAATCCTTCAGCCCAGAAGCACCAAGCCCCACACATTTAACTTTTCACTGGAATCAGTGGGAATTATATGCCTAATATCTTGCATATCTGGAGGAAAGCAAAAAGCAGCTTTTATAATGTAGTACCATGAAACATCAGCATTCAAAGAGCTTAGAAACCTGAAGCCAAAATAACTTTGTACTTTTTAAATGCATGCCCCACATCATATATACTCTCACTCAAGCATATAAGGAATTCAAATCTTTTATTTGATATCCATAAACCCATAAACGTTGCTATTTCTATATTTCTATGCAGGAAGGCAGTTTTCCCCTAAAACATTATGCTTTTTAATAAACAACAAACTTTAATTCTATTGCGTGAAAGGGCTACAAATATACATTTTTTTAATCAAGCAGACTACACAGATATCTTTGCTTTACAACTGGACCTATGTTACTGGTACACTTGCTGGCTCACTTCTCAGAGCTCTTTGCCCACACTTTAGATCACAGCTTTCTGAAATACGGGCTACTGCAATTATTATTTGTTCAATTACGTGCTGAGGCAGGTATTGCAAATCCATTCCTTTCCCCCCCACCCAATCAGTAGTCAGGGACCCCCATCTTTATTCACATGCAGATGTCACTGCATTCTACACCCATCATCTAGCGGCATAAAACAACTTTCCAAAGTTTGGTACAGTTGTTTGCAAGCCGGTTTTACTCCTGCTATGAGGAAGCCCAGAGCACGGGGCTGCCATCCTGACAGCAGATGGAGCTGCGAGAGTTCTCCGGGAACTTTCAGGAAGGACAATAGTTCCGAGTGAAATCTGTTAACCCGGGGCTAGGAAAACAAGTATGCCTTTAATAGAAGGGATAAATGTCGACCCTTTCCTGGAAGGAATCACACACAGACAAACCAAGGACTTGAAAACTAAGCAGTAAGAAATTCTGAACATTTTATATGAATGAAGCACATGCTTAACACAAACTATTTCTTCAAAACTACACGGTACATACGTTGATGGAAAAGTCTTATAGAAAAAATTGACCAACCATGTCAGCACGTCAAACTGCCTAGTACAAGATGGTGGATGCACACAAACTGCCAAAGTGAGAACGAGTATTTAAAAAACAGACCACATCCACGGATTAGTACTTCAAAAATTTCTCTGTAGAGTGTTTGAAAGCCACTAGCAAAAAAGTCAGTTAGGACCTTTACTGGCAACAAAATATTTACTACTCAAAGTACACAGAGATTTTAAAGCAGAGGAACACTTGCTTCAAACCTAGGAAAGCCTTAAAACCGTACGGAATTGATCCTAGGAAAAAAAATTAGACGTGTAAAGGTCAATGAACACAATGATTTATTTAAAAAATAAAAAACGTAAAAACCATTTTTTTTCCTCCTTTACAGAAATGTTAAAAGTCAGTCATGGGATCCGAGTAGCTTTTGTAGAAAAAAACGTAGTATCCAGGCATCGAGTCCTTACAACAAAGGAACTTCCCCTCAACCCTCCCCAGTTTTTACTCCAGATCAGCAAGACACTTCCCACCCCGCACCCCCCAAAAAACAAATTAAAACAAGACATTTTTCGTTGCTAGTATAAAAACGACCAAGGTCCAAGTAATAATAAAAAAATAGAGTCCATCAATGACTGTAACACAAAATATGTGTATGTGGGGCCCAGTCCATCTTCAGAGAGAAAGAAGTGGCACAGGCAGCAGAGGCGACCCTCAGGGGGCATTTAGGAGCCGCTCCCACAGCAGGGAGGCATTTAAAAGGAGCTGCCCTTCGGCGAATGAGGGGAGAAACCATTTAGAAGCTGCCCCGTATCGAAGGGAGGGCTCTGCACGCCCCCCCATCAATGGCTGTGGGCGCTGCAGCTCAGAAAGAGCCGCCCCCGTAGCCTCCCCCGCCATAGCCTCCTCTGTACGGTCCACTGTTACTGCGGCCCCCCCAGCTGCCGCCCCCTCCTCCACCTCCTCCGCCGCTCTTCATGGGGCCGTAGGAGGACTGGTGCTGGCTGTAGCTGCCGAACCCGCCGTACCCGTTGCCGTAGTCGCCTCCCCCTCCGCCGCCGCCTCCGTAGGAGCCGCTGCCATAGGAGCCGTACCCGCCGCCTCCTCCCCCGCCGTAGCCGCCGTAGCTGTTGTAGCCGCCGCCTCCTTTGGAAAGCCCGTTGTGATCCCGGTTGCCGGAGCCGCCGCCGCCCCGGCCCCTTCCTCCTCTGCCTCCCCGGGAGGGCCTGGAGGAGCCGCCGCCTCCCCCGCCCGCCTGGATGTCCTCCTTGGGCACGGCCTTCTTCACCTCCACTCGGTGGCCCTGGATCGGGTGGAACTTGACCACGGCCGCCTTATCGGCGGCGTCGTGGTTCTGGAAGTAGACGAAACCGAAGCCGCGCTTTTTCCCGCTCTGTTTGTCGGCGATGATCTCGGCCTTCTCCACGGGGCCGAACTGGCTGAAGTGCTGCACCAGGTCCCCTTCGCCCACGTCCCCTTTGAGGCCGCCCACGAAGAGCTTCTTCACCTTGGCGTGAGCGCCGGGCTTGGCCGAGTCCTCCCGGGACACGGCCCGCTTCAGCTCCACCGCGTTCCCGTCCACCGCGTGGGGGGACGCGGCCATGGCGGCGTCCGCCTCCTCCACCGCCGAGTAGGTGACGAAGCCGAAGCACCGGGAGCGCTTGGTCTGCGGGTTGAGCACGACCACGCAGTCGGTGAGGGTGCCGTAGGCCGCGAAGTGCTCCCGCAGCCCGGCCTCCGTGGTCTGCACGTTCAGCCCGCCGATGAACAGCTTGCACAGCTGCGAGTTCTCCATGCTGCCTCCGGTGCCGCGCCTGGGCCTGGCGCCGAGACTCCTCCTCCTGTTCGGGGGCAGCTCCGGAGGTTTTTTCCCCCCCTGCTCCGTCTTGCCGCTTCTTCCCCCGGCGAACAACGCTACCTCACGGCTGCGGCGGCCGCCGGCGGTGGCTCCCTCGGCGCGGCCCGGCGCCTCCGCTCCGCCTCACCTGACCGGCAGCACAGTCGGGGCGTCCCCGGTGCCGCCGCTCCCCCGGAAAGGCGGGCGGGGGTGGGGGCGAACACAGGCGCGCACAAAATGGCGGCAGCGGCTTGTCGGGAGCGCGGCCGGTGACTGGTGCCCACACAAAGGGGCCGCCGGGAGCCCCGCCCCCCGGGCCCTTCCCCTGGACCGCCGCAGCCAATGAGAGCGATGCATTGACATCGCCCGCCACTCACGTTTCGGGGGCGAGGCTTCAGCCTCGATGGACGTGTGCAGCAACCAATGAAAGGGCGCGACCTCCGCAAAAGTCCCGGGGTTCGCCGCCGACGGACGCGGCGGGCGGCCAATAAAGCCGCGGGACGCGTTCCCCGCGCCCCCGGCGGGGGGGGGGGGCGGGCGGGGCCCAG
>VWZP01009947.1:1508529-1579562 GCA_013396995.1 Dicaeum eximium | reverse complement strand
CGGCGCCAATGCGCCGGGCCCGCGGCCGGTGGCCAATGGGACGCCGCCTCCGGCCCGGCGCGCGCTCCCTCCCCGCTGACCCCGCCCCGCGGGGCGCGCGGGAGCGTTTGAAACGCGGGGACCGTTGGGCGCCCCCCGCGCGCGCCCCCAATGGCGGAGCCGCGCTCGGAGGCCCGGGGCCTCCCCTCAGGCCAGCGCGGAGCGCGTCCGGACACACGGCGGGCTGCTGGCACAACCTCCCCGCTCCAGCCCGCAGCACACAGCGCAGCATCGCGTCCACACGGTTCTGGGACATCCCAGTGAGGGTGACCTCACATCCAGTCTGGCCCGGGACTCGTCACCACACAATAAAGAAGTCCTTCCTCAAGCTGAGGTGAAACTTCCTGTGCATCTTTTCCTGCCGCTGCCTCGTCTCCTCGCGGTTGGCCCCGTGAAGCGGAGCCCCTTGGCACCGCCCCTTGGCTACGGACGGGGCCGGCCGGAGCGGCGGCACCGCAGGGCACGGCCCGGCCGGGCTCGGCCTCCGCCCGCTCTGCTCGCACCTCCCCGCTCCTGACGCCTGCTCGGGGCTTCAGCCCTCCGCTCTGCCCCGATTCCGTCTGCTCCCCGTCAGCCGTGGCTCTCCCCTCCTTTGTGTCCCCCTTCCCCTGGGTATGCCGATCCGAGCTCAGAGGACACGGAGCGGGTCTGAGCAGGGTCCGGAGCTCTGCCGTGAGGAGCAGCTGAGGCAGCGAGCGGGGCTCAGCCTGGGCATGAGGAGGCTCAGGGGGGACCTTGTGACAGGAGGGGACAGCCACGGGGGATCGGGCTCTGCTCCCAGGGCACAAGGGACAGGATGATGGGAACAGCCTCAAGTTGTGCCGGAGAAGGTTTAGATTGGATATCAGGGAAGAATTCTTCACAGAAAACTGTCTAGCCCTGGCACAATCTGCCCAGGGCAGTGGTGGAGTCCGATGTGGAGTGGGGGGATTTAAAAGACATTGCAGATGTAGCACTGGGGTCACGGTTCAGTGGTGGCTTTGGCAGCGCTGAAGGAAGAGTTAGATTCGGTGACCTTGAAGGGCTTTTCCAACTTAAGCTGTGATTCTTTCTCACTCACTATTCCTGCTACCGTTTCCTCCGCTGCTTCCAGTCGTCTTTCCAACCCTATCACAGCCTACTCACCCTTAAATCTCTCCTTAGCTCTGAAAAGGAGGTATTTTCTCAGAGAAATAATGAGAGCTGTTCAAGAGTGGGCAAGCCCTGTGGAATGACAAAATAGTGAGATAATTTTCCTTTTTTTCCCTCTTACAGTACATTAAACATTGCTGTCATGAAGAATGCAGCATTACTTTCAACTAAGACAAATTTTCATTAGAAAGAAGTTGGGGTTTGGTTTTTTTCGGTCTTACAGCCACTGGGGTTTATGTTAAAAATTATGCAGGAGCTAAGAATGGCTGCCATTTTGCATTAGGCACTGTCAGGATGTCGTTCCACAGCTCCCTGAACCAATCCTGCCTTTTCCCATGTGCCAGCCTCGATGCTTCTGGAAACACACAGCGATCCACATCAGAGAACTGAGACGGCCATAAACTGTGTTATCATTAAAGGATGTGGTTTTCAGCTGCCTCAGCTCTCTGGAATATTTTTTATGCAACCTGCTGGTGCTGGCAGGAGGGAGGAAGCAGAACTGCAACATCCCCCTGATACGGATCAATTGGAAATGCTTTCTGTAGTAAGAGTAACCTAATAAATGCCTGTGTTTGAAAATCACAAGGAAAGTTGTCACATATTTAGACCGATTTATCTCAATGATAAACTGACACCATCATTTTATCTAGTTTAATAAAAGAGAATATCCCATAATGCCACTGAAATATTTGTGGTTTTAAAATAAACAAACATATCCTACTCTATTAAATAATAATCTTCCCAGAGGCCACCTGCAAGCTGCACATAATTTACAGGAAATGCAAAACTATATTTTGCCTACTAGTTATTGTAAGAGCTGTATGGCCCTTCACAAGATAAATTAGTATGTGTCACATAGAAAATAACCCATGAGAGTTTTATAGACCTATCGTAATTCAGAGCAAAAAGAATGAAAAATTAAGAGGAGCTAATTATGGCTTCAACAGATAACAAAGAAAACAAAAGCTTGTTTACAGAGCACTTTCTCTCCCTGAAAGCAAGACAGACAAGTAGGCCAAGGAACAGATCAAAGAAAAGTCACAGCTTGCATTACGAGGAGGAGATAAGGGTCTTCAAGATGTGAGTAAATCAGTAGAAAAAATCAGCTGCTGACTCAATTCAGGTGTAGCCCAAATTCTTTCCCTCCATTTACACTTTTGACAGGCTGATTAATGAAAGAAAAACGCCTTTAAGACACACATACCCATGTCTTGCCGGTGGAAATGTCTCCTCTGAAAACGCACAAAGGCCAAACTGCACCTGGCCAGGTAGGTGTCCGTGTGTCCCTCCGGCACCCGCCCGCCTTTCCCAGCTGCCGAAGCGAGCCCGTGCTGCTGTCACCGCTCCGCGGCCAGAGCCCGCCCGGCGGGGCGAGAGCGCTGCGCACCCGTGTGCCTGAACACCCCACCGGGCTCCGGGCTGCAGCCNGAGCCCGTGCTGCTGTCACCGCTCCGCGGCCAGAGCCCGCCCGGCGGGGCGAGAGCGCTGCGCACCCGTATGCCTGAACATCCCACCGGGCTCCGGGCTGCAGCCTTCCAGCTTCCCTGCCCACCCCACACTCCTGCATTCCTTCCTCGCAGGTGTGCCTGAACATCCCACCGG
This sequence comes from Dicaeum eximium, assembly GCA_013396995.1. Taxonomy (NCBI): domain Eukaryota; kingdom Metazoa; phylum Chordata; class Aves; order Passeriformes; family Dicaeidae; genus Dicaeum; species Dicaeum eximium. Next base: position 1,576,790 of record VWZP01009947.1, on the reverse strand, counting down.
GCTCGGGGCTGCAGCCTCCCGGCCAGCGGGACAGCAGCTTGTCCTGACACACCCCACCGGGCTCTGGGCTGTGGCCCCCGGCTTCCCTGCCCACCCCACACTCCTGCATTCCTCCCAGGTGTGCCCTGACACATCCCACCGGGCTCTGGGCTGTGGCCTCCCACCTTCTCCTGCCCACCCCACACACCTGCATTCCTCCCAGGTCACCCAGCTGCCTCCAGCCGGACATCTCCGGTTGCTGTTAGATCCATGCCTGCTGGGGCACCCAGCAACCCGAGCTGTGCAGCAAATCACTTGTTACACGCATTCTGAGGAAGTGGGTGCCTTTCTGTGCTGCTGAAGTGTGCTCTTCCCTCAAGCTACGTCAGCCAGCTAGAGACACAGGGGCTGCCACAGCGTGAGTGCAGAACCAAAGATGAGTCTCACTGTGTGTGAGATGTACATCAGAAACACTCCAGCAGCCACAGCAGCTTCTCCACAGAATTTTTAAACTGCTTTTTGCTGTAAACTAGTAAATACATAATACCATCCTAAGGGTATAAAAATCTTTTAGAAGGGTCATATAGCAGAGGGACAGTGGAGCCACAACCAACACGAAAGGCTTCAGGCATCTGCTCATACAGAGTACTGACTGCAAGAGTCAGCTCTTCATTGTTCCTCAGTACAACCTTTTAAACTCTTGGTCTCACATGCATTCCACCTGTGTGTCCTCTCCATCCTTTTGTGATTGGGCAGGGCACTCAGCACCCCATGGCTCATTACCTTCAATACTAATTACCTGTCTCACACAGCTGTAGCCCACTAGGGTGAGGCTCAGCCACAGCCCCACTCCCAATTACCACAAGCTGTGTGCCTACAACAGGGTCATGCAAAAGAAATACATGCTTTTCACTTTCTGACAAGGCAGTTGCAGCATGACATTTTTTCAATTCTGACAGCAACCTGTAGAATAAAAAAAAAAATATCAGCAGCTGAAGTTTCTAAAGTTAGGTGCTTTTTCAGATAAAAGCTCCACCTGTATCCTTACCTAAAGGAAATGTGTTTCTCAAACCAGAAGCGTTGGCCAAATAATGCCAATTAAATTAAATGTCTTCCTGGGACATTTTAATTAGTGTGTTAGAAAGAAGGAAAACCAAATCGTTTTCATGCATACAGCTTTCTAGTTATTCCGAAGAAATCATACTACCTAGAGTCCACAGGAGGGCATTGCTGCTTAAGAGATTGAAAACCAGAGACATCTGAGCAGTCCCATTCCAACACAACTTCCTGGGTTACCATATATTCTCAATAAAGATGATGCGAAATAAACTGTTAAGGAATTCTTTATATCAATTTTTGTCATTCAGAATACATAACTTTGTCATGCTATTTAATGGGTGCAAACTGCCAAGATGGAAAAGGAATAATGAAGTTTTGGGAAAGAGCATGAAGGGCAATAGAAAAACATCATGAAGTCAGAAGTAGTTTGTAAATTATAAATATTTTATATAAAATGTCATATAAACACAAAGTCATCTTTTTTTAACTAGTTTCAACCTCTTTAATCTAGTTAGGTTTGTAGCTTCCACAGTCGGCAGGCATTGATTTTTTTTTAAAGCAATTTATCACTTGAATTTTCAATGAATTTAAGGGGTTTTTTTAGTATAATAGTATGCTACTTAGATTTAGTTTGACCTTTCAGCAGACAGAAAGCATTTTGAAGCTTCGTGCAGACTGCTTGCTGAATTAGTTCTGCATTCACATAGAAGACTGTAATAATATCACCTTAGCTACACACACATTTCACCCAGGTTTTTCTAACTGCATAGGTGGGAACAGTTGGGAATACAAGGGATTCAACCATAATTTCCCATGTCACTCTGAGATACACACACAAACACAGGCAAAGATTTTTATTTTTATCATTTCAATGAGATATTATTAGACTTTTGGAAGCTCATTCCATCCCAAATCAACACCTCAGGCAGAGCATAATTGTATGGTTCACAGGGAGGCATTTTGTGTAAAAATAGAGCAGCACCACGAGCACTCCCAGCCTGGCACCTTGCTTTAGTTACAGGTGCAAAAACTTCTGAAAAATGCACAGCTGTCCTTGAGAGAGCTCTTGCATTTTTGGCAAAAGTCTCTTTTTCGGTCTGTTCTGTTGTTTGCGTTTTCGTCTGCATAAACATCAAACCTGTGATCTTACTTTGGAGACTTTAATGAATTAGTACTGATCAGGAGAGGGGTTTTTGTTGAAAAAGATTAAAAAATACTGGGAGGCAACTAGATAGACTTTATCCTCCCTAAAGTCTGAACATGACACTCCTCAGGATAAAAATCTCTACCTTGTTTAAATTCAGATGGGGAATAAAACACTGCTTCTCTCTTGTATTTGCTTAGTGCAAAATAAGATAACCTACAGATAAAAAGGTAACAGAATAACCCACAGGTACTATTTCTTCAGTAAGTAGTATCAAAGTTTATCTACTAAACAAATTCTTCCCCGAGCCCTTTGTATGGGGAGTTTGCTGAAGAAAGAAACACACCTTTGTGAAGGGTGAAGTGGAAAGTCATCAGAGAATTGAATTTGCATCCTTTTCTCTGGACTTAAGTTACCATTTTTCCTTAAAGCCTGCCCTCCCTCCTCTTCCCTCTGAAGTTCAATTTCTCTTTTCCTCTTTCATCTTTTCACTCTTCTTTAATAATTCATTATTTCCTTTCTTCTCTTTCCTGAAATTTTATATAAAAGCTGGCCATAATTTGAAGTGATGGGATGAAAGTAAGGCAGCAAAATATGGTCTCAAAAGTCAAGATTCTTGTGAAGGATCAAAGAATGTAGTGATGCTGTGACAGATGTGAGAGGGGAGAATTTTCACTGTATCTTAGTCTGAGGCAGACCAGGATCCCGAGTTTTGCCAAAGGAAGACCTGGAGCCAGCAACAATCTTGGCCACACATCTTTTTTACCTGCAAATCTTTCATTATGTATTTTCCAATTATATTAAAATCTACTTGCCTTTTTTCCCCCTTAGCTATTCCTAGACTCCAACTCTTTCTCATTGCACAGAACCTCTGTGGGGTGGGTTTGTGGTGCTTTCACATGACTGATGTTAAACTTCCTTTGAACACAGCAGGAAGAGCTGTGCTGTAAGTAAGTGAGCTCAGTAAGTACCTGCCTGAAATTACCTGAAAGACATCCATGCTATTCAAGAAATTTTAAAATTAGGTGGTGTGAAGTAAGATTTTCTAGACAGAAAATTGCAATCTAGGATTCCTATTTTTAATCCAGAAAATCAAAACGCTTGTTACAGTTTGAAACATGCTGAAAAATGGTTGAAACAGACTGAGATTAATGGGAAAAACCTTTTGATTATTTAAGTATTTCTTAATTAATAATTAGGACACTGAAAGATGTCGTGCCATGAGAACAGCGGGGCTTGGTGCTCACAGTGTTGTTATGAAAAGATTCTAGAATGGGAAAAAACAAACCAGAGATACAAATTGTCATATTCCCCCCAAATCTGTGAGCTATTGAAATAATTAATTTTTTGGCAGAGATGACTTTTGGTAAAAGTGAGTTGGAGAAGTTCTAGAAAGCTACAAAGAACTGAATCGGGGTTTGGAAAGTGGTTCTATTATAAATTATCAATTTATGCAGTCACACTCCTATTACAATTACTCACATATCTTATCTCTTTTTCAGTGAGAAAAGTAACTTGGCTGACCCAAAAAATTAAGATGCTAACCCTCCAGCCAGGGAGTGTATTCATTTCCATATCAGCTCTATGCCAACTGAATAAGGTCCAGAAATTAGCCAACAGTTCATGGCATGACAGAATTTTAAAAATTAATACATTATTATAAGTAACTCATTTGTAGTTATATCAGATTTTTAAACAGTTGACTTTTCATTCTAGGCATGAGCTAATTGAGAATCAAAATTGAGACCAGGAATCAAGGATATTGCAAAGGTGTCCTTTAGAGCTATGCAGTATAATGGACTGAAACGTAAACTCCAGGTAGTGAACATGAATTATTTTTGTGATAATTATTTCATGGAGCAGTGCTTCAACTCACACATGTACATCCATGGAGAAAAAGTCCCAGTGCATACTTAGCTGTTGCTAGTTTGGTCACATTATGAGCTATTTACTGAGAATCCCTTACTAGAGTGTTGATCTCCACAGACCAGGAAAATGTGAGGGGAGTGTGTTTTTCCTCCATCACAGCATATTATCTTACTTTCATGGCATTAACCAGCACATCCAGCACTAACATATGAGATTTCCAATTATTCTTGTTTATTTTTCTGTGCCTCTTTGAAGTGCTATAAAGAACAGTATTTATTAGGAAGCAATAATCCAGGAGAGAGATTTGCAGGTGTTGATTGACAAGAAGTTCAACATGAGCCTGCAGCATGCGTTTGCAGCCCAGAAATCCAGCCTTGTCCTGGGCTGCATCGAGAGCAGCGTGGCCAGAAGGACGATGGAGGTGGCTCTCCCTCTGCACTCCACTCTGGTGAGACCCCACCTGCAGTGCTGCACCCAGCTCTGGAGCTCCCACGTGAGAAGGATGTGGACCCCAGAAGGATGTGGACCCCAGAAGGATGTGGATCCCAGAAGGATGTGGATCCCAGAAGGATGTGGATCCCAGAAGGATGTGGATCTGTGGAGCACGTCCAGATGAGGCCATCAGGGTGCTACGAGGGCTGGAGCAGCTCTGCTCTGGAGCCAGGCTGAGGGAGCTGGGAGTGCTCAGCCTGATAAGGGAAGGCTCCAGGGAGATCTCAGAGCCCTTCCAGTGCCTAAAGGGGCTCCAAGAGACCTGGAGAGAGACTTTGGACAAGGGCCTGGTATGACAGGACAAGAGGGAATGTCTTTGTAGTGACAGAGGGCAGAGTCAGGTGGCATTTGGGAAGAAGTTCTTAACTGTGGGGGTGGTGAGTCATTGGAAGAAATCACCCAGAGAAGCTGTGGCTGCCCCATCCCTGGAAGTGTCCAAGGCCAGGTTGGATGGATCTTGGAACAGCCTTATCTAGTGGGAGGTGTCCCTGCCCATTGGAGCTGGATGATCTTTAAGGTCCCTTCCAACCCAAACCAGTCTGTAATTCCATGACCCTTCAGAGATGTTACAGGCCTCTGAACCAGCTCTTGGCCAATTCTTCTGCTGCTGAAGAATTCCTTCACGTGAGAAGTTGGGAAATTGTACGTGTACATCTCTACTAAATCTTATTTTCTGAAGAAGGAGGCTGCAGCAGGCAGAAACAAGGACTGCTGCACAGTTACACAGGATAAACAGCTAAGCAAAAGCAAAAATTTAGAGTGGTCAATCATCAGCAAAGATTCCTGCTGGGCAAGGAATCATGTAAGTGCCAGAGCAAAAGGTGAACTAAAGTAGTTAAATGTTATTTTTCACCAACAGGCTGTTGCCAGTGCTACACAAGCTATTACAAACTTTAAGTTTAAAAACCTATTATGGCACTTCACCTATCACTTAATACTGAGCAATTTAGAAATGACAAGACCATTGTTAAAAAGTACATACAATTCTGCTATCCATTAACCATTTTTACAAACAGACACTCCAGCATCTGGCTGAAAAAATACATTGTGATCCCTCCTCCAGAGCCATGGGTCCCACTTAGCATACATACCTTTGACATCAGGATTAAACACCAGGAGCAGCTACACCCACAAGCCTCTGATGCTGGATGTGATCTAATTCACAACAGGTTACAGCACAGTTAAATCCACATGAGGCAGCAGGTTGATACAACTGTAAAACCAATGGCTCTTGTTAAAGACTCCATTTTTCCACAAATGAAGGACTGCATACACAATTATATTAGAAACAGAAGCATGTGTAAATAAGCAATATGACCTTTGAAATTTATAAATAGATTCAGAACATCTTTTAATTTTATTGACTTATTTGCTTCATAAATAGATATGCATTTTTATGGCTTGCTCTGGTGCTTATCTATCATATTGCATGTTCAGGTCCTGATTATCTTCCTGGGGTTACAGTACAACCAGAAGCAGAATTTCAGAATTTCTGAAAGCTTTGGCAAAGCTTTGTTTTTATAGTAGTTTTGACATAATCAGAGCCAGCAAGTTCTAGAAATGCTTTAGAAAAATATATTCACATTGATTGATTGCAGCATTTTTGGTTAAAATATCAGAATTCCCAGACCACACCTAGAATAAAAAGCACTGGATTAAACACAAGAGAGGGAAGTTTTACAGGGAGGTGTTAAGGCAGTCTTCCTAGCAGTCAATTAGGTACTTGAATTCCTAATCTAAGATTACCACAGATGGCTAAAAAACAGTCTGGACAAACACATCATGAAGAGACTCAAATATATGAAAATCAGGATGTTTGTCTGGCTGATCACAAAGGCTCCCTCCACCCTGCACCTATTTTATTCGTATACTATAGCATGACAACCAACAATATTTTTAGATAATTAGTTCTGAATTGCACTTCAGTACAGAGTCAGTATTGCTAATCCCAAAAATCCTAATGCTTTTTGAAAATCATTCTCTTAAAAAAAACCAGACTGAGATATTGGAAGTTAAGTGGACCCGGATAAAAATGCAAGAGTTTATACAGTGACTTACCAGATTGCAGGTCCTAAGAAAAGCAGTTCATTTCCCACCCTGTAATATTTAGTTAGTTCATTCTAAATATTTAGTGAGTAAGCTAAATTCTTATTTTTATAAGCATGTGACTACAAAACAAATGGACTCTTCCTGAAAAAAAAATAAGAAAAATAAAGCCCCTTTCACTATGTGCTAGTGCAGCGTGCCATGCTTTGCTTTTCAGGAATGTTGGTTTTATATGAGAAGTATAAGATAAATTATCAATTTATAATGAAAATGTGATTATCATAATTGCAATAGAGCAAATGACACACTTAATAGGATGTGCATGCTCTTTCCAAGCAGCTTATTGTATTGCTGTATCAGTTAAGAAAGCAATGTGCCATCTGCAGATGTTTATGTATGAAATCCTGCAGAGGGAAAACATTTGAACTACCGAACAGATTAAATAATTGAAAATGAAATTGCATGATAAGGTGTTTGACAGGGTGGAGGGAAGCAGCACAGTGGAGGAAAATCCATCCCCATGACTACTGGTCCTTCCTCCTCCCTGCTCACTGCTGTTCGTCTCTTCTTGGATTCCAGAGCTTGTTTTATTCCTCAGCAGCCTTCCTACAGCCTGGCAGATTCAGTACTGCTGGAATTTGGGGAGCTGTGGTTTGTTTCAGACAGAGAAGAAAGAAGAGTTTAAGTATCCCTTCAGGAGACATGGCTTTGCTCTGGATTCTTTTATACAGAAAGAAGATGTGTTTGCTGGCTCTGAGGGAAAAGAAAAATTGTTAAAGACAGTGTGGATATGACTTGAATTTTTCATCAGGTAAGAAGTCAGAAAATCAATAAAACTATGACAAAAGTTACTGATATATCTTTTAAAGCATTATTTTATTATCTTCAACTATACTTAAACCTATACTTAAAATTGAATAATAAATTTTCCTTCACATTTTATCTGTGTAATACTTAGGAACTTAATAAACAAGGTTTGTAATTGAAACATTTACTGGTCACCTTGAAGGGATGGGACTGTTCATCTTTAGCATAGGTAAGAAAATACTTAGGAGAGAAAGCCTTTCTAAAACTCACTTTATTTTAGACCTTTCTTTTGCTTGTGAATGTTTCAGTAATGTTTCTGCAGATAGAGGAATGAAACAAGACTCAGGGGTTTATAATAACTTACATGTTAAACTCTTACTATGGTAGACAATCTTTTCTAAAATGCATGGATTAGGGGTTGAAGTAATTAGTTCTTTTTGTTAAACATCTCAATCCTGGTATCAGCTGTAGCTGCAATCCAAGGATGCTGATTCCAATAACATTTATTTATTAGATTAAAAAATGCCAGTATGTATTACAATATAGTTCAACATGCTGCAGTAAATACTAGGGTAACTTATTTTTTTAATGCTATGAATACTCCAGATGTTTACCAAGACAGATGTAATTGTTTTATTGCCAAGGAAATGTTTAAATTGCCTCACAGGATGGTGTGTACTAAAGACTGCACTCGCTGACTCCCGGACAAACCAGAGAGTGAAAAGAAATGTCACATTTTCCTGAGAAAAGTGTAGATGGAGACTGTGTCTAAAACTGATGTAGCAAGTAAACTGATTAGGTCAGTACAGGGTCTTTTCCCAAACAGAAAATGCCAGAGAAGCCCTATCATCCTGAATTATTGGGAGAGGACATTCAGAGTTTGCTGTCAAACAGTGTTGTGCATCCATGAAGAAATAAGCAAGCTTAGCAAATAGTGCATAAAATATTACAAACTTGGCTCAGCCTCATGGCCTTTTGAGTCCCCCACAGCTTCTCCTGCTCACATAAAAAGCAGGGAAGAGCAGAGCTTGTCTTTGAAGGTATCAGATCTGTGCCAGCCAGGAGACACCACGGGCACTGCAGAGGAAGATCATCACCCTTGGGGCAAAGCAGCCAGGCTTTAGATCCTCACACTTCTGAAGTGGCTGTAAATCTCACAACGGCAACAGCTGCCACTGTTGGTGGTAAATCTCCCATTTAGTGCCTCTGTCCTTCCAGCACACACATCCTTGGGTGTGACAAATCCAGCCAGGCAAGCAGTGCTGCTCCAGGGAAAGGTGGGTGGCAGTGCATCCCAGGAATGGGTGGCCTGAAGGGGCTCTTGCCCAACCACATCTTCAGGTTCTGCAGTGACTGTCACACTCACAGTCCCTGTCTCTGTCTGGGCTCTCTCCTGCACTCAGAAGGGTTTGTGGGGGCTGGTGGGCACACAGTGGAGCACCCAGCTCTTGGCCTTGCCCCATTGAACAGGGGACACCTGCAAGGGACTGCAAAATCTATCAGAGCCACCAGAGTTCCATGGATTCTGCAGCAGGATTGTAGAGTTTTCCATGCCATTCCCCAATATAGCTTGAACCAAGCCAGGTACATTCTTTAGGGAGACTACAGGGCTTAATGCTAGCCCTGACCACAATTTAAGTCATTTTTGGGACATCAGGGCCACAGAGTCATATATCCACAGCCACTTCCCACTCCAGCATGAGTATGCTGATTGAAAAGGGTATTTTAATCAGAATGAGAGTGGTAATAGATGCTCCAAAGGTGAGCATGGGGGTTTTTTGGAGATTGTTTAGAATCCTAATTTGAAGCACCCAAACTTATGTCAAACAGAAGTATCAGGATAAAGCAGTCCAGCATATAATTCTGGCTGGAATATTCTTTTAGTGTATGTGGGAAAACAACTACAGAATCATAATTCCAATTTAACCCTGGATTTAGTGTTTAATTTTGTACAGACAACCAAACTTTTTCTTTTTTTTTTAATCCTTAGTGATTAAATAATGGTAGTCATTTCTGTGAAAGGGCTGACAAATCTTCTACACATAAGCAGATTATTCCTATTAATAATAAAACTGCCACCTATACCTTCTTATTTTTGTGTATCCTCTAACTTCCCACTGCTTTTTCATTCTCCTTTCTTAACAGGTTCTCAATGCCATTTCTAGGGGTGAAGAATGATCTCCTTCCAGCTAGTTTTCCAATAATTTCACAGGGGAATTAAGGTGAGTTGAAGTTGAATTTTGAAAGATATACGTGTAGAACATATATCCATTACCCCTTTTTAAATTTTAAAATAACTCTTTCCATACTTAGCTTTTCCTTTCCCAGGTTGGAAACAACCTCTTTCTGGCCAGAAAGGTGGTGAGCCTTTAAATTAAGATTAACTTTTGCTTGCACTCAGTGATAAATTCAAACCCATCAAGATATTCTGTTGAACCTAACTCTTCCCATTAATATTAGTTTTAAAAGCACAGAATTGTGCTAATATCAGATTTTTTTGCTTGATTCCTGTTTAAGTTAGAGCTGAAAGAGGAATAATTGTCTGTATAATTACAATGTGAGCTTTATTTTGTTTACATTTTTCTCAGGTTAGATTTAGGAAAAAGAACATACTATCTTCAATGCATCAGTAGAACAGGAAACTCATTTTAAGATATCATTCTTAGAGGTTTTGAATGCCATTTTAGCTCAAGCACACATAATTTTGATTAATTCAGGAGGATTGAGTGTATTAACTCACATGGCTTTGTAGTTCTAAAGAAAATCTAAGTGTGATGTCTAAGCTAGAAGAGTGATGGCAGGACCCAATTCTTCTTTTCTGGTAATACAAAAGCAACAGATTATCCTCGTTGGAATCCATTAAACCTTCTTAAATCTTCAGCAGAGACAGATCTTAGAATACTTTATTCTGAAAAGCAAACTTTATCCACAACTGGTAAAAGAGGATTTGTGTGAAAGTGTCTGTACAAGTTTAGTCAGAGCTGCTATCCCAGCTATTTCTTGTACATCAGTCATAGATCTGTCAGTGCAGAACCTCAGAAAGGTGACATCAGCCTCCTTCCACAGAGATACATAACCCCACTAATAACCATGTGCTTTTCCAGTACTGTAATTAATCATGTTAGATTTGCTCCAAACTTTAAGGACACTGACTACAGTGATGGACCCACAGTACTCACTGCTTTGAAAATCTCCATGCAAAGTATACTCTGAATAATACAAGGTTTTGTCCATAGGTTGGAAGATGCTTCAAGATGGATAAAGCTGTTCAGCATCCCAGTGAGATCCTGAATCAAACTATCTCTAATATTAGCCTTTCTCAGTTCTTGAACTTTGACACATGCCAACTTTCCTTCCTTGCAGAATTCTTGCTTATTACAGCTTACACATTGGTTGCACTAGTGGGGCTTGTTGGAAATCTTTGCTTAATTATTATAATAAAGAGACGGAAAGAAGCTCAAAATGTCACCAACATTTTGATTGCCAACCTCTCTTTATCAGATGTCTTGATCTGTATCATGTGCATTCCTGTCACAGTTGCATATACCCTAATGGACCACTGGATATTTGGGGAAGCAATGTGTAAAATAGGCTCTTTCACACAAAGTCTGTCTGTCACAGTCTCCATTTTCTCACTTGTACTCATTGCTATTGAGAGATACCAGTTAATTGTGAACCCACGTGGCTGGAAGCCTAATATTTCACATGCTTATTGGGGAATTGTTTTCATCTGGGGGCTTTCCCTCATCATATCCACTCCTTTTTTAGTATTCCTTCAAACAACAGATGAGCCCTTCAAACATTTGTCTTCCCACAGTGATTTCTACAAGAACAAGGTTGCTTGCATTGAGAGGTGGCCGTCTCTTACAGAGAGACTGATTTTCACCACCAGCCTGCTGGTTTTCCAGTACTGCTTCCCACTGGGGTTTATTTTTATCTGCTATCTCAGGATATTTGTGTGTCTTCGACGGAGACGGGGTAAAATAGACAGGATGAGAGAGAATGAGAGCAGGCTGAGTGAAAACAAAAGGATCAATATGATGCTGGCATCAATTGTTGTGACCTTTGCAGCTTGCTGGCTGCCTCTCAATATATTCAATGTGGTTTTTGACTGGAACTACGAGGCACTAATGAGCTGTAATCATAACCTGGCATTTACAATCTGCCACCTTATGGCCATGATATCAACATGTATCAATCCCATCTTTTATGGATTTCTGAACAGGAACTTTCAGAAGGATTTGGTAGTATTAGCTCACCACTGCAGATGCTCAGCATCACAAGAGGAATATGAAGATATTGCCCTTTCAAACCTGCCAACAGATGTATCTAAGGGATCTCTCAAGTTAAATAATCCCCAAGTGGATATATAAAATTGTCCAACTGCAGTTTCCAAAACTCAGTATTTTGTTGCAGATGGCCTTTTTCTGCAGGTCTTGGTCATGTTACCACCAAGTTCAGAGGAAGTATTTGCCATTTAGTTCAGCAAAACCAGGACTGTGCTCCCACAGGTACACAGGTGCTCCCATAGTACTCTTAACAGGTACTTTATGATAGTATTAATGCTAACAAACCACTTCCAACAGCCCTAAGATCAATAATAATAAATTATAAACAGTATTAACATCTTACTTTTTTAATACACAGTTTCCAAGTCATGCTACCTTAACTCCAATAAAAATGTTTCCATTTCAGCCACTGATGGGGATGTCCTCCCTAAACACCTGGCTTCCCCCAGGTAAACCCTGAACACTGTGGTATTCCTCACTTCAGCAGCCTTTCACACACTGTTTTCTGGCATTTTTATTTTCCAACCCTACATCAATACCCTCCCTGGGGAATCTGCAGTTTAGAGGCAGTTCACACCATGAGGAAGGCCCTGGAAGTTATCCTAAGACTTCCCCATCTTCCTTTCAGCCCCCTCATGCAATTTGCTTTGGCTTAGTTCAGCCCAGAAATTGTGTTTTAACAAGGGAAAAACCTAGAGCTGGACTTTTTTTTTTTTTAATGAATACTGAAACATGACCCATTTGATGTACTGCAAGTTTCACTAAGAATGATGTTGTTCAAGATGAAATATATATTTAGCATTTCTCCTAAAAGCACTGCATTCTCCAAACCACCAGTAAGGATCATTGCTTTTTCTCTTACCTTCATCACTACTCCTTACAACAGGCCTTTTAGAATCTCCATTATCAAAAAACTCCACTATGAAGTCAGAGTAAATTTTATTTTAGCTACTTACTCAGATTTCTCTTTGAGTAGAAAATTAGGTTTGCATTTTCAGCAATATTTTTCCCCTAATTTCTGCACTAGCAAGAGGGCACACTTGAGTAGATGTGGTCATTTCTGTTCACAGAAATGTGAACAATTTCTATATTTGAAAGTAGTTTCTTTTGTAACACAGTGCAAAGAAGCCTAAAGGGATGATACTGAACACAACTTTTCTTAAACAAAAACATTTTAAAAACCACTTTCCAGTGTGAAAATAGCCAAACTTCTTCTTCATCCATGATATAGTGACAACATAAATAATAAGTTAATATTGAGCTGCTTAAATACAGTACTTGGAACACTTTAGTCCAAAAACTCACCATGCTTCCTCTTGTTCAAATTAAATGTAATTAATTACTCTAACTGCTAAAGCCCCTTCTTGTTTTCTTCTGAGTTTCAAAACCCCCTGTTCTAACACTTGTACATAAGGTCCCTTGTAAAGTGTTCTCTAACTTTAGCAATTTATTAACGCCCCTCTTAAGCAAAAAGAATTCACATTCAAATTGCAATGAGCTCCTTGATGATTCAGGTGAGATGTAACTGACCTTAAGGCTATGAAGTTCTCTTGGAGAGGAGGAGAACATCCTAAAGGGTTCAGGCACAGTTCTCTTGTTCCAGCATTAGTTCAGACTGTCTGCACCACTCTGCTCATCAGAGGAGCTCTGTCAGAAGAGCCTCAGCAGTTCCTGCAGATACTCAGGTTTGTTAAGTGCCCCCTGATTCACACGGAGATAAAAGACCTCGGTGAAATCCCTTCATGTCTGAGCCCATAGAAGTCATAAGGGCAGCCCCATCACAAGAGGAAGAATGGCAGAATTAGTGACATGGTAATCAAGTATCTGAGTGATAGGTATGGATTAGCTTTGGCATAATTTAGGGTTTTTTTCTAATTAAATCAAATATCATGTATTTGGAATTGATTACACAGACCTTAACACCTGCCTCGTGCATCATAGAAAAGAAACCAGGAGACAGCTAAATACCTAATAAAGGCCAATGACCAGACTGTTCAGAGTATTTAGGATTAACTATTTCTGTGAACTCCAACCCAGGTCACTGGGCTGCCTTTATTGCTGATGCACATCATCTGTTTGTTCAGCACAACAGGCATTTAATCAAGTTAAGAGCAGCAACTTGCAGTCAATGACACTGGGGCTGTGCTTTGGTGAAGGGGAGGGGATGGAGCTGCTTCTCTCACCACTGAGAGTCCTGGATCACAAGTGATCCACTGTCTTCATTGCACTGGCTAAACTGCGAGCAAACCTGATCCAGGAACTTCACTTTTCTTGGGGATCCCAGTACCTGTATTGGAAACCACCTACTCCTGTCAGAAAGTCATTCCCTGAACAGTGTTTTAACAAATGCTGGTGTCACACCTGCTGGAGGCTGGGCTATCAACTGTATTTCCCTGGGTTTGGAACACAAATCTCAATCACCATCTTCCTCAAATTTGAGTACATTGTTTACAGCTTTGGGACCCATGCTTAAAGCACGTGACATTCACAATTTACTCTAATTTATTAATACTAGCATGGCAGTTCAGATTACTGTCATTGGCAAATGTCTCAGACAGTATTTAATGTTTTAATCAGGCCCAGCTGAGATTCCCATGTGTGAACTTGGCCTAAGTGGCTCCCATCCCATCCCATCCCATCCCATCCCATCCAGAAGCCTAAGTGTGCTTACTTTTACAGCAGAGGTGGTTTTAGTATCATGTCCCAAGTGGTTTTAAAGCAGCCATGAGATGAATTCTGGTTCTGATTATGTGATGCTGATGGATGGTCTCTCCATTGTCTCTCCACAGAAGTGCTTGGGTAGTATGTATTAGACAGGCAAAAAAAAAAAAAGAAAATTGCCATCACTTTTTGTGATAGCAGTTGTCTACTCCTGACATCCTGATCAGAGTTAAGCACTCCATTTTTCCTTTCAGTCTGAAAATCTTGGTGTAAGAGGGTTCTTCATTAGCAGGTGGGAGCTCTCTGAGCAATGACACTGCTTCAGAATCAAAAGTGAACAATAATACTTGTGCCTTGATTTCTCCTCCTCATTTCTTTCTCACACTTTCACTTGACTCAAATGTTGATGGATGCTCTATTTCTGTTCTGAGCATTCAGTCACCAAGTATCTCTCCTTAATGCTGCACTTGCAACAATCATTGTTAAGGGAAGAGAGGATCCACACTGCCTCGAGACGTCACCCTTAGTGCTGCACCTTCTCTCACTGCATCCACTGCCTTCCTGTGCATCCTGATCCTGAACTTCCAAGCAAGTCAGTGGGAGCCAATTGACTGTGACAGGAATAGGAACAAAGAGTAATTACTTGTTTTTAAAGCATAAGTATTATGGACTCCAACATGGTGTGTGACAGCAGTAAATGTAACTGCAATACCTAATACTTAAAGATTGCTCAAGTTAAACTGGCAAATGTTGCCCTGTCTCGGGTAATACTGATGACTTTATTTTCCCTTGTTTTATTGGTATAGCCAAGTAGAAAAAAATACTAGCAGCCTTTTCAGCAGAAAGTTGTTATCTGATGCAACTAGCTGAAGGACTGTGAGCTTCCTCGGGAGAGCAGCACCATGGAATTAACTAGAGGAAGCTGGAGGCAGAGCCTGAACTCCCAGTTGCTATTCCAGTGTAGAAAGTCTTTGTTTTGAAGAAATAAAAACTGCAGAGCTTTGTTTGAGTGGTCTGGTCATGCAGACCAAACCAATATATTTATAAACATCCTTGTAAATTAACTATGTCCTTACATGTCTGTGTATTTTATGGTTGATTGGTTTCACTTTAAGCACCTATAACCTTATAACTAGAGTTAGATACTTGGGAACTGGCATTCAGTGTGGAAATTATTCCACTGAGCAAAGAGCTCAATTGATTATTGACTGTAATCCTGTCTGTGGACAAAGACAATGCCAGTGCTGTGTGTGATTTAAAGACTTTGATTTCTCCCATTGACTGACAAATAAAAACTACCCTGTGTAAAACCATCACCCTGCCCAGCTGGTGAATTGTACTGTCTGTAACTGGGATAGGACATTTCTCATCCAAATGGGGCACCAGGACACCAAGAATCACCAAAAGGCCCAAAGATCCAAAGTTCCAAGAGAGATCCAGAGCCTGCTGCAGGTCTAAGGGATGGCCCTGGAGCAAACAGAGCACGGCTCAGGGGCACAGAGGTACTCAGGAAGGGACCAGACCAGAGCTCAGGGAGCTGCTGACCCAGTGGAGACAAATGAGGAGGAGGAGAGGACAGAAAGACTGCTCTGAGGAGAAGGGGTGACCTCCAGGATGTCCTGACAAACCCAGAGGGGTACAAAGTACACTCCAGAGACAGCAGTGTGCTAAGGTGACCCTTTAAAGCATCAGGATGAGAGAAGAGAGAAAAAAAAGACACATAGAAAAATTAAAAAGCAATAGGGTATATGACAAACAAGAAAAAACCGTAAAAAATAGGAATAGCCAGTTCAATAAAAGGAGACAGAAAGAAAAATTTTAAAAGCTGAGGGGCACAAGGCAGAGAAAGAAAAAAAATTAAAACAGGGACAGAAAAATAGATAAAAGTAGACATAGAAAAGCAATTTAAAAAATGAGAGGAGAGTGAATCTGTAGCAAAGCTTTGAGAAACCTCACAATGAAGGGTCAGACACGCTGCAGAATTGAGAGGAACCTGATAGACTCCATAATCAACATTGTCCCTTCAATTCTATGCTAATAAGACACTTAGAAATAGTCCACAATGGCAACTGTAGAATTATCTTGTCTGCTATCACTCATTTTTAAACAAGGTTCCTTTGGTTTCCATGCAAATGCACGACTGATGCCTTTTATTTAATTTCCATTTAATTTCACTTCATTTCATTTCTTTCATTTAATTTCATAGATTTCTCCATTAGTCACAGGCTATTTACATAATGTGATGGAATTGGCACGTGTGGAGCTTTTCTCTGCAGAATCCACCCTCATACCTGGTGAGGAAAACCTGTTAATTCATGTAGATGTCAGGGTTGTACAGCTCCATGAATTAGTTCTTCCAGCAAGAATGGCTACTAGAGTCACAAGAAGCTCTGAAAGTTTTGGGTTGCATCTAAAGAGAATTTCTTACCCCCCCTTGGCAGCTCCATTTTTGTTTGGAGACTCCTGCAGTGCCTGATTGCCTGGGATGAGAGCGCAGTGAGGGATCCAGTTCCCGGGCACCCTCACACCCGGCACATTCTGACCTCTCCTGCCCTCCATAAGGGACAACAGATCTGTTACTAACAAGTTACAAAAATACTACTTTTGGGACTACAATTATTCGGGTGGTATAGTTGTGTCAGATGAGTCCATGCATTAATTTCTACCTTGAAGCCACCTCAGGATTTGCCATCGTTACAACTACTAAAAACCAACCCATGACTAGTCTGACCAAATTCCCACATTTTCTGAAGTAGTTGGCCAGTGGAAGCTGTTCAATCCCCATCAGATTATTTAGTTTGGGGGTGGGAGTGGTACTGGGGTTTTGTTTGCTTTTCAAATAAATGCAACCATTGTTTTCTTACACATGAGAAGTAAACCTAGGCGAGAATAAAAGTCAAGAATCTTTGTGTGAATCTAAAAAATAAAGGAGTTCCCAGAAAAGTTTCTCCAGAGCCAATTTCCCATTCTTCTGAAATTTCCTTAACAAAACTATCTAGCTGTGTCCCCTTTTACATAATGAGTGGAACCTAACAGCAGCTATTACCTCGCAGTCCTTACCCATGCCCGGTGCCTCTCGGGCAGATTCCACTGCTGAAGGAGCTCTTCAGCTGCAGGAATGAATGCCAAACAGCCTGAATTTTGGAAGGGGCTGAACTCTGAAGTGGCAGGGAACGAGCTGAATTTGACAGAGCAGAACAGAACTGAGACAAGATCTCAGCGGAGCTCAGACCCTGGAAGGGACTCAGGAGCATTCTGCAAGAAAATGGAAATAGAGTTTACAAGTCTCTGAGTAGATTGTAACAGCATGTAAAAACAACAACAACAACAACAAAAACTATATATATATATATGTGTGTGTGTGTGTGTGTGTGTGTGTTTAACTCAACACACTGGCAGCTATCTGGGCTGCCAGAGAAAAGATTTTCAGGACACTTTTACAAAGGAAAAGAAGACACAGGAACCATTTCATAATTTAACTTGCACAGGTGGAAGATCCACCTACAAACTGCAGCCATGCCCTAGAGAATCACGAGAGACAGGCAGTCCTTGCAGGAGCACAAAGCCACCAGAGATGTCAGTCAGGGACTCCCAGCCTGGTCCTGCAGGGCTTGGCAGCTCTTACAGGAATCAGCAGGGAGAGCCCAGGACAGGGGATTGCTCCAGCTGTGCCCAGGATGGGCACTTCAAACCCTCACTGTGTGGCTCTGAGTTTATTGTCTTTTGGGGAGCTGCAAAGTAAAGGTCAGAGGGACCTCACCACACCCGCAGGGTAAACCTTTGGGAGGCAAATTAGCCAGCAAATAATCTCTTTCCTGATCTCCGGGCCACTGTTTCGCTGTTTGTAAAGAACACCTTTGCCAGTCAGCCTGGCGATGCTGTCGGCATGGCCTGGTACCCTATCCACCCCTCATTTACATTTGGGCATTTCAGACGGCTTTAAGTGTCTTAGTGCTTCCAGCTCTTTATTCCCGGACCTTTCTGATCGAGTGAGCAGGTCAAGTTCTCACTTCCACCAAATGCACCGTGCCCTGGAAGGAAATCAGAGATCTCCTCCTTGGGGCTGGTGTCAGCCAACACCAAATATGCGTCCAGGGCAGCCCGGGCTTTCTCCTGGCATTGGCTCTCGAGGGCTCCTGTCCCCAGCTCCTTGTGGCGGGTGGGAGCAGGGGGAGCTGTGGAAAATGTCACACTGGGTGGTTTGGAATGCCACCTCCCGTGTTAGTGACCCAAACCTGATCCCAAGGGAACGCATTCCCCAGGGGCATCCACAGCTCTGAGCACTGCAGCAGCTCCTGCCAGCCCGGCAGGGTCAGACAGAACCCCCAAAACCTAAAGCATATCGAGGGCATAACCGGCTTTGGAAATGCTCTTTATTAACTAAAACCTGCCAAAGCTTTGCCTGCATTTAGGCATTCAAACAAAACCTTTGTCATACTGCACTGAGTCATCAGCTGAAGGAAGGGAAGTCCTGTGACTGACTGGGAACAAGATTCCTGGCTTCCAATTAAAGATGAACTTGAGACTTCTTTAAAAATTTGCCACGGAATTAGCATTGAATCCAAAAGCAAAATCTGAGTTGACTGAAAGGTCAACAACACAGGGAGATAATTACTGCTTGGTGTTCCAGGAAACCCAAGCTCTGACACTAAATTTAAAAAGAAAGCCTTTGATGAATGATAACAAAAACTTTCTTTCTTCCCATCCCCATCATGCAAACAGACCAGACACAGACATACTGAGGGCATTATGCAAGAAAAACCCAACAATCATGAAAGTTCAAGTATCCTGTTAAACCTCACATCTTTATTCATTGACATACACAAAAATCAAATATTTCAAGGGAAAAGGTTGGGGGTTTTTTGTTTAGCATCATTTACTTTGCTGACTTATCAATTTACAGAGTTGATTAGCTTTTGCTTTCAGGTCTTGCCTCTTTCTAAAGAAAAATACACAGTGTATTAAGATTTTAGGAGTACTCAAACTATGTTAAAAGGCTGAGGTGAGTGTTAAATTTCTTTCAGTGTGTTTCTGCATGGAGGGGATCAGCAGCAGCTGTACAAAAAGCATCTGAGAATAGCAACAGCAAGTTATGAGCAAAAACAAATTATGAACAAAGAAAAACTATGAACAGTCATATTAATTTAATCAAGGGTTACTGTACATCTGCTGCTAAGAAATAATAGCTGCTTCTTGTTTTCTTGGAAAAGCTTGAAAAAGTCAGCTGCTAGTTTAATAGTTAAGTTGGATTTTAAAAACTGACTGAGGATGTGAAGGGGCCTCTTGATATAATCTAATCTAACCCCCCATGCTCACTAAGATTAAATGCTTTTTCTGAAGTATAATCATAAATTCACCTAATTAAAACTTGACCAGAAAGCTGCTCCTGGGTGAGTGTCACTGAACTATCATCAACCTCACTGGGATGTTTGGTGCTGCTCCAGTTCAGGAGCTCCCCACTCTGAAGGATTATTTTTTTCCTCTGTCCCAGTTCATGTTGCTGACAAACTGGGAGCTGAAGTCCCTCAGAAAAACCAAAATCTCCCAGTGAAGACCACTTCAGCTGCCAGCATTAAGGCAGTGGTGAGCAGATGTGATGTGGAGCTGCTGATGGAAGAGGCAGGAGCCTGGAATGTCTGGGCAGAGGTGCAAGCAAAAAAAATAATTATGTTTCCCTTTTTTTTTTCATGCAACAGACCAAAGCAGGGCTGAAATCAATAGAAATTTATTTTCTTGCCTACTTCATCTGTGGGATCCTGATGGGTTTATATTTCAGTATATGGTACAGAGAGAGAAACAGACACCAGCAGAACCACCTTAGATGGCCAAAATCCAAAGATCCTGCAAATTACTGCCATCTGCATTTTATATTAAATGCATCTAGAGGATGCTTGTCAAATTTGATCCTCATGAATATCTATCAACCTTTTATCCTGACTTCATTTGCTTTACCTTGAGAGCAATCCAGCAGGTCCCCGAGGCAGGCATTACTCACATGCCACCTTTAACAATCAGATTAGCACCGTGTTTGCTCTCAAAGCTGAAGCCTCGGTGCTCAGCCCTGAAATGAGATCTCTGAACAGAGCACACAGCCTGGCCCCAGCCCCAGCCCTGTCTTGGAGAGGTCCCTGCTCACCATATGGTGCTCCTGCTACGCCTGTGCTATTTCTGGCTTCCAACACTATTGGAATTGTGATGGAAAGATTTATAAATAAGGTTTTGATGCCAAGATGTCTGCTCAGCACACCATAAACCTTTTTTGCAGGTAGTTGAATCAGCACAGTGCTATGCAGCCATCATAGCCCAGGTTCACACACCCTGCTCTTCCTTTACCCAATTCCTTAGCCCTACTTTTATCCACTTTGCTTTCCCTCCTGCTCTTCTTGCAAACCTGTGTGTCTGGATTTAAATTTGCTTTGGCTCTGACCTTATTTAACCAGATGGAAAGAAAGCTAACTTATACTCTAGGCAATGAAATGAGTCCTTCACTCCTTGGAAACCTCATTCTAGCACTTACCCAAGAGCCACCCTCAGCACAAGGTGCCAGCTCTGCAGCACAGACAGACCTGCCAGCCCTGTGCCACCACCCCAGTCCAGCCCCCTGGGCACAGCTTCCACACAAAGTCAGCTGGAAAACCAGGTACTGACAACTCCTTCTTATCAAAAGTTGCCCACATCCCAGTGTCAGCTCTAGGCAACACTAAAAATAAAATAACAGTTCACCCACGAGCATTAATTTCTAGATAAATTGTTCTAAAGGATTTTTGGTAGACTAAACACTCCTTTCAAATCAAATTATTTGGGCTGTATAAAACCCATTCTTTTTACCCTACTGTTCAGTGTTTAGGTTAATCTCCTGTCTAGTTTTAACATCTCAGCAGTCATCCTCCTGCAAAAATGAATGCTTTGCAGTCCTAATCAAAAAGCCTTGAAAGGCTCCAGAATTCCCAGGGGGTGACAGAGGTACCATGGATTTCTCCTTCACACAGTGACAAACCTTCTTAAATGTCCCCAGCTGCAGCCAAGACAGAAATCTGGCTCACATAGCACTGACTTCAGTGCACTGAGTACATCAAAAATGAGCCACTTTGATGCCAGGATAGGAAATGTGTTGTTGTTATTATCTGGGGTGGTTACAGAGAGAGGAAGGTTTCTCCCAGGCTGAGTTTCCAAAATACATATGGGAAATGGATTATTCCTCTCTCAAAGCTCATCACCCATTTCTAGAATCCTCCAGTGCTCAGCTTGCTCTACCTGGATTTTCAGTTTCCCTTTCCCTCCTTCTCTCTACCACTCCCTTACTGGGAAAGAATAGAGATAATATTTCTCACAGGATTTAGCAAGACCATCTACATGATGCAAGGACCCAGCACCAGGATTTTACAACCTGTAATTCAGGTTTACCAATCAGGACAGTGAAAGTTGAAGGCCTGATTTGCAGGGGTAAAACACCTTACACCAACACTCCTATAGACAGTGTGCAGACACTGCATTATCAATGAATTTATACAGCTGCCTGTAGACAGAACCCTGAGAGAATCCAGACCAGTTTTGCCCATGAGCTGCCTGAGCTCTCTGCTGAGTTCCACATCATGCTCACTTTTGTGTGAGCAAAGCTGAAATTTTCATGTTTTTTCTCCTAGTGGCCTCAATGTAAATATGAAAAGCCTGAATTTATGAAACAATAAGATTTTTTTCTTGGCTTAGTTTTGAAAGGAAGGAAGAAAAAGAACCAAAAGTCTCTCCCCATGTCACTCTTTTATTGTATTGACATTTTGTCTTGTTATCTCTGGAGCCTCAGTCACAAGGCTTGTGGAATTGCTTCAGTCCATAATAACTACTTGTCCACATCATAAACCCATTATGGCCCAATCTGTCATTATTGTCATTATTTGCCATCCTTGTTTGGCCAAGGCAGCAGCTGTGGTGGGCACACCTGTAGTGCAGGCTGGGTTGGGCAGCCCAGACATCCCAGCAAAAACCTGCACAAGGCATTTCTTCAGCTGGGACAGTTGTGCACTTATTTTGAAAAAGAGGCAAGTCAACAAAAATTTAAGAGGAGTGGTTATTTCATCACTATATTTCCTGCTCGTCTTTTATGAGTATCAATTATTCTTGTGTTGCAGAAAATCAAGGCAGTATTATGCTTAGATTGTATCTAATTAATTTTTCATACTAAAAACCTTCTTGTTGCCAGATGGCCAATATGTGGCCATTTAGAAACCAGAAGGTACCAGTCAGAAAACAAACAAAGCCCTCAGCTTTGTTCACTGAGCCCCTTTTTTACCTACAGCCTGGCTAGACAAATTGTACTGTGTACCTTTGAGCAGGGAAGACATTTCCAAGAGAAGCACAAATCTTGACAATTTTAGTGAATCTCTCTAGGCTTCAGAATTTTTCTTTCTCATTCAAAGCCATCACTCTCCAGGGTAAAATACAGGAGGGGCAGAGTATTAACCTTAGAGTTATCTTTCACTATGCCAAAAGATCTTTCTGTCATCATCATCATCGTCATCATCCTCATCATCTAACCTGGAACCCTTGAGAAAGAAGCACATGGAAACAAAGAGCCTGGGTCTGCTGTGGCACCTTTTGTCACCTCCAAGGCACAGTTTGCTGGCAAAGGAAGAGCATCCCCACCAGGGCAGCTGAGCAAGGGACAGACAGTGCTGCCAAACCCAGCTCAACACAATCCAGCCCCATTTTGTCAGTGCCTGTGCAGAGAGGAGCAAAGCCCCATCTCCCTCTCACAGGTGAAGCCTGGCCTTGCACCAACAGGGCCAAGGCATTTCTGTCCTGTGTGTGCCAGCTGCCTGCTGGCTAACATTTGATGGAATGTCACACAGAAAGGGAAAAACTGCTCCTTAATTATAGTCCTTCTGTTGTCCGACTCAGGGGTTTTATTAAAAGGGAAAAAGCACAGAGAGCAGCTAATCAGCTGCTCTTGACAAATGAAGGTCTGGAGATTGATTTTTCAAGTGGTTAGTGGTGCAAACACATATTTTCACAACTCAAAATCTTTGCATTTTTATCAAACTGCTATTTTCATTAACCAAGAAAGGGTCAGAGAGGGACAGTTAACAGCCAACACCATCCACAAATACTAATGGCTTTAGTACCACAGCACAGATTAAAAACCTGTATTGAAGCTCTGTTCCCATAACCCCAGGAGCTCCACAGGTGCAGTTTAATTAGAAGAAAAGCAGTTGCTGTACCTTTGCACATACGATTCTTTCATGACAAGACATCACTTGTTGGACAAAACTCCTCCCAGCTGGTCCCAGGCCATTCCCTGGCTCCAGCAGCATTTAGCACCATCTCTGCTTGAGTTAGAAGCTCTAATGACAGCAGCTGCCAGCAGCCTGTGGGCTGAAATAGGAATGGGAATGGCTCAGAGGCAGATGATACACCCTGAAGGGAGCTCACAATGGGCATCAGACAGATCCCACATCCTCTGAGCTTCCCGTGCTCCTTCCCGTGCTCCCTCCCATCCCTGCTGGTCCCTGCAGGTGTCCAGCACTCACAGCTGACTGTTGCTGGGATTGGGAGCACTCAGTGCCCAGCACTCACCAAATACACCTCCAGGTAAACACAGGCCACAAAAACTACAGTCTGATGTATAGATTAATAACTAGATTTAATTTAAACCTCCAAAAAGGACAGTTTTAATAAAATCATGACTTGTCTACCACTTGTTGCTTAATTTTCTGAAGGTAGAAATCAGGCAGGGTTCTCCAGTTCCTCTTGAAGAGAAACCCACAGCCTAATGTGGGACTCTCACAAAATCCCACCTGCCCCAACCTTCACTTCTCAGCCTATGGCACAGGCAGCAGAAGCAAGCTCTGGCAACAGCCATGGGGACTTCTGGACCCCAAATGACACCAGACATTGGTGCAATATGTGCAGTCAGGGGTGTTCCTGCTCCCCTTTATGTAGCTTTAAAACTATAAAGTACAAATGAATACATGCAGGACCTAAATGTTGATGGCTCGTGCTTCCTCAGGCTCAGAGACAATCTGACTGCAGCTCCCAGTGGAGTTAATTCGGGCACTCTGGGCCCCTGGTGCTATCAAGATATGAGAACGAATGCATTACATAAATATATATATTCATCACAGGGAAGAGAACAGCCAAGACCAGTTTTCAGTTTTGCTTCTGCACTTAGACATGCTTTGTAGATATTTTCCTTCAGCAAATGACTCAATCCATCACAATTAAAGTAACACAATATAATCTTTCCTTTGATTTAATTGCTCCCCTTCTGCCAAACATTCAAGTTCAAAATACATTCAAAGCAATATTTAAAATAGGAAGATTATTTTCAAAATTAGCGCAGATCTCATAATGGGTTCAGAATTACATGCTGGGAGTCTTGCAATGCATTGGGTTTTGGTGCTTAATTTAAAATGATTTCCAAGGTATGCCAGCATGAATCTGAGTTATTTCCCAGGGAACTCTAATGGACTTGGGTATTCAAATCCCTCAGAAGATCAATCTTCTCTCCCATGTGCTGCTGCAAACACTCTCCTTCCCCCATGTGCTCAGGGCAGAGCTGCTCCTCTGGGATCCAGGGATCCAGGACAGTGCCCACAGCCCACAGGGACCAGCCCACAGCACCTGCATCTCAGATGTTCACACAGCTCAGGAGCGAGGCCACGGGGAAGGTCACACGTGGGGTCACAATGAGAGAAGCACTGAAAGACACCAAGGAGAAACTCAAGACAGTGTATACGGCTTTGGAAAAACATTCCGGGAGAAAAACCAAAACCAAAACAAAAAAAACAAAAAAAAAAAAAACAAAAAACAAAAAAAAACCACAACCCAAAACAACAAGGAAAAAACCCACAAACCAACAAACAGAAAACCGCCACTTCTGCTATGAGGTGGATTTTAGAGCTCAAATCCCCTGTCCTGTTTGAGCGGCTCGGTCGCAGCCTGTGCTGAGGTGCCTGAGCTGTGTGAGCAGCACAGGCTGCTGGTGCCATCTGCCGTCCTGGCAGCCACAGGCACAGCAGGAACAGCAGCACAAAAGATTAAGACTTGACTAATTCATGTCTGGCATCAATGAAAATCCTTCAGATGCTTGAGGGTCTCCTGTGCCAATTTAGGGATAAACGAAGTTTTAGGCAAAATTCATTTACGTGGAAAAAATCACAAGCAAATCCTCACTGACACAGTCTTTGATGCTGCATGAAATTAGACACAATGCCCTTCTAGAAGCAAAGAATGGGATAGAAACAGAGATAGACACTTACTTTTAGGGTGAAATTAGTTTTAGCTTTAGCTTAGTCAGTTACTTTTAGCTCCTCAGCCAGGAGTTTAACTCCTGCAGCTCAAAAATCCAGCAGTCTCAAGGAGAAGAGCACCATGCTGGTTCCCTAAAAATTATCTCCTATTTAGGACAAACAAAACCATCCCCACATATAAAACTAGAGGGAGTCCCAGCCTGCTCTGATCCAGCTCCTCCACTGGAGGCACTTGCAGAGGCTCACAATCCCCACCTGGAAAACTACCTTTCCAAGACACCCAGCTGGCACCCAGACCTGACACAGACAGCAGGTCTCAGGACACTGGTGTGAGTTTCACAAGGGATATTATTTTGCTGGTCCCAATTCAGCTGTTTTGTATGAGAATAATTTTCACTGTCCTTACAGAGAGCTATTTATACTGACAATTGGGCTCTGCCTTAAGCACTTAAGCCTGCTGTCTAGCCAGAAAACAGGCTTCCCACCAACTTCCACGCCTCTTCCTGCACCTGCCAGTCCCTAAATGCTGCTAAAAGGCGCTGAGCTATACACAGGAGTCAGGAGGAATATTTCTGCCAGAGCACAGGCAATGTAACTTTTAAATGTCCTTGTTTATGGTCACGAAAAGCTGCACACTGGAGGGGCCAGAGGTGCTTGTGTGTCCATCAAGAGAGCTGCAGCTGTTGGGATGGCATCCTGGGCACGCTGCGGGAGCTCCTGCCAGAGCTAAAAGCGGCGAGCGCGGGCGGCGAGCCACGCTCCGCACGTGTCCCGACCATCCCGGCCCAGGAGCACGGGGAAAAGCTCTGCTTGGAGCCACTTTCTCTGCCTCACCAATTCAACTCCATCTCCTAAGCACCGAGGGGAAAACCCAGCTGTAGGAACTGCTGTCATTATGGGAAATGGAATGGGAGACCGTGGAGAGTCTAAATCCTGTCAGCTTTAGCGAGTGGGGTGCGTAGGGAAAGGCCAGGATAAAAGATTCCTCTCTGGAAATACCTCAGCTGCAAAACCTAGACCCACATCCTCAGAGGAAACTCACACAAAGCTCTGACATGTTTTGCAGAGCTGTATCTTGGTGCAGCCTGCAGAGGACCCAGCTGGGGGACACATCAGCACAGGCTCCATGGATACCAGGGCAAGTGTCCTGCCCAGGGCTGGCAAGCACCCAACAATGCTCACCACTCCTCAAACTGCCTTTAGACATATATATCTGTATAGCCCAGACTGCCACTGCCTTAAATTACAGTGGAAAATACATTAGATACACCAAAATACCTGAACTTAAACCCCAGGGAATGCTGCCAGAAAGCAGCACTGAGAGAGCTGTAAGAGCACCCAATAAAGCAGGGCCTCAAGGCAGCATCCAGTAATGTCTTTATTGCAACACTCTGTGAGAACTTTAATCTGAGCCTAGCCAGTCTCCCTGCTAGAATATTGTTCCTGGGATTCAGCATGTGGAGAGCAAGCAGGCACTTCTGCTAAGTTGCTTTCAGAAGTTAATACTGACAGATGACTGAGGATATCTGCCAGCAATGCCACCTCTGTTATGTAGTAGCAAAGTTCCAAGTTGCTCATGCTCATCTGCAGTCCTTTTCCCCCACACTTGCTCAATCCCCTTGAAGTCTACAAATATGCACCAGCATAATTTAGAAGAGTATTTGGCTAATGGGGTCAGAGATAATCTGAATTTACAAGATGCCCACGATAAGCACCTAGGCTAAAGCTACTGATCTGTTTGGCTCACTGAGAACATCAGCTCTTAAATGGAACAACAATGTCAGGAGAAAGGTCAAATGTGTCTCTGTTGTCCAAACAGAGCCCTCACATAAACCTGCACTGCTCCTCTGAAGCCAGAGGAGCTGTATCATCCCAAATTTGGGGTTGGAGCAGTGCACTGCTAGAGATGGAGGCAGCCCAGGCAGTGCTAGGCTCAGACTTGGTTCAGTTTAATCAGACTTGGCTGAGTCTACTGGTGAGTCCAGTTTCAGACAGGTTTGACAAAGTGTAACCAGCCCAACCTGGCAGAGTCTTCCAGAGTTTACCACCCACGTGGAGTCCCCAGGAGGGGAGGCTTGGGGACACCCCCAGGACCCACTCACAGCCCCTCTGCTGCCTTGGGACATCAGGCAGGCTGTGACATCCTCTGGCAATGACACCTCCATGTGACTGAAGCCTCCCAGAGTCTCTCCTGGGCTCACAAATGGTGATGTTCACCTTGCAGCCACGTTCTCTGCCCTGTTGAGGCTCTCCTGGAGGAAGAGCCCTGGCAAGGGGCAGCAAGAGTCCCCAGCAAGGGGCACCCAGCCCTGACCCAGCCCTGCAGGCGGTGCAGGAGCTGTCCTGGCACACCCTGCTCAGCATCCTCCCTCCCAGTGCCCAGCCTCAGCAGCCTGGCACTGCCACAGGATCCCTGGGAGCTCTTTGGGAAGCACCGGCTGGGACCTGCCAGCCTGCCTGGAGCTCCTCTCTCCCAAAATCCATAGCACTGCCAAGCTCTCTCCCTGTCCCGAGCTCCCCTGTGACACAAACACCAGCTCATGCCCAGCTTCTTCACACAAGAATGGAAAGATGTGCTGGGTTTCCTCGGGAAGTGAGAAGTTTCTGACTGAACTCTGAATACAACAGTCAGAATTAATTCAATTTTTACTGTCAAAACTACCCCAGACATGAACTTGCCACTGAAGATACCCAGTTTCTCCACAGGGCACATCCCTTCATCTCCACAGGAAGATTTTTGTTACCTGCACTCCTCATTCAGAAATCTCTCTTGAAAAAAAATTTTTAAATTTAAAAAAAAATCCCTATACGTCTGCCTCAGAATTTGATGTATAAATTGAAATGTCACTACAGAGGCCCTTGACAAAGCAATTCAGGAAGGAGGGCCCCAGCATTTGTGGCCTTTGCACCTGCTGCTTTTCCATTTTGGGAAGGGTTTAAGATGGCTGGAATAGCCAGTCTCTTCCCACTGCCCTGCATGCAAAAAGCTTCAGAAGTTCATCTGGGAATTACGCCCTGAAGAGGTGAATAATAGTTTAAATTCCTCAAGCTGGATTGCCTAGTGAGGGGATCCAAGTAAATCCCATTGATTTGTGGCAGAATTTCCAGAAGAAGGGGAGAGCATCCCTTCCCCATTGTCCATGCTGGAGGGAAGGATCCATCCCATCCTTGAGCCCAAATGGCCTTGATACGATTTGCAGTGACACAAAAAATGTAGCAACAGCCATTAATGACAGTGCCAGGAGAGATGTTTTAGCCAAAAGTAATTTACACCTTTTCACACAGCTTCTGGGACTATGAATAAAGCAGGAATGCAACAGGGAAAATTTCAGAGCTTGAGCCTGCAGGAAAGCAAACTACAAGCCATGTTTTCAAACTGGGAATCTGGGGAATCCCACGGAAGGTGAGCAATTATTCAGTACCTCACACTGCTGGGCAGGGCTCTGCAAAGCAACTGGGTTATTTCCACAGCCACAGAACTGATGAAGGCTGACCAAGCCAAGCCTGACCAGGGTAACCTCAGCCCAGCCAAGCCAAGCCTGACCAGGATAAGCCCAGCCCAGCCTTGGAAGGGCACTGCTGTGGGGGCAGACAAGAACCAATCTGTTTATAGACACCTGCAGAGCAATGGGCAGCTTTGTTTGGGGATCCTGCCCTTTGTGCACTCACACAAAGCAATTCCTCTAAGGGTCTGGGGGGCACAGGACCCCCAGTGCACTGCTGCAGGGACACTGGCATGGGCAGTGACTGCAGTGTCACCTCAGTGTCACTGGCATGGACACAACCCCCCCCTGCTCCCTCCCCTCACACCTCACTGATTAATGCAGGTGTGCAGTGGCACCTCTGCCATCATCACAGCATCCCTTCAGCTCCCACAGCTTTCACTGCCCATCTGAAGGGTGCTGACACGAGGCTGCTCCAGCCAGCTGGACACATCCTGGCTCCACCAAGACATCTCCCTGCATTCCTCAGCACCTGGGAAGAAGCTCAGGTTTTCTTTGTATCCCAAGTGAATAGGAAATTCTTTACATTCCAGATCTGTATAAGTGAGTCCTGTTTCTATGAAGTTTTTCTACACTTCTCTTTCAATGCAGAGAGTCACAATTGACCTGAGCTGGCGTCTTTCCAGCATCACAGGGCTATTAACATTTCAAATTATAAGCAATTACGGATCTGGCCACCCCTGTGTCTCACAACACTGGACCTGTTTTGTCCCAGCTAATGGTGCCACTCTGTTGACTTTTAAACAGGCTGGAGGGAGTAAATTGCTGCAGTTTATTCCCATACAGCTGACATTCCCGCCATGCCATCACTCACAAGCAGGGATCTGAACATTAGAAATGTAACCCACCACCCCAGACAGCCTCAGACCTCAGAGGGGAGCTGCTGGAGAGGAGACTTTCCACTTCAAGACTCAGCACTGACACAAACTGCTGGCAGCAAGAGCTCCAAAACCAAACTGATGGCTTATAGAGGTAAGTAACACTTTAATTTCTATCATATTAACCATGTTCTTGAGATGTTTGAGGCTTTTCTGGGGTGGGGAATAGAGGCAGGGATATGATTTTCCTTTTCAGAGAGCAGCATTCCCCTTGCTGGCACACCAAGCTCTGCTCTTACCTTTAGGCTCATCAAGGGTGGTCATTTGAGCATCCTGGCAAACCAGGAGCTCCAAACCCACAGCATCCTTGGCTCAGTCCTGCTGCCTGCACGAGCATCTCTTTACCCTTGCTCACAGGAGCACTGTGCTTTCCAAAGGAAGAGGGGACTCACTGCCAGCCAGGGCATCCCCGCTGCACAGCACAGGTACAAGGGGTGAAAACACGAGCAGTTCTGCCCCCTGAATGTCCCAGCTCATTCCTGAGCTACTCTGCAAGCAGCCAATCCACCAGGGCTTCCTTTACCAGTGCTGAGAGAAGATGAAGTGGTCCCCAGGACCCTCAGCTGTGGTGTGGGCTGGGCTGTGCAACAGAGAGATTGTGCTCCAAAGCCTCCTGAACACGGCTCGTGGGCAGGGAAAAGAGAAAAGAGGTAGAGGTGCTGCAGGGAAGAAAGTGGCCAGAAATTGAAATAACAACTTCTCAGTGGGTGTCTTTTCACAGCCCTGAGAGCTGTAGGTGATGCAGGCACCAGAACCACAGCAGTGGGGTTTGGATTCAGCCTTTCAGCCTGTGCTGTCCCTTGCAGTGGATTCTCTGACAGCACAGCATTTACAGCCACAGGAGCTCACTGCCCAGCACTGTGCCACCAGAACACATCCCTGGCTGTTCCTGTGCCTCAGCCAAGCAGGAAGAACAGCCTGTCTGTGCCTCTGCAGCAGAGGGTGACCTCAGGCTGGGCAGTGCCCTCCTCTCCTGGCCCAGCAGGGCAGGAGCCACAGCCCAGGCCTAAGGCACAATTAACACCTGGCCCATCATCTGCAGGCTTAATCCAGAGGGTTGTGGGAATGGCCAGGTGTGGATGGGAGTGTGGAGCCTCTGAAGGACAAAACAGTGCAGGATCAAGAGTTTCCTCAGCACATCAGGGTGTGAGGCAAGCTTGAGGGCAGGACCTGCCTCTTGAAAGGAACTGAATTCCCTTTGTTGCCTGAGTATCTTCTTTTTCATGTTTTTCTTTTCAGTTGCATTAATTAGTAGGTTTGGGGTATCCAAGAACTTTGTCCATAACGCTGTTATCTCCTAGAGAAATTCCTCACTGTTGTTGCAAAAGGTAGCAAGAAAATTGAGTGGTGTGTCTTCACTGCCTGAGAGAGGAGCTTTGTCCACTTCCCACAAATACTATTAACAAGAACTGTAACTCACTTCTACCTCTGCTACTAATTTAACCTGTAACATTTTAAACTCATTTACTGACCAGCTCTTTAAGCAGAAGCAAACTTCTCATTTTTAGCAGGGAGGGCAGGCAGACACAAAGCCCTGGCTCTCCTGTGCCTCGCAGTGCACACATGGCTTTCTACTGCCATTTCCTAATGTCCAAGGATTGCACAGGGCAGGGGACAGCCCCTTGCTGGGTGCCAGGCCTGCAACACAAGCTGGAGTTCAAAGCCACTCTGACATGGCTGTACTTGTGACAACTTTCCAATACAGCAGGGTGCACATTAAATTAGGCATTTTTGATTTTGAGGCACTTTCCAATAATTAAGCAATATCAATTGCTTGTGGCACACTTGAGCTGAAGTTTGGCACATATGCTACCTCTGCCACTCTCCAGAAGACAGAAAATGAAAGCCCTTCTGTATTTTTAGGGATTTTCTATCCAAGAAGTTTGTCTTAGCTGCCAAAAAGAAGGTAATCCAAGCCCACAGTGATATCACTGCCTAGATGTGCTCTTGGCAATTAGCATGATGTCTAGCAAATCAGCTTTTCACTGTAGAACACTTTTTCACAAGAGGGGAGCACAGGGAGTATGACCAGAAAACCTTTTCACCAGCTGCAAACAGAAAAGGTAAAACACACTAGCAATGCAATGGATTACAGGGTGAGAGAAATAGAGGAAACATGCCTCACTTTTCTAAAGAAATGGCATTAAAATCTAAGAGTTTAGGCACTGCTTGTCTATAGTTACAAATGTACAGC
Source organism: Dicaeum eximium (assembly GCA_013396995.1). Taxonomy (NCBI): domain Eukaryota; kingdom Metazoa; phylum Chordata; class Aves; order Passeriformes; family Dicaeidae; genus Dicaeum; species Dicaeum eximium. The sequence continues at coordinate 1,544,623 of VWZP01009947.1, read as the reverse complement.
TTTGATTTACAATGGGTCAAGTGCAAGCTAAAATCAGGCCTGGCTTGCTGATGGCCTTTGGGTGGAAATGAAAAATGAACATATTTGCTTTAGGGATGCACTCGGGTTGCTGGGCAGGCCCAGAGTTTTGTATGACACCAGCTGCTTCCATATCAAATGCTGTCCATGGAGTTAAAATTAGCCTGATCCTATTTCTGGGGGGGGTTGGCTGTGCAGCCACTGGGCATGAGCTCCTGGCTGTGAACAGTCACTGTGTGGGAGCCCCAGCGCCTCAGCACTCATTGAAACCAACCTTTCCTCCTCCTTGGACACGGGGTGTGGCACATGGCGCTGTCACAGGTGTCTGGGAGAGCTTGGATGGCAGTCTTGATGCCTGCTGGGCACAAATAATAACCATTAGAACTCATTTTTCATTCAAGAAACATCTGTGCAAGTTATTTAATTTTATGCAATACTTTCTGCCAGCTCAATTTTCTGGGAAATGGCTTGGGGTTTGTAAAGTTATTTCCCTACAAAAAGCTGTCTTTGACTGTACAGTGACAGGTTAATTTAGGCAATTTGAACAACGATGGTTTGGGGAATTGGCACCTTTAACTGCTTGATAGTCTACACCTTAGTTTTGCACACAGGCTTCCAAGCTACAGTGCTTGGCCATATCCTGATTATTTACACTCCTTAAAGGTATAATTTATGCTCTGTATAAAAGCTTCCAGGCAGGAATGGTTTTCTTTACCACATTTTACAGTGCAAGAAGTGCTCTGATTTTTGTGGTGATGCTGCAGCACATGCAACAGGCTGTTCTTCCTGACTTGGTGATATGGTGCACTCTGACTCCCAGCAGTTTTGGATGATTACCACGAGCCCTGCAGCTGAATCAGAGCTCTTGATGTAGACTGAAATTCTCTTTTAGATGCTGAAGCTGCCCCAGCCTCTCTGGTGAAGAAATCAAGGCTAGGACCTGAGAACAAGTATTTAAGAGACCCCAGCTCTGCCCCACTGCCCAGTAGCCCTCCAGCCCCTGCAAGGCCCATGCAAAGGAAAAATTATGGAAAATGCCCTCCTCGTGTTGGCATCACTGCCCCAGCTGCACACCCTGCTCCCCCTCTGCCACCCTCACACCACAGCACTCACAGCCTGCTCTAGCACCATTTGGAAGGTGCTTGGGATTATTCTGCTGCTGGGAAGAGCAGAGGGAAGAGCTTTGCCCCAGCTTGAGCACCCCATCCTTCAGGTGCTCTGCTCCCCGCTGCCAGGCTGCCCAGCCCACAGCAATGCACAGTGGCATGGAGGGAGCCAGGTTTGCACATCTCTGATGGCCAGCAGGTGCTCCCGTGGTTCCCACGCTCACCACAAACCCCCCAGCTCCTGGGGAACCCCAACACTGGTGTGTGCCCCTGGCCAGAGCCTGGCACCCCCAGCATGGGGACACGGGCACCGCCTCTCAGCCCAGACAGACAATTCTCTGAGCAGGGAGCTAAAAACATCTCCTGGCATGTCAGGGAAACCAGAGACCAGAGGGCTTTAAATAGCACTGCTCACAGCTCATGGGCTCGGGGGGCTCCTGTTAAATTGTGCTTGCTCAGATCTCACCCAGGGACTGCGCTGTGCTGGGGAAGGGCTGGCACTGCCGGCCTGAGGGGAGCCGGGGATGGAGCTGAGCAGGGTCTTTAGGCCAGAATTCACCGGGACACAGCTGTGCTGGGGAAGGGCTGGCACTGCCGGGGGGGAGCCGAGGATGGAGCTGATGGAGCTGAGCAGGGTCCTTAGGCCAGAATTCACCAGGGCACAGGTGCGAGGTGATGGGAGCATGTGCACAGCTCCGTGCCCGGGGCATTGTCTGGGAGGAGCTCCATGGAGCAGGACTGGGACTGCCCTGCCCTCCACTGCAGCCTCCTGCACCGTGAGCAGCTGAGGAGCCTCACCTCACAGGAGAGTTGACATTTCAGCAGGCTCGGGAGCTCTGGCTCATCTCTGGATCTGCCAGCGTTGATGATTTCAGGTTTAGATGGCAGAAGCATCAGACAGTAACCACTTGAGGCACACCTGTGTGACAGGAGGTGACAGAAGCTACAGCAGCCACGTGCTGCTTTGCATAGCACTTTGGAGATTAATGTTCTGAAGGCTCTGCAAAAGCTACCCCTCATTGCTATTTGCATCTGAGTGCAACGTAGCTGCTGCTGTCACTCTACAGACATCCCATTGGAATGTGCTCCCATCTGAGGACATACTTCCCTTTTATTCCCATGCAAATGAAATCATCTAAGTAAAATCATGATGTTTGGGGACAGAAAAGGCTCTTTCTCCATTTTGGTAATTACTACTACAGCAAAGACATCTGTGCTACAGGATGCTATAGCAGTTGCAATTCCTGCAGTGCTGTTCACAAAAACTCCTTCTTCCTGAAGGAGGGACACACGTAACAGGTGTGGCTGGGGCCAGTGGAGATCAGAACTCGCTGCGTTCTGCGGAAAATGCAAACGTAAGGGTACAGCCAGGGCAGCAGAGTCATCCTTGGGGCTCCGGATAGCAAAGCCATGAGTCACAGCACTGATCACACAATTCCCATCTCCTAAGCCCGCTGCAATGAGAGCCACCTCCTTGGAAGGTGTGTCCCGCACGGAGCATGGGGCTGGGCAGGCTCCTCGCCCTCCTCTTTAGCCCTGTTACCTCAATCCTGCCTCTGACCTGCAGCACAGCCCTCACTGGGCCATGGTGGGGAGGTCAACTCGCTCACTGCTGAACGGTGCACGGCACATTTTCTACCTTAAAAAAATAATACCGTGAGTTTTTGTACCGTGGCTGAGGCTCTGCTTCATCATTACCTGCAGGCATCCATGCTGGAATGGGAATAAATGCAGTGGAGGGGAGAGCTGGGATGGGGCCGGTCCCCTCCCCGGGCACAGGCGGGGTTGTGCGGCAGGAGGAGCCGGGGCGAGCAGGGAACGGGGCTCGATGGCCCCAAGCTGCTCCCGAACCAGGCAGCCCAGCCCTGCTCCATGCACCAGCTCAGCGTTAGCACAGAGCTCTCAGGATGCAGGAATCCTGGAGCCTGTCAGGCTCTGGGTGTTCCCTCACAGCTTTTAGGGAAGGGTTTTGTCCAGCTTTGTCACAGCACCCTGACTGCAGAGACAGCATTTACAGGTTCTGGAAACAACACTCTTTCCGTGGCACTGAATGGTCCGTAGGATTCATGTAAGGGACCCTCAGCTTTCGCCAAACACAGCCTCTGTGCCATGTGAGTGCCAAAGATACGGCACAGAGCAGCTAGCAGGTGCCACAGGATGCCCAGAGGCTCCCCAAAAGCTGTTGCCTGTATTCACACCTGCACGTCCTCTGCAGGTCACAGCCATGGGCACCAGAGCCTTCATCCCAGGGCCTGCAGGCTCCACAGGTCAGGCAGCCTGGCTCAAATTCCTTCTACATCCCTGTAATGCTCTGGCATGGAAAGAAGTGGGGCAGGGTTGGGGTTTTTTATAGGGAAGAAAGGAAGGAAATTAGCAGGATTTCTGTTTGACACAAATATACTTTAACAAGTATGGAGCCTCATGACTTCAAGTAGAAGCTTAGCATCTCTTAAAATAAGCTCTAGGCTTCTTTTAATGTCGGTGCTTAAAAGGGGATTTAGCCACTTGGTTCTAGGAACTCCAGTTTGATTCAAGTGTCCAATATCTGTCGGCAGTTCAGCTGTTATCCAAATAAGGGGAGGGAAAGCCAGGATTTTCCAGCCCTGAGAAACAGCTGTGCTCAGAAGAGGCACGTAATGGGAGGGATGAAATTAATTCCCGCTCAGGCCTGGTGCGTGAGCCGCTCCCATCCCTGGCTGTCCCTCCGGCGTGTCCCACGGGAGCCTCTCGCTAGGCGGCCCCCGAGCCCCGCCAGGGACTCTGCTGTCCCCCAGGCACCTTCCAGGCAGCCAAAAGTGCACACCTGCACCAAGAGCCCACAGAGCCACGTGAGCCACGCACTGGGGGTGTTTGTTCACCATCCCATCAGGGACGTGCCGTAAGCAGTTCCAAAATTAAGCTTTCCACTGTCCCATATTAAGGCTACTGTTGCTCAGGTGCCATTGCATTCTGAGTGCTGATGCTCTTTTCTTTACATCACTTGCTCTGTGAAATGGACAAACCCAACTTAAACTTAGCAGTGACTTTGAAGCACGAAATACAGGACACTGATTCCATCAGTTATGAAGTGGAATTTCATAACTTAAACTTAGCAGTGACTTTGAAGCATGAAACACAGGACACTCATTCCAGCAGCCATGCTGGTCTCCATGCTTGACAGTCTTTGCTAATTCCAGAGGGAGCCTGTCCTTGAAAGCCAGCACACCTTTCTGCCCTTCCCAAACGTGTATGGAAATGCACAGGAGTGCCAGACACAACTTTTGAGATGCAAATCTCCAACCTGCTTCATGGGAGACATTAAAAGCTGAATTCACAGAAAATGAGACTCTGAAATTGTTCCTTCCGGTGCTACCTGTTCTGAAAATATGCCAAAAATAAAAGAGGTCTTTGAAACACACTCAGCTGCATTTCTACAATTTAGAAAGACTCTCAGCAAGCTTCACGTTCAACCAGGACTCTGCAGTTTCTGTGAATACCTTATCAGTGGCTACAATAACCTTTTGCAGCTATTTGATTATTTCCAGAATATCCCAGCTGATGCAAACCTGTCCCACTCCCCACCTGAATGATTTTAACAAATCATTCCACAAATCACAACTGTCTCTGCAGTCCAACTGATCTTCTCAGGATTCTTGGAGCGTAGAAAGAGAAGCAAATAAAATCACTCTTTTCTCAGTTCCTACAAAAGTCTCATTATTCACACCCCAGGAGCAACAGAGAAGCCACTTTATAATCACACATTCACACCACTAAGGAACTCACAACTAGAGAGCTCACTACGGAAGTGGTGACAATTTCCCTGTTTAGCCATATGGCACAGAAGAAATACAGCTCCAGACAGATCTTCCTGCAGCACACTGCCATTGGGAGAGCCTCATTCTTTGCAGACCTATTCATATCTCTGTTAAGCCCTTCAGAGTAGTGCCACAAGATACCCAAGTGTCTAGCACACAGTCCCAAAGCTCGAACACCTCTGTAAAAATGAGTAGCACCATCAGGTACGTGCAGATGGCTTGCAAAATGTATCATTTCCAAAGTGATTGAAAGTTGTTATCCTGGGTATCTATTCGAGCCTGTTTTTTAAATAAAAGACAAACTGGTATGTTAATGTGATGTTGCAGTCTAGCTCTGCCTCACTTCTAAGTGTAAATTTTTAAATGTGCTCCTCCCCTCTACACACACTCTTTGCAATGCAGTGTATTTCAGATCCAGCAGATGCTCGTCTTGTTCCTAAAAGAGATTAATGTGTTTTCCATGATCTAAACACCTGGCAAAAGGGCTCTGTGCAGATTTATACTTTCCTAGCTAGTGTTAAATTTGTCCTAGTGGTGCATATAGCATAATTCTGCAGCCATGTCAACTATTCAGGTAATGCCAGAATGTCGTCACTACGGTTTGTGTCAACAGCATGATCTGAATGTACCTTGTAATCATCCTGGTGTTGGGTTGCAAAGGTCCTTGGGCTCTTCATTTGGCTGAGTCTAATTCTGTCCACCTCACAAAGATCTAGAGTTACACTAAGTAAAGGCTGACATTTACATGGGACACTAGGACTGCTAGAATGACTCACCAAGGTAAAACCTTGGCTAGATATTCTTTCAAGGGTGTAAATTGTAGGGTGATGACTTTTCACAGACTCGTAAAATCACAGAATGGTTTGGGTTGGAAAGGATTTTAAAGATCATCTCATTCCAACTCCCTTGCCATGGGCAGGGACACTTTCCACTATCCCAGGTTGCCCCAAGCCTTATCCAGACTGGCCTTGGACACTTCCAGAGGTGGGGCAGCCACAGCTTCTCTGGGCAGCCTGTGCCAGGGCCTCTCCACCCTCACAGGGAGCAAGGTCTGCTGACCTGCTGGGGAAAACCTCTCTGCTCAGCAAGGCAAACACAGGCAGAGGGGCAGGTCACACACAGAGCTCCTCAGGATGTGGGATCAGGATCTCAGAAGTCTGAGAACTGATTGTTACAGAAGCCTGGAGCATCACTCATCATGAAAAGGAGATACATCAGGGAGAAAACAGATACCTCAGAGTGACCTTCTAGTGTTTTCTTGGAAACTTAATGACCTCCTCTCATTTTTACTGCTGAGTTGGAGGGCCACACACACAGGACAGCTTTGGCCTTCCACAGAAGCCCACTCTTTCAACCACATGAAAACAATTGGTAGTAGCAGGGCTGGTCAGCATTGCAGCCAGTGCCTAAATGCTCTCAGAACATTTACTCTCCCAAATACACTCTGCCCTATAGAGCAGCACCAGCCATCATGTTCAGCAGGCTTGAAAGTCTCCTGGTTTACTAAATGCCCTAAGCCCTAAGGTCATTAGGTCTCAATCAAAACCAGGGAATTCAGACTAAAGCAGTGACTGTCCCAGAGCTGAAGCTCATAAGGCTTTCATCTGTTCCCATGAACTCTCCTTTACCTAAATCTAATATTAACAGTGAGAGCATCCAACACATTCATGAGAAGCAAACTGAAACAGAAGGACCACACAAGAGGAGGTGAGAGCAGAGCATCTAACACGAACCATGTGTGTGAAGGATGAGTTTGTCTACAAACAGAGGTGCTGCCAGCAACGTGGATTTCAAGGATGGCTTCTGCTTTTTAGTAGACACCTACAGCAGCCAAGAACAGACAGAATTCCCAGTGATGGAAGCTTCACTGAGCTGAACTGACAGGATCTGCTCTGCTGAGAGGCTAACCCAGCCTTTCTCAAGCAGTGGCAGCTGCAGCAGCCCATGTAGAGCTGCCTGTATTTGCAGTGGCTGCCTGGTGTGTCACAGGGCATCAGGCCAGGCACTCTTGCAACCCTGACAGCCACCATGCCTTGGCCATGGCCTCTGCCACATCAGGAGGTCTTAGCAGCAATCATCGCATCGAGGAACTGATGCTGCACAACTGAGTGACTGTCTTGAGCAAATTCATGAGCTGCTGCTATTCCTGCTTACTGCTAAAGTTCAGTGCCTCTTTCATCATACTGGAAACTTGTCAGGAGCTGCTCTTATTCAGTTCAGTAGAGCAACCTCTCTCCAAGACCTTGTTCCTCACTCCAGATACAGAGTGTGCAATGCCTCCTGGCCCTAACCACAGATGGCCACAGTCCCTCTGCCAGGGGAACCTCTGTGCCCTGTGTTTCTGTGGATGTCATGTGTCAGTCCAGACTGGTCATGGACTTGGAAACAGAGTGGAACATAAAGGGTGATGGCAGTTCTAAGGATAATGAGGTCTTTTGTTGTGCAGAAAAAGAAAGGGCAATGATCCTTCAATACAATTTTGTTAGTGGTCCCAGGGACATGGGACACTCTTTAAAGCAGATCTATTAGTCCAGAAACTCCTTTCATAATCTGAACATGTCTGATTTTTCATCACCCTTTTCCTTTGGCTTTGGAGGCAAAATAGAAAAAACCCTAATCATCCAATATTCCAGGTCCTGAAAACTGACGGTAGCAACTGTTACCTGATAGACTGGATGGCAGCACTGCAACCACAGGAATCTGTGGTGGAGTCCAGCCAGGACTGGTTTGCAGTGGCAACCCAGGGCAACTCAAAAACATTGGATTCCCAGGCCCTGCTCCCACATCCAAGGGTTTGGGATTATCCAGCAGCCCTTGCATCACAGCACAGCCCTGTTGATGGCCTCATGATATAACCTTGGACAGGAGCCATCCTTGAGCTGCTTGAGACATTTATAAATCAAGAGTTAGAATCATGAAGGCCATGGGTGGTCCAAGTCCATGGGTAACTGTGCCTGGGCCCTCAGGGCTCAGTGACACACTGCAGGTGTGAGTGAGACACACAGGGATATGTTCTTATTTTAACCAGGCAAATCCAGACTGTAAAATATCCATGACAGTAATTGGGCATCTCTGCTATGGAGAGTGCTGGAAAGCAGAAGAGAAAGAGAACAGATCTCAAGTAAATTGTTTGCACCGAGGAACTGTGCAAAGCCTCTGAAGAATTCAGACATGTACATTGATTTTATTTGATAAGATGTGTTATTTGTAGCCTACTGACCTCTTCAAGGTAACTAAATCCCACTAAATCCCACTCTGCTGAGGTATCTCTGTCTCTCTACACCAGGTACCCACCTGTAACTCCAATATGACTCACAAACAGGGTGACAGTCAGCTAAAAGATCTCAAATTTGCATTACTCTACATAATTTCTAACAAATGCCAAACTCTACCACGTGAGATCGACAAGGGTAAGAGCCAAACCCTGGAGAAACACCCCTGCTCTTCTGACTTAGAGCACTGCCAGCGTGCCAGAAAACAACTGCAACCTTAAAGAGAGTTAAGGTGGCAAACCACGACCTCTCTCCTCTGGTTCTTCACAGAGGCAAACACAAAGCAAAACTGCCCCACAGGCAGTGGCTCAGGCAAGGAGCTCACAGGGGAGCACCACAGTGGCCTTAGCAAGTGAGCATTCAGCAGCAAACAACAGCTCTGCAAACATCTGCCAGCACCTTTGGGTGCTGCCTGCATGGCCAGGGCTCAGGGCTTGGCTGTACGTGACACCAGCTGCCATGGTGACACCAGCTACCATGGTGACATGACACCAGCTACCAGACAAGATCGAATTTGATGCCACGGGCACCAAAAGTGGGAGAGGGTGGAAGCTGCCCTCATGGTTGGGAATGCAAATCCCAGGGCAGCTTCTGCTCATGAGGATTGCATCACAGCAGAGCAGCAGGGAACCTCCATGGCTCCTGCAGCTAGCAGAACGCCAGTTCAGGCATTTCCATGTCTCCTCCTGGTTGGCAAGCCAGGCTCCATTCCTTGCCCACAGCTGTAGGCACACAGGCACAGGAGCACTGTCACCATGTGTCACACGTGCTGCTGTCCCTCACCAGGGCCAAGCCCTAAGCCTCACTCCAGAAGCAGAGTGTGTGACTACAGCAGTGCTGCTGTTCCTGCAGGGTTTGTCAAGGCTGGCCTTTGTCCTGGTGCAGGTGGCCCCAGAAGAAGTAGGACTGGCATCCTGTGGGACAACAGCAAGAGCAATCCCTCCTGCTATAGCAAAAGGGAAGCAAAGATGAAACCTTTAAACCATAAATTTCCATGGAGAGCTATTAAGATCTCAATAACTACTTTTTCTGTGTCAATCCAGTATGCTAAAGTCTTCATGCAGGGGAACCTAGCATGAGGTTCCATTTTCACTTTCACTAAAGTAACAGGGGTTTTTTTAGACTTTCCCATCCAAATACAGGAAAACTCTAGTTCCAGCATGAAGCCAGGTTTCACATGTAACTTGGGTCTTTGATAAGGTCTGTATCAATAATCTCCTTAAAGTGTCTCCATGTTCTGGAGGTGACCTGAGCCTACTCTCAAATACTCAGGATGCCTCTATTTCCTCGGGCACCTCTGTGTGACCCCAACCAGCCTATGTTCAGTTCACAAAACAGTCATTGCTGTGTTGTGAGGAAAAGAAGATGGTTCTAAACACACCCTGCTTTATGTTTGTCTCCCCAGGTTCTCGGGATAAATCCGAAGGCTAAGCCTCCTTGCAAGTCTCAGCATCCTGTCGGGGCCAGAGGAATGTCACAGTAAGTGATCCAAATATTATTGGATCAAGTATACTCAGCCTCCTAAAGCCTCTATCTCCGTCCTGCCCTGTTTTTTTTTTTTCCCCACACACTAGGTAAAAGCAGAGAGCCGCAGTGTTTTCCTGTCCATTGGTTCCTCAGGCAGTGCAGTTTCTCACAACATTCAGTTCACCAGGGTTACACCACTTTAATTCAGCCTTACCTACTGACACTCAAAGAGCAGGTTACACATGTTTTAAATTATTTTTTACAGCATTCTAGAAATATTTTGCAAGGATCAACTCAGGCTCATCTTCAGCAAGCATCTAAGAGGCAAGGGTCAGCATGAACATCAAGGTCTGGGCCCTGAGCTCTGGAAAAGGCTGTCTGGATTGGAACATTTCCTGGTCAGAATTGCCAAGAGCTGCTGGAGCAGGTGACAGGGCTGGAAATACCAGGGCTGCCAGAGTTATACTTCAAAGATTCACTGCAGAACAGAGCTGGTTTAGAGCACATGTGTGGCCAAGAGCTGGGGAAGTCAGAACACCTAAAGACAGATTCACATCTTAACCCAGGCTGGGAGGGAAAGAGATGAAAATATGGGTTATTTCAAAGATAAGGTTATAAAAGAAGGCCAGTGTCACAGAAAAACAAACCCAAGCACTTCAGTTGCACATTTATATGCAAGATAGATGGTTCCAAAGCTACATGAGACAGACATGAGTGCACATCAACACTTCATCATGGAACAAGGACATATCTAGCACTGCAAATATTTGATCATCTCAAAACTGCCTTTCTTGCTTAATGAGGGGCCTTACTGGAACTTCTGTGACAGCTGAGCTTTAACAGAGGGTGTGAGGACAGAGTAGAAAAATCCTGCTCATTTCTCTACGTTCAGCCTCACTGTAGCAACCACAGACATGACTAGCCAGGGAGTGCCAGACCTGGGATCAGCTAAACCAGGTCAGGATCTCTGCTACTGGCAGCAGCACTGATCTTTACACAGAGGCTGCAAGATGTGGGCAAGTAATTGCCTTAAAGCCCTGAGCAACATTTACTGGTTATCAGCTCCTCTTCCTGCTAACTTGGTGTCTGCAGGCCAGGGAGTTGTTTCCTCTTGAAGCCCTTGAGTGGAGGAGACTCTCCATGGGGTGTTTATTAGCCCAGAATATGAACAACAGATAAAACACCCTGAATCTTCTTCTCCTTCAAAGGAAAGTACCAGCAACACAGCCAGGTTTCTGCATGTGAGAAATTCAATTTATAAAAATCTCTTTTCTTTCCCATCTAGATGCAGAGTCCCTCGCTGAGCCTGGCTGGGTCTGCCTATGGAGCCACACCTGTGTTTACAAAGGTAAAGAGCATGAGTTGTCTGAACAACACAGCCTGTCCTGCAACTACCAGAATTAGATTTTGCATTTTTTTGTTCCATCAGAAAGTATTTCTAGGCTGGAACATTGGTTCATTTACAATTCAAAACAGCCAGCATACTTCGTTAGTGATGCTATCAAACTAACATCTTAATTGGTAAACGATCCAGACAGACAGAACCACTTATAGGAATTCACCTCATTTATTTCCTGCAAAGGAGGCTGAAGTGGAAACTTCACATTGTAACCACCCTCATTATGTTGCATCCAGTGGAATAGGTGTTTTTCCTGCATTTGTATCTTTATTTAAATGCACAAGCAATGCTTTAATGAGCACTGGTCTTCTGTTGAAAAAATTTCCACTCACAACCCACTGCAAATGCATTTAGAATTCAGAGAGCCATGGAATGTAAAATGAAAATACAGGTGAGACCATCTTCCTCCGTGAAGGGTGCATCATTTCCTAATAAATGCTTCAAGGGGGAAATACACAGATCAGGCATTTAACACAAATATTTCCTCCCCCAGGGCCTACAGAACATAAGAGCTACCAAGGGTCAGCTGGTGGTGTTTGAGTGCCGCGTTCACTCCACGCCCTCCCTGCAGGTTCGCTGGTTCAGGGAATATGATCAGATCCTGGATTCTGCCGATTTCCGAACGCTGCGGAAAAGTAGGTGCTGCTGCACCTGTCTGATGGGCAGAGATTTTATTGGCACGGGGGTAAAGCAGGAATGAGGGCTGCTATAAAGATCAGGAGATGGCTCACAGAAGCAGAGTTAAGTTTACAGTATCAGATGTCCCAGGCTGCTGCTCAGTCTGCACTTCCTCTGGCGGGGCACGAGTGGCTCAGGCACAACAGGGGGGGATTCCAGGCTGTGAGTTATTAATGACAGCCCTCCTGAGCCATGGAGGCACTGCTGCCATGTGCTACAGCTACCAGTGAACTCAGGGGGAAAAAAACATAACCTCGTTTCAAACAATTTCTTATATTCCCAGGCACGAGGTCAGAGCTCCAGAGGGCCAAACCCACAGCAACCAACTCCAAAGTCAGTGGAGCTCTTTGTGCATGACTTCAGTGGAGAGGTGTTTGTACCACCAGATTCCCCAGCCACACCTGAGCTTTCCCTTTCCAGGTGCTATTCCTTGTGATGGACAGGAAGGGAGATGGTTCTCTTGTAACCAGGGTGACAGCTGAGGTGGAAAGGGAGTGAGGGCTGAAGGGTTTGGGTTTTTTTCCATTCTGACGTTATAATAATTTAAATTCTCTCTCTCTTCTCTTGAGCAGAGGCTTGTTCATCAGCAGTTCCTGGTAAGTACACTGTGCATTTTTTGTTAGACTCCTCACCACACTCAGTATTTCCCACCTCATGCAAAATAAAACAATAATATGCAAAGGTAGCCAGAAGACAATAGTCAGTCAGGCTAAGTCCTTAATTTTGCTGCAAGCATCTGAAAGGCCCTGATTTTTTCCACAACACTTGGAAAAATATATCAATCCTTTTACATCCAGCCAATGAAGAGTACCCTGTGCTAAGAGAAAGCATATCAACGATTCTGACCTATAATCTTTTAAACTTGTGCAAGAAAAGACAGAATTTAGCAAAAAACAAAAAAAAAACAACACCAACAAAACTACCAAAAAACAACAAACAAACACAACTACACAAACAAATCAACAAACAAAGCACCCACAAAAAATGCGCTTTGTTTCATTAATGTCACAAGAAGAATCTCCTTTAATCTTGCTCCTTCTAAACCCCTTGACTTCCTGTGCCCTCTACATCACTTTTTTTGCACTTTATTAGTGCCAGTCCCCATCACTGAGTAAAGAGTCTTATAAAGACCAATTTCTACAGGTTAACATTTGCCTCTTGTGTCTGAATTTCTTATTTCAGAGGAAGTCTGCACCCTGGTTATTACAGAAGCTTTTCCAGAAGACTCTGGAATATTTAAATGTGTTGCTGAAAATGAATTTGGGTCTGCAGCATCCAGTGCACATCTGTCTGTTTCCCCAGGTAAGCACTAAATTCTGTGTTGAGCAACTAAGCACAAAAGAATTTGCTGCTGCTCAGCATCAGGCAGAATCACAGATATTTCCCAAGCAGAAACCAGACCCAAACAATTTTGTAGGCTCAAGAGAATAGAAATGCCCAAAAAATGCAGTTTGCTTGGGTATCTCTCAAAGCTGGATGCAAGTTGTTCTGTGTTTGTGCTTCTGGTCCCTTTTCTCCCTGGGTCAAGGATGACAAGGGGGAGATGCTGTTCCCTCTCTCAGAGGAGTCTCATCCCTCAGCTTCATCCCTGCAGGGATTCCAGCTTGGCCCAACACCCTGGCTGTGTCTCCACCTTGCTGATGGTACCACCTGAGCTGTTTGGCTCATGGAAGCCATCTGCAGCCAGAGCAGCCCCTGGCACGCACCCAGAACTCACCAGCCCAGCCAGCAGCCAGCTCTGGCTCGTGCAGCTGGGCAGGTTTCAGTCTCTGCAGAGCAGAATGAGCCTCATCCTCCTGCTCAGACATTCCAGTTTCCACTGCTGGACTGGTGAGCCACCACTGCTGCCTCCCTGATGTGGGGACAATTCTACTTCCAGGAGCTAAAGAGCTGGAGAGCTTTGGAGGTGCTGCCCCCAGGCCGGCTGTGCAGGTCACCATGAGGAAAGCCACCTTCCCCAGGAGCAGCCAGGCAGGAGCCAAGGACCCAGGAGCAGCTGCTCTGCCACCCTACAGCCCAGAGAGCCCCAGGCTGGGTACTCGAGCAGCAGCCACCAGCTTTGGCCAGAAGAGCTCCAAGAGCCAAGCTGAAGATTTCTGTGGAGCTTATGAAAATTCACCTCGGGCTTCGCCCCTGCGGTAAGACAGAGAGAAAATCACATCCCTGGCTCAGCTTTTTACAACACTTAAGGCATGAACTGACCAGTGAGCCCAGCTGCACACTCCAGTGCCCCTTACCCTGACAAGGATGAGGCACATGAGCTGTTTGCCTGGGTGACAGTGGCAGTGTGCAGCACCAGCCTGGCAGGTCACAGCACGTTTTGACCACAGGTCCATTTGACAAGTGTGTAACCACCTAAAGCATCAGGGGAGTGCCTGATATCATTTGCAGGAGTGCCTATCTGTGAGTAACCTAAAAGCATCCACCCAAATAATTGTCCTCTAGGAGACCTTTGGCTCCACAGCAGAGCATGAGGCAAAGATCACAGTGCCTGGGAAATCTCAAGGTACAATTCTGTTGCCACCACCTTCCTTGGTGGCCTCGGCCAAGTGGCATCACCTCATGTTTCTGGTTCCTATTCTGAAAGAAGCAATAAAGCTCAAGATCCTGTAAGCATGGTGCAGACAGGACCTGCAAAGCACTCTGTGGAGGAAAAGCACTGAACCAGTGACCCACTGGACAGAAAGAAAACTGTCCCATGCCATGGGAGGGACACTCCCCAGTCAGGAGATCCTCCCTCAGTAATAAAGTACTCAATTTTATAACAGGACTTGATCCCATTTCCATCCCAAATGCAGCTCTCAAGTCACTGCACACTCACTGCATTATCAATTATCCTGTTTGATTGCTCCACAGAAACAGGACAGGTTACAGTGCACAGATTGGCAATGCCATCCCCATTTCTGGAGCGTTTCTCAGGGGTTTATAGACACAGTAACGACCTCAAATGGTGACAGTTCAGCCATCCAAGCCCAGCAGAGGATTCCCTCAGTGCTGTTAGTGAGAGCTACGTGGAGGCAGACGTGTGCCTGCCCCCCCAGCTGAGTGCCAGCCTGCAGCTGCAGCGATCCTGTTACAGACTCTGGAAACTCCTGTCCCTGACAGAGAGCATTCCCTGGCTTGGAGATTATTTTTGGATGTACTCAGCCATTTTAACTAAACCAATTATTTTAACAATTCTGAACAGCCTCCTTCAAATTTTACCACAGGAGAGACCATGTTTCAATATAGATGTCTCCATGCAGGAGAGTTACTTTTTTGCTAAATCACTGAGTAAAAATGTTTTTGCTTCAATAACCGGTGTGCAGATCATTAAGAGGAAGCTCTCAGTTTGGCTTCAAGCCCTTCTATGAAATCCAGGCTTGCTCCAGGGAAATCAGCTGGGACCCTAAGCAGACCCTAATGCATAAAGGGATTTACCATGCCACCAAAACCAGCTATGTAATAGCTTTTTAAAATGTAGGTTACATATGTGTATGTATGTATAGAAATAAATGTAAACAAAAACATTAACTAGTCCAGACTTTGGACACATCTCAAAATACAGAGAGAAGCTATTAAAATTTCTAGATAGACCCATCTAAGAGAATTTAAATACCTTTAAATCCCACAGACATACCGCCAGGTGCTTTGAAACATCATTATGAACGTGACTCAGCATTGTGAATGTTGCTGTTACCTCAAACTCAGCAATCATGGCTAATGGCTGGCTGTAAAATAACTGTCTTGTTAGTCAGATTTAGCTTATGATTCCCCCGTGTAGTGTGTGTGGTTGCAACTGTATTACCAAAGGCAAATACCAACAAAGGCAGTGATGACAGGACAAAGCCATCACTGGGAGTAGCTATAAAATGAATGAAATCCTTGTACCCATATTCTCCCAATTACTGCCTAGCAACAGGCACTCCACAAAAGAGAGAAAATGCAATTCAACAAGCCTGTCACTACCAGCTACTCCTTTCTGAGTCCTTTACACCTGCAGCTTACAGCATCCTCAACAGCCTTGCAGAAAGCAGAATAAAACCATTTTTGATTATTAACTTCATTTAAGAAACTCAATCCAAGCAAAAGAGGCTTCAGGCACTAATATTCCACCAGGTATTTTAGATAGGTTTTAAGTATCTTAATTAATAAGCAACAGATCCTTAACTCTCTTCTGGACATTTTTTGCTAAATGACTCAAGCAGTGAGGAGAAAGAGCCCAGTCAGAAACAGCAGGGCACCATTCTTAGAGACTAAACTGAAGCAGGACAGAAAAGCTGATTTCTGACACCTCGCAGTGCTGGTCACGGTACTATTAAGTTACTTGGCACAGGAGATGAGATTTATTCCCCTGCCTTCATCAGTTCAGCTTCCAGTTATCTCACCTTTTTTCCTGCCTTCTGGGTGTCACGTTTTTCTGTTCCGTCTCTTTCACACAAGCTGTCCCGGCTGTGTCCAGTCTTTTAAGTGTATAAAACTGTCCTTAAACTGATGTCCTTCAATTGATGTCTTGCAGCCAACTTTAGCGCTAAGTTGAGGTTGGTGGGAAGCCAGGGAGCCTGTCTGAGCACGGAGCCTGACCTTTGCCGTGCTCACAGCCTCCTACAGGGCAATGACCATGATCCAGCACCTTTTCTCCCAAGTACTCGCCTCTCTCTGGGCACACCACCTATTTTTAATTTTTTAAATTTTTGTTTGGTTTTTTTAGGTAAGAAGCAAATAACCTCTCCGACAACTCGGGACGAATTCCCTCCCTTAATCACTTCCATGCGAGGAATTTATATAAATTAGCACTCAATTAACACCTGCTCTGTAGTTTTAGTTCACAAACGATGGGGCGATGTTTAAATACAAACACTAGAGGATTAACCTCTTGGAGATCGCTGTGCTGAGAGACTCACGGGCACGGAGAAGGGAGACCGGAGGCAGCTGAGAGCCCACACGCAGCCCAGCTGCCGTACTTTCGGGCTTGGGGTGTTTTTAAACAATAGGCGAGGATTGCCAAATTATAATTAAGGTATTTAAAACACTATAATGTTAATCTAAGACGTAATCAGGCATTGAAGCTGGTAATTAAAGTGATAGGAATCACCTAACGTTCCAGCAGGACCTGCTGCTGTTCTGGGGAAAACACCACAGCTGCATTTTTTTCATCCATGTAAATAGCTGTAATAACAAACACAAACAGCAAAATATTAATATTTGCCATGTTTTTATCATATTCTTTGCACAAGGCTAGGTTTGTTACTCAGTTTATGACTGTTCAGACACATCCATGACCGAGCTCCGCACAGGAGCGAGGTGTGTGGGTAGTCCCGGGGCTGGGGGAGGTGGCCCTGGGCACGGAGGGATTTAAATCACGTTTAAACCTGGCTCTCGTGTGCACAGCCTTAAAATCAGCACCAGAGTTTTATCACTACAGAGGCGATTAGCTACAAACAAAGAGTAAATTAATGAAACCAGGAATTTAGAGCGGTTTGGGCAGGAAAGGACCTTAGAGATGACTTTTTTTTTGCCATACGCAGGAGAACCTTTCTCTAGACCAGGCTGTTCAGGGCCCCATCCAACCCGGCCTTGAACGCCAGGGACGGGTCGGTCACAGCTCCACCGGGCAGGAATTTCCTTGGGATAACAAAGTGGGGTTTAGGGACGTTCAGGCACATCGCAGCGGTCCTTGCTCGCTACTCCCTGACGGCGCTAAGGGCACAACACTCCTGGTTTCTGCTCAAAAGCCGGAGACTTCTCCGGCTGCCTCCCTTGTGCTGTGCCGGGCGCGCTCCGGGAGCGGCAGCGCTGAGGCGAGAACGGGGCCGGGGCCGTGCCCAGCACCACCCCAGCGCTCTGGGGCCGGGACAGAGCCGGGCTGGCCGGGACAGAGCCGGACAGAGCAGGGACAGAGCCGGGACAGAGCCGGGACAGAGCAGAGACAGAGCCGGGCTGGCCGATCCGAAGCAGCAGCGCCCGCGGCAGCGGCGGCTCCGAGCGCCAGGCGGTGCCAGCGCTGCCCCGGGGGATGCGCTGCCCTCGGGCACCTGCCCAAGTCCCGGCTCCGGCCCTTACACGGCCACCGGGCTGCGGAGACTCTTATTGTGACAGCGGCGGGGCCCGGGGACACGCAGGTCCCGCGGTGTCACCGCTGGCAGCACATTAAAGGCTCCGCTCCCGTTCCGCCGCGCACAGGGCGGCTATGACAGCCGGGGCCAGCGAATGACCGTCCCTTCCCAAAATACCGGCCCCGGCCCAGGTGACAACTCCTAGGCTGTAGGTAAGGTGCTTGTTGGGGTGTTTTTCCACGTCACTTTTCCCTTGGAAGCTGGCTAGGGAGGTGGCGTGAGGGACTGCAGCGCTCCGGGAGCGCTGAGGTGAAGCCGCACCTGGAGGTGCCACCGGGAGCGCGGGCCGAGCAGGGCCAGAAACACGGGCTCGTGTTTCAACAGGCACACTAGCCCTGCTGTTACTTACTGCTTTCTTCTTGTGAGGTCAAATGTCTCTTCGGGTTTATTTTTTTCCCTCCCAAATGAAGGTGGAATGATTTGAGAACATGGCTTATGCCGTGCTGTGACAAGTGACGCTGTGCACCAGAGCTTGGCTAAGTGCTGTGCTCTAGAAAACAAAGTAAACGCTGGGTGCTGTCCTCAGCCTGTGGTACAGTGAATGTACAAATCCCTGCACAGGTACTGATATAAACAATGGGATAAAGACAAGACTTAACGAGTTTTCTGCACCAGTGAATGAGCACATAGTGTGGACATGCTCCAAAAATTTGAGCCAGCTTCAAATTCCAAGAGTATGACAAAGGAAAAGTTAGGGAATTTTTACTATAAGGCCTCTGTTTACTTACAGCTAATACTGATGAGTACCTTTAGGAAATGAAAGCCTTGAGTCCTTAATTATCAGAGCAACGTCTCCAGTTGTCTCCCCCCATGGGAATTTATGACCTCCTGGAGCCCTTCTCTGGTCTCTCCAACGTCAGGAATACAATATACTGGGTATATATAGCAGTGAAACAGCTGATCTCAGTGGGGCAAGATTACCATTTTTTCCAGCACATGTAACTGTGGGGATTTATATTCTTCTTTTTTTTATTATTTTTATTTTTAAATTTATTATCAGTGGCTTTATATTTATTTTGGGGTATGATTTATTTATCCTGGAGCTGAAGTCATTTGTCCATTTTAAAAAGCTTGCTGAATGAAAATTTCCCAGTTTTTGAGTTGATAGAAAGCCCATGTTTTTAGATATCAAACTACTGCAAAACAAATGCAGGAATAAATGCAGGACTCTGAGCAGCTCAGCTTGCCCTACCCTATCTTGCAGTTCATGTCATTCTGGCAATTAGCAGCCTTAATAGCAAATCTCAGGAAATCACCTCAGACAGAGACACACAGCCCTTGGCATTCTAATCCCAAATCTCAGTTGGATATTAGAAACTCTGAATTCAAAACCCATTAGAGAAGAAATCAGGAGATTTGGTTTCAAAAGTTTAGACTTGAAAGTGAAACTTTCATGCTTCCCTATATTAAGAGGAATTTCTTGGCACAGATAGCTGGTTCTGGGGAACAGTACCTTTACATTTTGACAGGGCACAAAACAGCAGGATCCAGGGATCTTTAGTTGGTCTTTAGTTAAGATGATACAGGGGAAATTACCTGGCTTAGCAGTAGTATCTGTTTATCTGCAGACCTAGGCAGGTGGTTAACAAATTGCTGTTTCCTTTAGAATTTACTGGGCTCTGGCACATAAGACAAGCAGGGTGACCACTGCACCTGAGCCAGACAGACTGTGTGGCTTGTTATTGTAACCCAAAATGTTCATACAGCTGTGGGACTGTGGCTTCATACATGTCCATCTATGTTCACTGTCAGGTTCATACAGCTGTAGGACTGACAGTTCTAACAAGTCCTAAATAACTTTATTTTAAGTTCAAGCTTTGATTTAGTTGAACTTTAACTTCATAGTGTTTGGATTGCTAGTGACTGCTCAGAGCACAGTGTTTTGATGATTCAGCTTGTGACCTACAATTTATTTTGTCTGTATTGTCTTCCTTAAGGGAAAATCCACTCCAAGAAAGCCTCTATTCTGCAAGGCAAGGGTTCCATTCTATCCAGGAGCCCAGCCAAGAAAACTTTTGTGGCCTATCACCTAGCTTTTACCAGCCACCCATCCAAAGCCAGTTATCACCAACAAAAGCCCAGGACAGCCGTGAAACCTCTCCTATGAGTGTCCCTAATCTCCCCTCCGTTTCCTCTATGTGCCAACCAACCATGTTTAACTACGAACGTCCAAAACACTTTATCCAGTCTAAGAATGTGTGCCAAGGGCAACAGCAGCCTCCAGGACCTGCAGCCTCCACAGAGCCGAGCAGAGAAATCAAACAGTCCTCCATCCTCATACAGCCTCGCAACCCCAGCGGGCAGAAATTCTCCTCCTCGTCATCGCTGAGCTCTTCAATCACGCTCTCCTCGCCTTCCTGCAGTGCCCCTAAGGAACCCACATACCCCATCACACCTGCCTCTGCACAGTCTCCTGCTAGCTCACCATCGGGGCAGAGGCTCCTGCCCATGCCTAACCCATCCCCTGCAGCCTTCCTGTGCTCCGTGCTCCCCTCGCAGCCCGACTGTAACAGCCCAGCTCCTTCTCCCGTGGAACCTCAGTAAGTACACACAGCCTTCTAACCCCCCTGCTTCCCTCTGGCCTGGCCTGCCCCAGCACTGACCATCCCAAGGAATGCCCTGGTAAAGCCCTGGGCTGGCCAAAGCCAGCCCAGCTCCCACTGGCTGCTGCTGTGCGAGGCAGGGCTCTGCTGAGCCGGGTTAGAGGCTGAGTGCTCACCCTTGTGTGGGAATTAAACTGCACAGTGGGCATGTCACAGGCTGCTGTGTGAGTTTTCTGGAGCTGGTTTGAATTGTTCAGTTTGGTTTGACAGAAATCTCTTAAGGTTATTTACAACAGAAGACAGGCAGCCATCTCAAATTAATTTCTTTCCAAAAACATGTCTTACGAACAGGGAGAAGGCAGTAGCATTCCCCACACATAAACAACTTAGAGAGTCCTAGTAAGCCTCAGCAATATTTTCAGGTTCCACATCGTGATGTGGATCTAAACTCACCTACAATACACCTTTTATTAATCACCAAATGTAAAAGAAAGGCAGCCCCTTAAAATTTTTACCCCTTTAGACCAAAGACTAAATTCTTTCCTGAATATGTATTATATCATTTTGCCTTTGGGCTGCAATCCAAATATCTTCCAAGGTCAGTGAGATCTCAAAGGGAGCTGGGCCTTGCCTTCTCACCAACTTGTATTCCTGCCAATATCAGCTGGAGGTCCTGGGGAAAGTCAGGGTAGAATATGCACAAAGTGAGATATTGGAAAGTTGATAGGGGCAGGGGGGTCCTGCTGACTTGGATATAAATCCAGGTTTAAGTGTCAGTTTGCATTCAGGAAATCAGAATATTTCTGTCTGTTTTCTGAATCACAGCACTGAGGGAAGGGGAAGGTAAGATGGGGTGGGTTAACTGGGGAGTGTTCCCTGAATCCTGCAGGAGTGTGGGGGGCTTGGGACACAACTGGAGAGACTGCTGGGGTTTGTGTTTGTAGTGTGGGGTTGTTTGTTTCCACAGCAAAGGGCTTGGGTGCCTTACTGTGCTTTTTTTATAAGCTGCCCTTAAATGCAGCCCATGGTGAGTTGAGGAATTATTTTCCCAATCACATTATTAATGGGCAAACAGGGACATGAGAAGTATTCACCTGTTGGGCAAATCACTGAAGTTTTAAAGTTACAACTTGCATAAAGTTATTAAATCCAAGCAGTGCTGGGAGTATTCTGGAATTATAACCCTTCTACTCTAGTCTAGTCAGCAGAACAAATTCCCAAGCAACAGGAGGAAGAGGATTTGGAATAGAAATAATTTCTGCACACGAGCACAGCACATGAGGCCCCACTGCAGGTCCCAAACCAGGTCAGAGCTGTCAGCACCGGGTGTGTGACCTCCAGCAGACCTTTGCACCCCATTCTGATGGGTGCTCCCCTTTTCCTAGCAGAATCACATGTGGTACCCAGCTCCAGGAGCTGACTGTGTCCTGTGGCTGTGGATTGCAGGGTCAGGCTGTGAGGGGCCCCTGCAGGATGTAGGGATGCTAAAGGGGTGCTGTGGGGGGACACTCAGAGACTTGGCTGCACCACGATGCTTCTTCCCCTTAAGGTTTTGTACTCAATTACCCAGCCTGGCCTGTTCAGCTCCCAGGTGCTTTGTGGGTTCATTTGAACCACAGCTTTTAGGAGGCAGGCTCACATTTTTGTGTGCATTCTGTGAAGCTGTAGCAAATAATCCAGCAGGGCTAGGGGAATAACTTTGTTTTCTCTTCCTGTATGAGTAGTTACTCACAGCCCATGTATAACAAACAAGCCAGCATCAACTCTATGCAGAAGACATCAGACCAAGAAATTCGAGGAACAAAAGAGGCCCTGATTCAGGACCTGGAGAAGAAACTCCGCTGCAAAGAGAGCCTCCTCCAGAACGGCAACCAGGTGAGGGTAAAGAGCTCCCCGTGGTGCAGGCAGGGTGCAGACTCTGCTGCTGCTACCCCAGGGGCTGCAGCCTCCAAACCCAGCTAAAAGCAGAAGGAAATGCAGGAGCAGCACTGCCCAAAGACCTTTATTCAGAACCTCAACAGATCCCACAAGAGCAAAAGCCATTTATGAGCGGAATATTCTTTCAATGTGAAACAAAAAGGAACTTGTTTAGAGCTGTGGCACAAATTTGAACTCTTTTCTGGGGATCCTGTTGAACATCACATCCACAGAAAATTAAAAATCCAAAGAGAATGCCTCAGTTCTCTAGACATGACTACAACCTGGTTTTCAACACTGGGATAAATAAACATCTCAAAATCATCAGAACCTGAGGAAAAATTGGGATATTCGAAACTTCATTCTAGGGACCACCACCAAATGGGGTAAATTTTTTCTTTTTATATGAACAACAATAAATGAAAGAAATTATATTAGCTTTTGTCATAAAGCCTGTCTCCTATAAGAAGGCCTCTTAGTCTCAGTACTTATTTATTTATTCTGTAGAGGGTCACAATGGAATCCCCTTTACCAAGAAATCAAAATATGGGAGAAAAATTTGCAACCAGTAGGGAAGCCCACTGCAGCAAGCTAGAGCAGGCAGGTTTCTAATGTGGGAACCCTTCTGCTGGCTGGAGGCAGACTGGTAAAAGCCCAGTGTTTAAAGTTTCCATCTTCTCTCCCCTGAAGTAGAAAGAAGTATTCTCATGATCATCGGTGAGAACAGCTTTGTGTCCTGTATGTAATTTTAAATACTGGATGGGCAAACAAATAGGTCAATTCTGACTGAATATGCCCCTGAACAGGAATGTCCTATGTGCTGAAGGAAAGCTTGTCATAGCAAGTCAGCTTTTCTTCCCATAGGAAGCCAGGCTAAAAATAAGGCTTATGCAATCACCACTGTGTCCTCCTCCCCTTGTCCTCCAAGAGAGCCTGAGCCAAGTGGCCAATCTCAGCCACACTTGATACACACGTAAGGGCCTCAGGGATATTCAGCTCTCGCAGGTTTTGCTAAAGGTCTTGTGCTCTCTTCTAAAGAAAAGTCCCACAAGGTTCCCAAACCTTTCCCCACCCAGCAGTAGACACGGGTATATCTGTACAGAGTAGAAATTCAGGCAGAGCTTGCCCTCGTGCCACAAAACCCAAACCTGAGTTAAACTTTATGAGCAGCAAAGTGTCAGGTGTTCTGGTGCTCAGGGCAGCAACACACTTATCTAAACTAACCCAGCTGACAGAGCTTGACTTTAACTGAGCTCATTTTTATCCCTGTGTGCCACATCTGGACTGCAGGACCTTACTGTGTCGTGCCTGAATCGTGTCCTTGCCTCCTCCCAGACAGCTCCCAGCATTTCACCCTGCAGCTGTGCTGCCACAAACCTCCCCAGTGCTTCCAGGGGCACTGGTGCTCCCCTCGGGCTGTGCCTGCTTCTGGTGTGGCTCTTGCTTTTTTGGGAGCATCCATCATGCCTCCAGCTCCACAGCTGAATGATTTGGGAAGTTTTCCCAGCCCTAACAGAAAGGTACCCTGGGACTTACTCTGGCTTCTGAGGATGATGCCATCAGCTACCCATAAATAATCCCAGCAGAGAAAGAGGAGGAGTGGAAGGCCACAGATGGCATTAGGGAGGCTTTGATGAACAGGCAGTTTAATCTTTTATGCATTTCAGTGCTGTATATATTGAGGCTGACTTCAGTTGGCATCACAGACTGCAAACCCTCTGGGCCAGACGTGGGGCTTCTGTCAGCTCCTGCTTCCATTGACAACACCCTGAATTTGTAGCATATTAATGTGGTCTTAACAAGCTGATCTGAAACAGTAACTGGACTTCTGACCAGAATTCCTCTCCACTCTGCTTTCAGCGCCTGACTTATGAGGAAAGGATGGCTCGCAGGCTGCTCGGCCCAGCAAACGCTGCCTCTGTGCTGGACACACAGGGTGAAGACAGCATGCAGAATGCTCAGGTAACTGGGGCCTGTCCCTGGAGCAAGGCTTTGCTGTGATTGTGCTGTGGCCTGTGCCTGGCCAGGGCGCAGATGGGGTTTGTTTGGTACCAGTGCAGGTGAGGGGCTGCCTCTCCAAGGCAGAGCTCCCCGTGGCAGGGGTTTGGTGTTTTCACAGGCTGTGGCAGAGAGGGAAAATTTGGGCACCATTCCCTTGCTGTGCCTTATCTGTAGGAATGACCTCTCCAGGGAGGAATTCCAGCAGCTGCTGCACAGCCCAGGACAGGCAGGGAGCAGCAGCATGAGGGAGCCAGGTATCCACTCCCAACAGCTTGAGCGCAGCCTTGGCCAGGACAAGCAGATTTACACCTGTCACTGGTCAGAATAAGTGACATTGGCCTCAAGAGGTCATGGCCTTGGGCTGGGGTTGGCTGGGTTTTAGCCCTTCCAGGGGGCTGCAACCATTAAGAGAATGCAAAGCAGTTCTTTCAGCAGCCCACATGCTGATAGACAAGAATCTATCACTACTGGCGTTTTCCAATGTGCTTTAGCTGGAGACTTGCCTCATTTGTTGGTTATTCAGGTCAGTTAGAAGCTCTCTTTGGCAGTTCTGTGGTCAAAGTTAGTGGAAATGTCCGTGGTATGGCACTGGGTAGCTGTGCAGGACAGAAAACCCCTCCTGCAAGCAGCAGAGAGCCAGGAGCAGGCACTCACCTGCCAAAGTGCCCTCTGCAAAACTCCTGCGTGGAGCAGACACCTAAGATCACAGCAAAGGAGGAATACACAGTTTGAGCTATTTCTCCCCAACAATCACCTGGCAAGAGCAGGAAAGAAGGGAAAATCATGAATGTCAGGGAGCAAGGGAAGCCTCATCTTTTGCAGAGAACAAGGAAATATTCAGTCAAAATAGGATGACTGATAACTTTTCAGCATGTGTGAAATGCTGCTTTAAAAAAGAACATTGGAAGCAGAGATTGCCTTATGTTTCAGACATCTTACCCCCATTGTTCAGTCTTATTTTTAAATATTGTAGTCACTGATTCATTCAGCCTCTTGATTCCCCAGGGACTTAACTCAGTCCATGTAACAGGTCATTAGAATCATCTGCAACTTCATCACTACAGCATAATTTCACAGGACAAGTAATAACTGTAGAGAGCTTGTGTAAATGAGCAGATACAGGCAATTGCCTTCGGACTTCACATGGAACTCAGCCCAGCAAAACCCTCATTCATGTAATATTTCCCCTGAAGTTAAAACTGCCTCCTTCCTTGAAGTTTAAACCCAGGCTTAAATGTTCCACAGGGCTGGGCTGCAGAGCACAGAACCAGACATTGGGATGGCTCAGTGCAAACACTCCAGAAATTTCCATGCAGCCTTTGCTCTCTCTGACTCCATTGCTAAAACGAGTCGCTGGCACCAAACTCTGTCGCATTTTCCAAACATCCAAGCTCCTAACAGGAATCAGTCCTGGGTACTTTAGCAGATTTAGTCATGTGATTGCAGAGTTGTCAGCGAGCTTAGCTGGTGCTGTGATCTAGAAAGAAAAGTATTTTCCAGCTCAGCATGTGTCCATGGCTGCTGGTACCATATTTAAGTGGGCACAATACAAGGCTCTTGCCAGCGATTCCACTTCTATTCCTGCTGTGGGGAAGGACACTCTGTACTCAGCTCTCAGTTTAGATATTGCCAGGAGTCCTGAACCTCTCTAACAAAGATTATGGGCTGGCAGAAAACTTTGTGTGGCTGGCAAAGCTGCTGCCCCCATCACCTGGGCAGCAGGGAGAGGTTCTGCAAAGCCCATGGTGAACACAGAGCCTGTCAGGTCCTCGTGCAAGTTCTCTACCTCCTGTCCAAATGACTTCTGAAGTAGATTCATTTTGGTTTTAAGCAGCAGTCAGGATATGAACTTAAAATGGCTTCTCATTCAGTGTACAGATAAATCTTTCCAGGTGAACTCACCTCTCCTCTTTCTCTTCCCAAGCACCAGAACGCAGAAAACATCAGGCTGCAGGTTCCTACAACACATGTAAGGTAAAGCAAAAATTTGTGCTGTGCTATTGTTCAAGACCTTATTTCAAACATTTCTAGACAATGTTGGTTTAATCTCACTACTTATCACTTTTGCTAAAGTAGTAATTACTAAATTCACTCCCTTTTGACTAAAATGCTACCATGTGTGGATGGGTGATGATGCCTATGATCTTAATCCAGTGAATTCTAAGCATAGCATTAGAGGTTTAAAAACTCCATGCACCTTGGGAAAATATTCTTTGCATTCTAGAAGATTAATTTCTAGTCAAAGAAATATAAATATTTAAATGAATAGATATAAATTATGAAAATGAAACACAGCCAAATTTCTCCTGTCAGTTCTTTTGGATATTAGGCCATAATGAAGGTTATGCTTCTGTGTTGAATTGAATAACTTGAGCAAGAGAAGTGACTGATCAAAAGTTATGACTTAGAGCTGAAAAACCAACCACAACTGAAGTGTTGGATTCCTGTTGAGGGACTCCAGCTGCAATCAGAGCTTTGATATCACTTATGCTGCAGTATTTTACACAATTAACTGTTCCTGTCCCATTTTCAGGAGCAGACCATCCTCAAGAGGCGACGATCGTGGACACGACTCAATCCAGGAAAAGTTTTTTCAGCCACGTTTTACACAAGTGCCTGAAGATGTGGTGATTGAGGAGGGGAGGTTCTGCAGGCTCGACTTCAAAGTAATGCCACCCTCTCCCTTCCCATTCCATTGCCACCCTCTCCCTTCCCATTCCATTCCTCTTGGGGTGTGGGGCATGGAGAGAGGTCTCTGCAGTGCCTTTGCAGTTTAATAGACCAGAGCACTAAAGGCAGATGGTTCAGGGATTCCCCAGGCTATGGAAACTAAGAAACAGGAGATGGCTGATTATTTCAGCATTTTCCCTTGGAAAATGTAAGTGGAAATAGCTGCATAAGATTATGATTAAAGCTAACTAGTGGTAAATATAGAGCACTACAGAATGTCTCTAGACCTCCTTGGGAAGAAGGAATATTAATGCCCTGCTGAAAAAAGGCTTTTTGGCAGGGAACTTTGTGCTTTGCACTACTTCAGTGGGCACACATCCAGCAAGTCTGTGTAGGACTCACCTCCCTTTCATGAGTCTTCCCTGAGGTAGCTGTACCCTTGCTGGAGCAGACAAGCAAGGAAATGCCCTAAAAAGAAACAAAACTCAAGGATGGCCTAAGACTTCATGGCAGCTGTACCAACCCTGGGGTAAGAAAGGACCCTGCTCTCCCTCACAGGCTTGGGTTTTCCTAATGACTGCCAATCTCTTTGCTCCAGTAAACTCTGGCCAGGCTTGCACATGGGCTTTAGCCATCTTCCTCCAAGCTGCCTAAAGTTCTGAATGCCATGGAGAAGCTGGAGCAGGCCTGCAGGACAGCTTATTTACAGCCATGGTCAGTGATGGGTGTCAGCCCACTGGGAACGAAAGGCTGAACCCACAATGAGCATCTTGGGCCTGACCAAACCCTACAAGAAGGGAACAAAAGGGAACAGCAGGAACAGCATCTACTGGCTTGTAGCTAAAGCTCATCTTTCCACAGCACTCCATGAGCCCTTCTGTGCAACATCATATTAATATTCAAAACTAGGCAGCACCATGCAATTTTTCAGTAGAAACATGGTTTGGTCATCACCTATCAGCATCAAACTCCCTGTAGTGTGGATTTTATTCTCTCAAAGGTGTTTAACTCTCCACTGCTCTCCTCTCCCTCACAGGTTAGTGGGCTCCCGACTCCAGATGTGATGTGGTACCAGAATGGAAGGATGGTTCACCAGGATCAGTTCCATAAAATGATAGTGTCAGAAAAGGGGTTCCACTCGTTTATTTTTGAAGCAGTCAAATCAGCTGACGCAGGGACATACGAATGTGTGGCTGTCAACCGTGCAGGAGAAGCGTCTTTCACAGTAAAAGTGGAAGTAATTGGTAAGACTGAGAGCACTGATAATTCCCTGGCCACACTGGGGAACTCTCAGCCATCCACTGCTTTCCTCCCTGTGCTTGGGACATTAAACTTATAAGAAGCAGACATAGCACTCCACATATCCAGGCTCAAACAATAAAAATCAACTTACCTGTTCCAAGACTATTTGAATAATGAACCTAGGATGCTGTATTTCTTCAAGCCACTTCTATCAGGATATTTAGATATAGTGAGATGTCCAGAATTCAATTTAGTTAATGGTATGAATTTTCCAGGATTGATAACATATGCTAATTGACTCTCCTTCTAAAGTAGACTGTGTTTACTACACCCTTTAGCTCATGGGAACTGCCTGCAGGCTAAGGAGTGCAGTGAGGAACACGTGTCCTCCTGAATTTAGCATCCTGAAATCTTAAAAAACAAGCATGACATGAGCATTCCACACTTCCAGTAACTCCTCCTTATCTCTCCTCTTTAATTTAGCAAAAGAACATCACATGCCTCCAACTTTCATTTTCAAGCCACAAAGCAAAAAGGTTTTTGAAGGAGACACGGCCAGACTCGAATGCCAGATCTCTGCCATCCCAACCCCTCGGATTTACTGGAAAAGAAACAACGAAATGGTACAATATAATACAGACCGAATAAGGTATCCCACTGCTGAGTTGGCCATTGGTGTGCTAGAAAACAACAACCATTGTTTGCTGAATCAAATGTGGATGGGCTGGTCTGTAGCAGCAGCAGGCTGGAAAGCTGGATCTGCCCCTCGTGTGTGACACAGGGGCACAGGCTGTGTGCCTGTTTGGAGGGCACAGAGGGACAGAGCTGAGCCCAGGTGCTCCTCTGAGTGCCAGCAGCAGTAGAGGGCCCACAGCTTTAGCACTGAAATGTGCAGTGTGTGACACATTGGTGCCACCTGCGTGGTGCCAAGATGTGAATCCCTGGTGGCTCTAAGACAAACGCAGGGTTCACTCTGAGCAGTGCCCTGCAAGAATTGTTCTGGGGCTTTCCCAGCTCCTCAGCATGTAAACTGGCTCTGCTTTCTCTCCTTCCCCCTCAAAGCACTTAGGCATTAACACCTTCATTTTCCAGCTTGCTCCATGACAATACTGGAAGGATTTGCCTCCTGATCCACAATGCAAACAAGAAGGATGCTGGCTGGTACACCGTGTCTGCTGTCAACGGGGCAGGGGTGGCCACCTGCCATGCCAGGCTCGAGGTTGCAAGTAAGTTCCAGGTCCCAGTGCCACAGAAAGTGCATCTTATATTCAGAACTGGCCCTCGAGATTAATCTCATCAAGTTCAGACTGCTGGGAGGATTTATTTTATACAAGTAACTATCCTGGGAAAAGCTCTTTTGTTTAGTGTAGGACACTGTGGAGTGTCCTTTTGCACTTTTAAAGACTACAATTTCCCTGACACCAAGCAAGAGGGTGAATGTAAATCTCTGGTGTCTGACATATGGGTTTGTCTGCTAAATCCTTCCCAAGGGCTTGCTGCTTTATATTGCAGATAAAAGCAATGGGGTCTCTCTGCACTCTGGGAAGGCACTGAAAGAGGCTTTTTCTCTCTCTTCCAGCACATACAAATAAGCCACTTCCAGCCCCAAAGCAGTTACGGGTTCGACCAACTTTTAGCAAGTATTTGGCACTTAATGGAAGAGGACTGGATGTGAAACAAGCTTTCTCACCAGAAGGGGAGTTTCAGCGTTTGGCTGAGCAGTCTGGACTGTATGAAAGTGATGAACTTTAACTGGAAATTAAGAGGAAAACCTCACACCTATAAGAGACAGTTACAACATAGATGCAGTTAACTGGTGATTGCTCTAATTAGCAAAATACCTACTTACATATTTTTACTTTGACTCTTGCACATTCAGCTGTTCCTGTTTTACCATATTAGATTTTATTTATATGGTTTGGTGACTGTAACCATTACTGAGTATTGCATTTTAACTAGAAAGCCTAAGAAAGCAGGTTAATTAGTTTTTACAAGTGTGAGTGGGCTTAGTTCCACCTGTGCTTGGTCACATGCTAAGGTAGCTTGATTTGTACTGCTTCTCTAATATCACTCGTGATAATATCAGAAGTCTGTACTGTCTGAATACTAAAACCAAATAGATTAGAGTGTTTTTACGAGAATAAATTAGAAGCAAATAAAATTTTAAATAACCAACATCAGCTGTGATTCTTCCTTGCTTGATCTGTTAAAAGCAGCTTTTGAATGTCTGGTATCAGCTTCAGCCCAGGAAAGATGGATTCCTACCCTCCTAAGTTTTCCATTCGTCCCCTCCCCTGCCTGTTTCCACTGTCATTTGTCATCTGGCATGTATAAGATATTTAGCATAAACCAAATGCCGACACCCTATTAACACTGCACCGTGCCACTGAGGCAGCATCAGTATTTCTTCTCCTTGCACACTTGACCCAAAAGCTGCCCTCTATAACATGAATCATTGGGGCTATCATGTTTTCTCTCCTTTAATCAAGGAGTGGTTGCAGCTTATCCTGCTGTTGATTCTCAACAAGCTGTTGATTTGAGTCACCCAAGTGGTTTGTGTGCTGCTGGTCACAGACACCTTGCTCAAAAACAGTATTAAATACCATGGAATGTGATTTTGCTGAGCTCCAGCAAACCAAAACTGGAGACCCTTCAACTGCACTTACTACAAGAAAATCTGTGGGGGTTGATCTAGCCTGACCTCCTGATCATGTTGCACAGACAGCAAACCTCTTAAACATCTTCCAGAACAGAAAAAATGAGGCCTCAGTCCCACCCTGTGCTGCTGTACCATTAAATAACCCCCCAAATCTGAACTGCATAACACTGACTATTAAATTCCCCCAAAATCCTGCAGCTCTACACATCTCTGGATTGCCCAAGTGATGAAATGTACAGAGATAACTCCTCTGTTGCACATTTGGAAAGGGACCTGACCAGAGGCAAACCAGTACCCAGTCTGCCCACAGGCTCCACTGGAAGATTGGAAAGTCTGCATCATTTCTGTGACAGATGTCTTTACACACAAGTCATGGAACAACTGAGGTGACTCTTTACTCACTCTTTACCAGCAATCACTGTGTCAGCTCTGCCTCGTTCAGTGCTCACTCCTCACTCCACACTCATCCACCCAAAAACGTCCCTGCAGTGGAAATGGCTCTCAGTTCCCAGCAGCACGACTTAGTGACAACTGGAAATGGCAGAGCAAGGTTAGGAGCTGCTGTCACCCTCTAAATTCAGCCTGTGAGCGTCCCCTCCTTGCCCCTTCTCTGTGGTGAGGTTCAGTGTGCTGAGCACAGACCACGTCCCACCCCTGCCTGGAGCCCTCCTCTCATGAGGATGGCAGGAGCAGCTCTGGGGCTGATTCTGGAGGGCAAGGCTTTCCTTGCAGATGTGTTTTCATGGACACAAACAAGGGAAGAAGCTCCCCGTGTTAGTTCAGAGCAACCTGGCCTCGTGGTTCCCCTGAAAACCATGTGCTAAATGTTGTGCTTTCAGCTGCAGAAAGGCACCAACTCCTCCAAATGTGTTTGGAGAAATTCTCGGTACAAACAGTGCTGATACTTCTGAATAATCAGCCTAGGAAAACAACAGGCCAGCTAGTTGCTGCATCATAAACTCAAGACAAGGCTTGGTCTGGAAAAAGTCTTCATTAAAAATATTTTCATAGTTTGCATCCCTGTTGGATGGGCTCCCCTGGGACAAATGCAATCCCAACACAACATTAACCCTCCCAAACAACAACAGCCCTATTTACTACAAGAATTTGCCGTTGGGAGTAGCCCAGGTGCACCAGCTGAAAGGAGGCAACAGCACTGGATCCATCTACCTGTAATTCCACACTTTTTTAGCCTACTTACAGCCAATGTCATTATTGAGCTGAAGACAGGTCTGACTTCAGTCTAAGGAATCAATCCGAGCAAGAAATCCTGCCTGAGCACAGAAATGTTTCTGAAAGTGCCATGATTCTGCAGTCAGGAACAGCCAGGAGTGCAATTAGCTGAGCTTTTCTCTTGTTTACATTGAGATAAACCATGGACTTGTTTTTGTGCCAATGTTAAAGATGGATATTTGCCATGGGAAATCCATAGCAGAGAGACAGGAAGAACTGGAAAGAGTGAGCCCAGTTGAGCAGAAGCAGAAGTTTGTGTTCCTATCTCTTCTATCATCTCTGGAGGAATCAGTTGCAGGAGGCCTGAATTTAAATCACATATTTATAAATTGGAATCAGGCAAAAATACTCTGGAAATGCTCTGCTTCACACACTTCATTTAGCACTGATTTAATACAATGGGAGACCACATGAATATGCCTAAATAACAATGAACTATGTAAACCAGAGTTATTTCATTTAAGGTAATGAAATAAGGTTTTAAAGTAATAATCTGCCTGGCCCATGTTGGGTGAAATCCAGATTAATAAGCAATTGTTGTTTTGTGAAGGTACTGAGCAACTAAATAAAGGCCCTGGAATATGCTAAGGCTGTGTGTCTCTTGAGTACTTCATGTAAAGAAAAGTGTTATTTCAAGGTCAGTCTTAAGTGGTCAGTTTTGCATCCAAAAGGACACAAGGACTAACAAGGATTACAAAACAAAATTTCTTGTTTACATCAGTTCAGGCTCCATAAGCTGAGCTGCTTTGTGTTCCCATTTCTGAGAAATGGAAACACACCTCAGCCCCCTCATTATCCCCATGGAACTGGGATCTATGGGCTGGTACAGCAGTGGTATCTTCACCCAAATCAAAGCAGGAGAGTGTGGAGAAGTTGATGTTTCTCAGGCAGAACAGCTGGCTCTCTAGAGGAACCAGAGCTGCATTAATGATGCTTGTGTTTGTATTTCATAAACATAAATGTATATGCATTTCTCCAGATGTAATGCTAATGTGAACCTCTTCTGGATAATCAGGTGAGCTCTTACCTTTACTATGTGTGAAATCCAATTTACTGAGGCATGATGCTTCCACAAAGGCACAAGGAAAGGCTTTGCTTCTCAGGCATATGCAGCCACTTTTCCTCAGGTGGCAGCTGGCAAGACAGCAATTCATTAAAAATGCAGAAATCCAGTTAGATCAGGGAGCAGACCCCCACCCATCTTTCCCATTTTTTGACAATAGTTGGTGTCTGCTCTGTACACTGGTTGCTGCTGGCTATTGGAAAAGATTTCTTAGCCTTTTTAAGGCCAAAGACTGTATTAATAGCCCTTGTTATTAGCAATATTAGACAATTAAGGCCTGAGACGATCCAAAGGGATGGTTTTTATCACCAGCCCCCCGTTGTTTCCCTCACACTGAGGCTGCTCTCAGCTCCCCACACAAATCCATCAGATCAGGCACGGGTTGTGATTCATTCCTGTGGCCTTGCCAAGTCTTGTGCTGGCCCTTTGTCATTGCACCCATAATCTAGGGAGCTACAGAGACAGTAAAACTGAGAAAGAAATGCTTCAGAAGTGCCTAGGACTGGCTGCATTTGCTGCTGTGGGGGTGAGTTACACTTGACCTTCACTTCTGTGTTTGCCAGCCTAGGCCAGCACTAAGGCTGGCTGAAGAGGCCACGAGGCAGAAGAGAGTTAGACTCAGCCTAACCTGTCCTACCCTGAAGAGGCTGCACAGAGCAGGGTCCAGCACACAAATCCCTTTCTGGCCTTGCTGTGGCTCTTTGTCCTCCCTGCTTGTTTTAGCCTGAATCCTGGCAGAGCAGAGAAGTGCTGGAGCACAGCAGAGCTGTAAAACTGGAATGTGTGTGACATGTGACACACACAGAACTGCCACAGCACAAATACAAAAGGTTGGGCCAGCAAAGTCTCATATATATACAGCTTATGACAAAACATCCAAAGAGCTCAGGTGCTTCAAATCTAATCAGGGGCATTTTGAAGCCAATCCAGTCTTACCTGTGCAAAATGACAGGGAGTTGGACTGGAGTCTCCCTGGCTCCTGCTTTCTCTCAGGATCCATCCTTTCCTTTGCCTCCAAACCCTGCTGCACTGCAGAAGGGTCCCTGCTAAAGGAAGAGCTGCTGGCTGATGCCCATGCCTATCCAGATTGCTGTTTCCTTGCATCCTGTAAGCTCTTTACAACAACATGTTGTAAACATACTGTCAACATCTTCCTTCCCTGGATAAAAGTATTGGCTCCTATTCCCTTTCTCTGTTCTCAGGAATCACAGTGTTCCTACGCCCAGCATAAATGTTCACTTTTACCTTTTCATGGGTGAGTGGCAAAGGTGGAGCTCAAAGGGAGAATTGTGTTTATAAGATTCCAGAGGAGTTTAAAATTACTTCCCCCTCATGAACATGGGTCACGCAAATTCCAAGCTCATCTAAAAACATTTTGCATGTGGGCAGCTGCCCCCATTGAAGCAGCTGGGAAATCACCACAGGCAAAGAGCCTCCCTAAACTCAGCCTTTTCCTAAACCCAGTGTTAGCCAGGTATGACCTGTGCAGCCAGCCTGGCTCTAAGAGAGGAAGGCAGTCACAGTTTTGTAGTCAAAAGCTAAGAAAAAAATAGCTACTTCTTAACTGCAGAAGGAGGCAAAATATTCTGACCTTGATTCAGCACTGCCTTCATGATGGGACACCTAATTTAATTGCATTTTTATTTGCAAATACATCTGCTGATCTCTGGACAGAGAGTGCAAACTTCTCCAAAATTAGGAACTACCTTTGTTCCTAACCAGGTGCTCTGGGGCCAAACCAATGGAGACTGTGCTGAGGAAAAGGTAGGCTTTATTATTTCCTATAATCTTAGAGACTGCTGGTTGCATTTTGGAAGTTGAAGAATACAAAAGGAGTCACCATTGCCCCCACTGTGACTTACAAAAGCTATTTCTCCACAGGTCACTATGTCTAACATCATAGGAATAGCAAAAGCTAAACCTATAAATAAAGAAAAATCACCAATTATGCCCATAAAGTCAAATGAAAGCGTGTTCAGGCCAGGTCATACACTGCAACAGCAGAATTGGCAGCAGGGCGAGACCAGTGAGTTTTAGCAATTGTATGAAGCTGTGAGCTGGACATTTGCCCAAATGTTAACCAGAAACAGATGTATGGAAAACAAACAAGTTTCACAGCAATCTATTGGGTCACAGGCTGCATCTACAGCAAGAAGAAATATTACTGCAACTTCCCTTTGCTTTGCTAAAAGGTTTCCAGCAGTCTTTGTTCCAGTTCCATAGCTGGGGTAAGTCTGTGTCTGTACAGCATATTTTTATTTTAAAATCACTTCTACAAGAAGAAAGGGAAAAGCCCCCAGGCTGGCTGTAAACAATCCCTGCCATCTCTCTCCACTCTGAAATGTGTATTTCTATATCCTGTCCTTTTGGAAGGGCCAGAAGGAAAGTCTACTTTCAGCCAGATGTAGAACATGTTTCCCCACAAAGCTGCTGTATCTCTTCCTGGCAGGAGTGATTGTGGTAATGGTGTCCCAGTCAGCCACACTGGCTTTGTTTGAGACTTTTTTAAAAAAAAAAAAAAAAAGTCTGGTGTTGCATTTGGAGTTATCAAAGTTACAGGAATGGAAGGAACTTCATCAAGGGTATCCAACCTCTGAGGACAGAGACTCAGTCACAGCTCTGAGTGACATCTCCAGTGCAGCATTCCAGCAGGGTGTGGGAGTCTGCTCCTGCAGATGTTGTTCCCATCCCCAGGCAGCTGCAGTCCCTGCTGAAACCTGAGTGACAACCTGAGAGGCAGGAGAACTGCACAAAGTCCGTGATTTTAAGATATTTTAGGTGCTTTTATACTGGCTGAAAACAGCTGCCCTCAGGGACGGAAGGATTTAGCAGAGCTTCAGGAAAGAGGGCACAGCAAAATGACTGAGCTCACCTGGTAACAGACTGTTCACACAGTTTAATTAAAACCAACTAGCCACCCCCCCCCGCGCCACAAGC